>OX419342.1:11320007-11327507 GCA_948470475.1 Galaxea fascicularis
TTGCCCTCAAACGGACCAGCGAGATTTGCAATAAGGCTATTTGGTGTAACCACACTTTGGAATTTTATACTGTGAACACGCTTGTATCCATTATACATGACACGTTGATTATACTTTGGACGAGCAATACCTCTAACAGTGCCATCCACAAAACCAAAACAGTTATTAAGTGGCGCCCCCTGTTGGTGAATAGCATCTGCGTATCTATGCAACTGATCAGGCTGCAGGAAGGGATTTCTGTCCCAGTTTTGTAGGCGATGATGATGGCTTGTGTATATAAAGTCAAGCACCTCATTAAAGATGAGACAGAGTTCGGTCGGGGTTTCTACCAAAGCGTGGCACTATATCAGTGTACCGACATCACCTACAACCCACGGGGGTGTCAGGTGATGTCGCCCCGAGTTACATAGCCCCAACTTAAGTTACCTCGCCCCAACATCCAGTTTGTAAGTTTTAACGATAAATAAAGAGGATCGATTGACCTTGAACGATTTCTTACGGGTTACGGTTAGGGTTAGGGTTAGGGTTAGGGTTAGGGTTAGGGTTAGGTAAGGGTTAGTCCCTCGGTTGTTGGGGCGAGGTAACTTAAGTTGGGGCTACGTAACTCGGGGCGACAAGGCAATGGGGCGACATCACCTACAACCGACACGGGTAGGCAAGTCTTTTCAGTAAAATGCACATTGCCTCCATTCCATCGCATACAGACCTTTGAGAACCTTTGAGAACTATTTCGTCTGGAATTTCCAAATTCCTACGAAGCAAATCGAGGTCTTGCTTGCCAAACCTCAACTCAGTCCAGCATTCAGACTCGTCCCAAGCGTCAATGTCAAAACGCTCAAACTTGTCTTGACGAACTTCCATCGTAAAGAAGAGCGAATTCCACGTCATCGATAATGTTCTGGGCCCGGTTGTTCGAAAGCCGATTAATGCTAATCCAGCATTAAAAATTAATCAAGGAGCTCATTTCTGACCCCAAATGTTGTTCAATGCCGATATTGTGCAAAATTTTAGATTAGGGGAAGTCAAACCTGAAAAACAAAAAGCAGCGAAAACAACTTTCATCCAATAGTTAAAAACTGCAACCAAAGTTTACGCTAATCCTGGATTATGTTAATCGGCTTTCGAACAACCGGGCCCTGGTAACGAGAAAGAAGCAAAGCGTCGCGAACAGTTGCGAGACTCGCCATATTAAAGGCGGCAACTATTTTTCTGTTTTATAAGCTTACGCTGATTTCCATTGCATCTTTTCCATTGCGAAAGCAAAACATGACGACACACAGATGAAAACCAGCTAAGTTTAATACAAAATTAGGGAATATAAAAAGTACAAATTGGTACAGCACTGCATTTTTACAAGTACATGTAACTTACCAAACGCAAAGCCTCAGACCAAACGTTCAAGCGGTGATCATGAGATTCGTTGCTAAGCTTATCAAAATTAAAAGCGATTCAAAATCGAACATTCCATTCAACGTGCAAGGTGGTTAAGTCACCGAACTAAAATTCATAAGTCAAGCATGTTTATGTTCTCAATCAGATTTTAACAAAGCGAAAAATAGCCTACTAACGCCTCACAGAAACAACGAACAAACGAACTTCAAGAACATGTGCTTTCACATTGCGCACGTCCTGTTGTTCTTTGCTAAATCACTTTTTCTGGCGACGGGACCGAGTTCTCGACCCAGTCCCAATCGGTTATTTTCTTGTGCGCGCGCCGTTCTGTTAGCCGTCGCGTTGTCTTTGCTAAATCAGCTTAATATTTTTAATGACAGCAGCTCCTTGCTTTTTTGACTTGGAAAATTTGGCGAAAAAAACAAGGCAAACAGGAAAAACAAAAAAAGCCACGTTGACAAAAAGAACAAAGAGAAAATTAAAAAATGTTGACATATCAAGTGAATTAGGGTGATTGTCTTCGGCGTCTCCTTCTCCTCCTCCTCCTTCCCCTCTCGTTTGGCATTGTGTGCATTTCATGGATGAAGATGTGTAAATTAGGTATGGTGGCTCTGTTCGATACAATTCTTCTGAGGGGAAGCGGGAGATGATTCGTATGATCCATGATGGTGCAATCTGGGAATAGTGAGCAAACGATGAGCGAAGAGCATGTGAAGTGGGGAAGCTTCTTTTTGGGTGTTACCATCAGCTGCAAAGAAGGTAGGGTGAATCGTCAAAGTCAGGGATCGAGGAGGTTAAGTGCTAGGAAGAAAAAACAAAGTCATCAATGAGGAAAAAATATGAGGGAATGATGCAGATTTGAGACTGACCTACGCATACGAGCACATGCAGGTTCGGTGGCGCCACTCAGGGTAAAAATGGACACGTTAAAACATGACCGGGGATCTAAAAAAACAAAAAACAAAAAACAAAGGAAAAGCAAACAAGTTTTCAGCGTTTCTGGGGTGGCAAAACGAGAAAACAAAAGGAATCGCTTCTCTCGGCTAGAAAAACATGTTATTTTCGCAAGAACCAATTTGGTCAAGGTTGAAGAGCACACCGCTCTAATTTTTTTTGAAGAGCACACACACACAAGATGGACATCGACTTACAACGAAAAAAAAATAACAGAAGCAAAAAATAATAATCACGATGGTTTAAGCTCGTTGTCGACGGACAAATCCATCATTGAACTACAAACGAAACGTGAGCACTGCGAACGGTAAAATAAAACAAACGGTGAGCGAGTCAGTTTGAGGATTATTGCAAAGGAAAAAAATATATTGACAGAGCTCGGACGCCTTTTCTTTTTATCGAGGTTAAATAAGTCGTGGTAATGAAAGCAAAGGATTTGAACCACTCACCAATTTCTGTGTTTTGTTTTTCCTGGAAACATCCACGAGAGCGGTCAGGGTTTTCTCGGAAAAAGTATCGGTCTGGTCTTTGAATCCTTTGAATCTTCTGGGGAAAAAAAATAAGAAAAAATAAGAATGGGTGTTGTTTTCTCGGATGACCAAACGTAAGCTTAATTGTTTGAAGGAAAAAAAATTGTGGCCGCCAACGCTTCCCGCATTGCGAGCGAGTGTTTTTGCAAAGAAACCAAAAATATGTATATTAGCTTGAAAACCGCTTCAAACCCAGCCTATGCAACGCTTAGGTAAGAGTCATGGTGATTTTAAGGAAGGTTTTTTTGTTTGGAGTTCGACAAACGTTGGAACGAAGAAGAAGAGAACTTACCTCGAGCTTGCATTTCTTTTCAAAGGTCGTTTGAAATGGGAAAATCGTTTGTAAAGATCCTCTTTCGATTGTACACAAAAACAGAGCTTGCAGAAAAGGTCTTGTCACGTTAGTCCATGGGCCAATCCTGATTTTGGTACCAAACTGAGGGGCAAAGGATGATTGCCGCGAATTGATAGCACAGTTTGTGCAGATTAAAAATTTGTATGATAACCTTTCTGTAGGAGTAGCTTTCGAGGTATTTTTGTAATGTAAAAAGGCCAAAAACGGCAATTTGGCATGAAAACGACGGAAAAGATAAATTATTATGGAATGTGGGCTAAATGTACATCTTTGTAGTTTAATTTATGTTGGGAGACATCAATGAATTTTGTTTTGTCGTTTATCCTCAAATATCTCCACATTTGAATGAGTTTGAAAATAGAAAGGAAATTGAAATGCAGTGCGCACACTGTATTATGGGTAAAATCCAACATGGCGGCTACTGTTCCAGGTGAATGTGGTTTTGATTTCCTGATTTATTAGCGGTTTTATCATGCCAAATGCAAAACCTTCTTTACAATTTAAGCAAAAGCATCTGACTAATAAGGAGATTAAACTTTTGAAGGCAAAATTATTTTAATATTTGACTTCATAAGCCAAATTTGAATGGAACTTACAGATACTGTAGAATGCTCAGTTCGATGATCTGATAGAAATTTAATGTAGTCTAGCTTTTACTAGTAATCTTTTTGTAAATTTAAAAGAAGAATGTAATTCTGACTTATTTTTATTATGATTCATTTGTTGCAGAAAATGCTATTTGAATATATTATCGGCTTTTTACCAGCAAAAATTCAGTCCCAGCAGTCAAAATCTAACATGTCACTCCACATGGCCCATTTTTTTCATACACTGCATAACTTAATATGGTTACGTTTATTGGCAATGGATTGCCACTTAAACACTAAAAATAGTCATTTAATTAAATAGGGGTCTCCTCTAAAAGACGTAATGATGATGCTGAGGAATCAAATGTGAAACGACTCTGCAAGGACAAAAACTGTATCATTCACTGCACCGATGATAGCACAGATTTAGTTAGTCTTAAAAGTGATGATTCATGGAAAACGCTGTTAAGAGCAGCAGAGATTCGTAAGCACCAAGAAATTCTCGAAATCTCCAAGTCATTAAGCGAAGGAGAAGTCCCACACATTTATTACCATCGAAAATGTCGCAGTAACAATGAAAAAGTTGTTAGATAAATTTTCTGAGCAACCTTCCAACAGCCAGACTCACCACGAACAGGTGGTTAGGAGGCTCTCCATTCGAGGATCTACCAATACTAGCACAACATACGAGCGCAGTTGCATTTTCTGTGAAGGGCCAAAATATATCAAGGGTACAAGAAGTCGTGCGCCTTTGGTACAATGCCGAGATATGCGTGCAGATAGTTCTATCAGAAAGATAGCTACACAAAAGAATGATAGCAAGATTCTTGCCCTTGTGTCACGCGAGTTAGTTGCTGCAGAGTCTTGTTATCACAGGACATGCTACAGGAGCTACACTAGACCAGATGTAAGTTGCGAATCACAACGAGATAACGAGTATGCCCGTCTAGAGTCTGATGCTTACCAGATGCTGTTTGACTACATTAGATCTGATGTGATAGAAAGTGGGAAAGTTGTAAAGCTATCTGAGATCACTCAATTACTTGTAGAGTTTCTTATGTCATTAGGAGTCAAGGAATGTAAACCATCGACAAGGAAGCATATCAGAAGGAACATAGAAGCAGAGTTTAGTGAGTTGCTTAAGTTTGAAAACTTGCTAGATAGTACCCGTGTGTCCCTAATTCCTGCCAGCCTAACGCCAATGAAAATTGCTAGAAATGTGGTTACTATCAATAGGGCAGAAAATGATAACAGATGCGCAATGACAAAGATGTCCAATATTCAGAAAGCTGCGGCTGACATCCGTGAAGCCATTCAGAACAAGGAAAGCAAAATGTCATGGCCACCGCGCCCTTCAGAGCTGAATGACAGTGCAATAGATATTTGGACTGGCTATAACATTTTGGTCCGTAACGAAATTGAAGTTCGCCAAGACAATATTGGGTATCTTCCCACCATTTATGCTCCCTCTACCAGCATGTCAACCGTGAATGAGATTTTATTCCGGTCCCTCAAGATTATAGAAGCTCTTCAACTGAAAAGCATAGTACTAGTATTTGATCAAGGTCTGTATGCGAAGGCAACAGAGATAGTATGGAAACATCCAGACCACTTTTCAGATATCGTCCTTCGAATGGGTGTCTTTAATTTCATACAGTCTGTACACTTTTGTCAATTATTGGGAAGAGATTTCAAGATGATGGTTTAAGGGACATTGGCATTGAATCAGGAGCAATAGCTGAGGGATCTGCGACAGGAGTTCTGGAGGGACGTAAATACAACCGTGCTGTCAGGTTTCATGAGTTGATGTATGTAGCACTCCAAAGACTAATCTGGAAAGGATTTCAAACGAGGATAGAAGAAAAGGTTCGAAGAAACAGTTTATCCAAGATTCTTTTTCCGGATTGAAACCATTGTACGACAACCTTTGCCAGAAGGAACAACAGATAGTCCAAATTTTACAGAGTTTATCACTCTGTATAAGTGCCTTGATTATCTACGCAATAGTAATGGAAGCTTATCCAGTTTCTGGGTGTCATACACTGATCTCGTGGAAATTCTGCTGAATATGGTGAGAGCGTCGAGAGAGGGGCATTGGGAGCTACATTTGCGTGCCATTGAACAAATGATACCATGGTGCTTTGCATATGATAACATCAATTATGCCAGTTATCTACCTGCATACTTGTCTGAGATGTCCCGCCTCAAAGAGACCCATCCAGATGCATATGAATATCTGAAAACTGGTGGATTCTCAGTCCAGATGGGTGATCAAAATCCATTTGGTAGGATTCCGGTTGATCAGACATGCGAAGAGGCGGTCAATAAGGACACGCAGACGGCAGGGGGCACCAAAGGCTTCAGTCTTAAAGCAGGGGCAGTTAGCAAGTATTATATAGTTGCTGAATATCGCAGTATTTGTTTGAATCAGCTTAAGGACATGCTTCGTCTAAGCAGATCTAATTCTCAGCATACCGATCTTCAAAAAACCAGAAATGCAAGAGACGAGGCTGATGTGAAGTCGCTCATGACTATGCTAGAAAGCAACTAGATAAATCCATTCAGTCCTGAGCAGCAAGAGTTTGAACGCAAAAACTGTAGGGGAAAACGCCTACCAAGAATTCCGTTTCCAATGCCTGGAGGCAAATCCACCTAAGGTCAAATTCCACGATTCTTCGAAGAAATCAAAGCTGCAGACATTTTCTGAACTTAACAAGAAAGTGAAGGTCAAGAGCAAAACAGCGAAGGAGATCATGCTAAAAGTGGATAGAGTTCTATTTGGCCAGATGGTTATAATAGCAGAAAACAGACAGCTTCATATGAAAGATGTTCTTTGTCATCTCATGGAACCTCTTCCTTGGGCGCTATCCTCAGTACATGGGTCATTGCGGAAGACCAGCAAGGCAGCACTGGCAAAGGAGCTGCAGAAGAATGTACCTGCTGCACAGGGAATTCCCCAGTCATCTGCTTGGTCATAGATGGTATGGTACTATTGCAAAAATTGAAAGGTGACCATAAGACGTTTTCAGATGTTGCTGACTCCTTGTTTGGAATGTTTCTTCACGAGGGAGCATCCTCCCAGAGAATTGATGTTATCTTCGATGGGTATAGAGAGAATTCAATTAAAAACGTAGAAAGACAACAAAGAGGGGCTGAATATGGAAATGTATGTATAACTTTATTTCAACTCGGGTTGATGAGGCTGATTAGGCCCCTAGCAAATACATGCTAATATGCCGAGAAAAATGAAATAAATGGATACCTTAATAAAAATTGTATAAATATACATGATCAATTAATAACTAACAGTCTAATTATATCAATAAATAAACAATCCTTAATTTTAAAATTATTACAATGAATCATAGGAAATGAATTCAGAAATATTCAAGCTGACCATAAAGTGCAGCGGTGGAAAACGTTCCTTCTAAATCCACAGAATAAGAAAGCCTTAACAGTATTTGTGTCCAAAGAATGGAAACAAGAAAAGTATCGGAGAAAGTTGATAGACAAGGTCCTCTTTGTGGCTTGTGAAGAAGAGTGCCACCAGATCTCATCAGAGGGTTTCTGTACTATTGAAGACCTTAACTCAACACAAGAAGAAGCTGATACAAGGATTCTACTTCATCTCTCCCATGCAGCAAGATCCGGTTACAGTGCACTGATTGTGGTCTCAGAAGAT
>OX419342.1:11335007-11352507 GCA_948470475.1 Galaxea fascicularis
GTATTGCCCGCGGGCATCTCGAAACAGACTTTCCAAAAACGGCAACTGACGTCTGAGACGTTTCATCTCGAGGGGAACCGTCTGCGTCGACCAGGGTCCACGTTGTCTTTTATACCCTCTTTTCTTGTGGCAGCTTTCAGAGCTTTTTTTTTTGGGGGGGGGGGTCACATGAGGCAACAAGGGCTGGCTTTCTTGGCGATGAAACCTTGCGATCGAGCATATTGGAGCCACGATTGTTTGCCCCCTGCTGCTTTGTGAGCCTGCCAGGCCGCTCTCATGCTGTCGTATTTTTTTTTATTTTTTTTTTCGTATTGCCGTTTGGCCTTCGTCATATCCGTGTTTTTGACGGCGTGAATCATGTCGAGCGTAACCTCATAGGCTTTTTTGGGATCCACCACCCAAGGCATCTTGCCCCCTTGCTGAGTGGAGGGTCGTCTCCGCTGACGTGTCGAGGAGGTTTTCTTCTTCTTTGTCGTCGCACGTTTGGCCATGGTCTGAGGTTGCAAGGACAGCGTCCCTTCCTTTTATCACGTCCACGCTAAGGTGGAACCATCGGGATGACGCACCAACCCAGACCTCCGTCGTTTCATGGCAGCACGTTCTACACTGCTTGCATTGTACCGCTTTTTGGTGGCGGCCTCCAGGGCTTTTTTGGCACCGTACCCCGCGGCACCACTGACGGCTCCTAAAGCAGCCGCTTTGCCCGCCGCGATGGCCGCCGGAAGGAGGGCTAAGAGAGGAAACAGGCCCCCCTTATGACGTCGCCGTCGAGTGGTCCGTCGTCGCGACACTCTTTGTTTGGGCATGCTCGCTTGTTGAGTGACCCCTCGTAGACAGTGCGTTCCCTTTTATGTCGGACAGTGGGGCTTGGCAAAGGCACGGGTGTACCCTTCGTCCTCCAAGAGGTCCGAAAAGACCCGGTACGTATCGTCGGAGGCCGGATGCAGATCTAAGAAGACGTACCCAAAAGGTCGGGCCGTAACAGTTTCGTAGACGTCTAACACGTCGGGCCAATGTTTGGGAAAGGCTTGCCTGGTGAGGTTGGTGAACCCCAACTGATCGCGAGGACTCTTGAAGGCCACGATGTAATGCGCATTACGCGAAATGGTCTTGGTGTACTTACCAGGGGGAAACATGTCTTGACAGAGATACAGCACGGTGATGTTGCGATGGTGCGAGTCTTTGGTGAACAGATCCAACACGCGTTTGTCGTTGCCCCCTTCCTCCATCAGATCATCAAGGACCAAGACCCCTCCTTTCGTGCGACCGAACCAACGTTGTAATTGATCGCTCTCGGGTATGCCTTTGTGCATGTGTATCCCCAGTCGAGCCAACGGGTGAAAGCCCTCTTGCCACACCTTACTCATAGTGGACGTTGGGCACCACGTTGCAAAAGTACCGGTGAGGAGCTTTGAAGAGTTTGCCACACCCCGAGGGTCCCACCACCAACAGGCTACTCGGTGTCCGAATCATCTTTTTTTTGTTCAACTCCACAGCAAGGCGTCGATTTTTATACTGCCCGCTTTCAGACGTCTGATCATGGAATTCAACGTCAGACGCCCCGTGAGAGGCACCTTTTGCGTCTTCAAGGTCTTGGGGAGTTTACGAAAGACCTCGGCCAACGTCACGGTGTCTTTGACCATCTTGATCTTTTTTTTTTGCTCCGCACGCGTCTAGGTGGCTCGGGTTCGGGACCGTATTGTTCCTGCAACCGTTGCATCATACCCATCCACGTGGTTTGACTGAGTAAGGGAACCGCCGAGGTAAGTCGCGGAGGAACGAGCCCCATCACAGGTTGCAAGTCGAGGCGTCGTTGGGCCATACTGATACGGTAACCCTAAGAGTGCGCCCCCCTTTTATATAGACAAAGGACCACACAGTCACCGCTTTTTTTTTAAATGTTTTATTAAGAACGACCTCGTTGTTGTTGTTAATACACGGTATCGTAGTTTTGGCCTTCCGGGCTTCCCGTCATCGTCATGAGCATGTCCATCAGACGCATGGGCACGTGGTTACTCTGGCGAATGGGGCCTGTCAAACGATGCCACGTCAAATCGCGTCGCACCAACCGCTTGAACCAGGCAGTCGCGCGACCGTCGTTCTTCACGAAATCGTAACAACTAAAATACTGTTGAAACGTCTGTAACGTGCCTCCCAGACTGTAATGCACCAAAAACAGGAGGGCATAGGCACCGCACGTGTTGCTGTCGATGGCTTGCAAACTGCGCCTGTTGAAACGAATGGTGGACCAATGCTTTTCCAACCAGTCTTCCAGGGCAGGCGCCCCGTAACGCCACAACGGTAACCCAAAACTGTCCATCACCAAGCAGGTGTCACCCCCCTCCTCCTCTTCGTCGTCGTCAGGGCCTGGCGTCCAAAGGGCCATCCAATGACTGCCGGGACGATCGTGAGGGTCCACGTTGACGATATACCCTTGCACACGGTCTCGGATGGATAGAGGGGGCAATCTGTCGCTGGGAAAGACCCCGGCAAAATGAGGACCAAGGTGGGGGTCGTCTTCGGCCAAATGCCGCAACTGTTCGTCGGTGGTGGGCACCAACTCCATGGTGGGACTGACCTAGGCCTGCCTTCTAAACCGACTGAAAAGCCCCGAACCGTCTTGCGACGTGGGGGTGTACCGTGTCAGACTGCCTCCTCGCATGACTCGCAAATGCTTTGGGTGTTGGGGAGTGTCCTTTTATACCCGTCGACGGGATTGTCTGCACAGACCACGACAGGGTTGTCTTCTTCTTCTCTTTATACACGATGGCGAAAATGCAAAGTCAATTTTGAGGGTCCCTCCCCCAGATGCGCCAAGGCACCGGCCATCTCGGCGATTTGTACTTCCATCACCTCGAACGAGTGTTGACGCACCGGCAGGTATTGCACGTGGGTGGGTTCGAAGTAGGCGTACCCATTTCGGTCCATGGTGGAAAGGTGGACTTCTCTTAGGAGATCAGTGATGCGTTCGCCCACGATGGTGCTCTGACACGCATTGCAGTAGACACGCAGACTGCGCGAGGGGGTGAAAAAAATCTTTTCAAACCAACCCCAATTCAAGTTGGTAAACTCCCAGGTCTGTTGTTGCATGAAAATGACCCACTCTCCCTGGATGGTGGCCACATCGATGGGCTGAGTGTTGATCTTGTCGCTGGCGGGAGGGGACTTCTAATGAATCTGACGGATCTGGGGTCCGGGAAAACTGTGGCTTGGGCCAATGCCTCCTAACAACACCATCAAGTCGTACGCAAAGCCCACTGTGATGTTTTCGGAAGCGCGCTCGCATCCGCTTCCGTCGATTGGTGGGACCCGTCCAACGCAGGGTTTGAAAGTACTCCGCATTGCTTTCCGGAAGCTTCCATTCTTCGAGGTCCATGCTTTCTTTTTCCGTGTACTTGAAATAGTAGGCGATTCCCTTTTGCAACTCAAACACGAGGGACCGCATGAAGGAGACCCCGTCGTGCACCAACTCGTCCTGCAACAGGTCGTCCACGGTAACCACGGCCCTCACGTTGTTGTTGGCCGCACTGCGTGTCCCACGCGCATCCACCTTGGTCGTGTACCCCCGTTGATAGGCAAGTTGGGTGCCCGAAAGAAACTTTTGCAACAGGGCGGACCGAAATTCGTTTCGAAGGGGTAGCGACAGGCTCGCCAACCCCACTTACAAGTCTTTGCCTCCGAACTGCAAGGGGGTGGGCAATTGCACCTTGTAACTGTTGTTGCGATTGGCCCTCGCGAATTGAGCTCCTCTGCCATCGCCGGGCAACGTCACGTAGAGCTCTTCCATGCCTTGAGGTCCGAAGTGGGGATCCAACTATCGTATTTGGCCGGCCACCCTTTCCATCTCACCAACGCTTGCTTGCCACGCCATTTAAGTACTTTTTCGATGCGCCACAAGGTGTCGTCGTCCACGGTGACTTTTTGTAGATCCTCTTCATAAAACGTCCCCTCCACGGGTGTGCCATCCATTTCTTCGATTTTGTAGGTGATGGGAACCCCCGGCACCACGCGATGCACCACAAACACTTCCTCCGTCCATTGGGGCAAATACCCTTTCTTGGAGAGTCTCGTGCGTTTGCTCAAGCGCACGCGATCCCCTCTGGCCAATCGAGGTCGCCTCCGATCAGGTTTCAACCGTAAACCGTACAATCGCTGCCACACAAACTCTTCGTTCTCTGGCGTCACTTTTCTCGGTGCCAAACCAATGCTACGGTGCTTGGAGGAATTATACCCAGCCACCAAGTCGGGGAGGATGTCGATGTACTTCAAGGTGTTGGCCGCAGTGAAATAGCGGTACATTAGGCCCTTGAGCGTGCGATTGAACCATTCCACCACTGAGGCTTTGGCATCCCCTTTCGTGGAAAAATGATTAATGCCTTCTCGCTTCAACCAGGCCTTCATGGTAGCGTTGTAAAATTCTTTGCCTTTGTCCGTCTGCAAGGTTCGTGGCTGGCGTCCACCATCCTTGAGAATGCTTCGAAAGGCTCGCACGACCTCGGCGCCCGTCTTATTTTTTAACGGACGCACCCAGGCGTATTTCGACAAGACGTCCACCACGGTAAGGAGGTAACGTATGCCGCGGTTGTGGTGGGCCACGCGCTGCATTTCCACCAGATCGGCGACCCATTGCTGGTCGCTATGAAACACCAAGACAGGCAGCGTCGAAAACCGTCGACGCGGGGGTTTGTGCAACGTATAGGCCAAATTCTTTTGCAACAAAGTGCGTGCCTTCTTCAGAGACCACCCGTGAGCGCGTGCAAACCGGGCCACCCCGCCCAAGGCACCGGGCGCTGCAGAGTCCTCGTAGGATGCTGCCGTTGTGGGCTTTGTGGTCTTCTTTTTTTCCTTCATGGTCGTCGAAGTCTGTCCGTCACCCACAGGCAAAATCGACGCCACACCAACTCTCGAATGGTGGGTAGGCATAGCCCGTACGTTGAATGTATCTTGCGGTACCATTGCCAACTTTCTGGCCAGGGGTACCCCTCGTCTAACCACACCACAAAGGCCGTGAAGGTCCCCCAGTGTAACTCGTCGAGAAGGTATTCGAAGACATCGAGGGGAGTGCCATCAGCGGCCGCATCCATGGCGAACACATCCTTACTTGGTACCCCTATGACGGCCACGAGCGATCGACATACCGTGCGCAACATGACCCAACGGCATCGACTCCACACGTCTGCGCATGTCGTCATGGTTTTCGCACACTGACGAGTCAAGGTGGCGAACGGCCCAGTTTTATTACTTCCTCCGTCTGAAATGCAAGGTGACCGTCGTGTGCATGCGACCCACTTGTGCCGTGGGCAACGCATGCCCCAACCCATCCCTCAAACTCACGCTGGCCACCTCCAGTCCGTAATAGCGCACAGACCGAAATCGTTCTGGCGAGGGTTCGTAATACACACCATCCTCCCCTCGCTGCAAGTGCGGCACCTCTTGCAAGAGATCGGTCGTCCGATCCCCCACCATGACGGCACGTCCCACGTTGGAATAGATGTGCAAACCCTGTGTGTGGTGCGTCTTGCCCACCACGCTGTCGAAGGCGTCATTCAGACGCACGAAGCGCCATTTCACTTTAGATGAAAACATGATCGTGTCACGCGTGGAATCGTGTTTTAGCAGCACGTCACCGTGAGCAATGATGGAGTCCACCGTGTGACCCCACCTTGGGGCCGGGCCCGTGACCACTTGACGCAATTCGGGAATGGCATTGTGGCCTAGGAGAAATGGCAAGGTTTGCGATGGGTCGGGCACCAACCAACCCATCTTGAAACACAAACTCTTGTTCAATTCAAAGGTCGTTCCATCAAGTCCATCGACAATCATCTCTGTGGCGCCATTGGAGGCGTCCCAACTCACGCGGGGGCGGATCTGCAGGGTTCCGTCTTCGTAGTCAAACAGATTGACTTTCAACAACCATTGTTCGATCAAGGCTTTCATGAACGCTTCGCCCGATGGCAAGGGATGTCAAGCATTCGAGGCCACCATGTCACTGACAAGGACTTGGTTCTTGATCGTCCAGGGAAAGTCCGAATCCCCCTCTTTCAGTAATCAGGTGGTCGTGACCAACAAGGCCTTGCTAGGTTGGTCGCGCAAGAGGGTGACGTCCATCCCACGATCGCGCATGACCAAACTGCTCAAGGCCACTTCCCACCCAGGCTCTCCAAACGTCAGGGGAGTGGCTACTCGCACTTGAAAGGACGCCGCCGTGTTGTGGGGAAATTCGGGCGTCGTGTCGCTCGACAGGGTCACGTACATGTCCCTAAGTGCCCTCATCTCGACTGACCCCCGTGCCACGGCGTTCCGTCTTTTTATGCTACTTGTCTAGGGTCGTGGGTGAGGGGAAGGTCAACATGCATACACTACAACAACAACACACCTCGAAATGAGGTCTTTAATGGTTTAATCTTTAAAAATGGACCGCACGCGAGTACAAGGCCAACTACAATTACAGGGTTTCCAGCACAACACTTCTTCGGGGGTCCTACGTTGGTACACCCGGTTTTTCTCGTCCTCACAGGAGTCGACCGACTGCGTCACGTCCACGTCATTGAAACATTCCTTGCCAAGCACTTGAGATGCAGGGTGCATTTAGTTTTTTTAGTGGCGTGAAAACGACGGTTTCACAGCTTGATTTGATCCACCGGTAACGTGACAAGACCTTTTCTGCAAGCTCTGTTTTTGTGTACAATCGAAAGAGGATCTTTACAAACGATTTTCCCATTTCAAACGACCTTTGAAAAGAAACGCAAGCTCGAGGTAAGTTCTCTTCTTCTTCGTTCCAACGTTTGTCGAACTCCAAACAAAAAAACCTTCCCTAAAATCACCATTACTCTTACCTAAGCGTTGCATAGGCTGGGTTTGAAGCGGTTTTCAAGCTATAATTTTTTTTGGTTTCTTTGCAAAAACACTCGCTTGCAATGCGGGAAGCGTTGGCGGCCACAATTTTTTTTCCTTCAAACAATTAAGCTTACGTTTGGTCATCCGAGAAAACAACACCCATTCTTATTTTTTCTTATTTTTTTCCCCAGAAGATTCAAAGGATTCAAAGACCAGACCGTTACTTTTTCCGAGAAAACCCTGACCGCTCTCGTGGATGTCTCCAGGAAAAACAAAACACAGAAATTGGTGAGTGGTTCAAATCCTTTGCTTTCATTACCACGACTTATTAAACCTCGATAAAAAGAAAAGGCGTCCGAGCTCTGTCATATATATTTTTTTCCTTTGCAATAATCTGCAATAAGGAGTTTGCTGTTAAGTTTTCGTTGAAGTGCTGGCGTCGGTTCTCGTTTAAGTTCCTCGTAAGTCTTTTTGTCGTTAACAAGTGCGTCCATTTTGTCGTGATAGTCTTTCTTGTCCATAACAACAGTCACTCGTCCTTTGCCAGCGGGAAGTATCACAATGTTCTCTTCGTTCTTAAGTCGTTTCAGGGCTTGTCGTTCGTCTTTAGTAAGGTTGTTTTCTGTAAGAGAGGCTGGTTGTATGGTAGAAGCAATTCTGCTCCTGATGTTATCCTTGGTTGGTTCTGATAATTCTCTTTGATGAGACAGAATCGCCTCAACACTCGATACAATGGCCTTGGTCGGTATGCGTCACTGAATGTTTCAGTCAGTAGGAGAGAACGTGTGTTTCAGTCTTGTCTAAGGGACGGGAAGAGATATTCCTGACCCAGGCAGCGTCTGTCTTGGGCGTTTTTTGTCTTTAGAACGTTGTAGTCGCGTCAGTTTTTGTTGTGTCTTACTGCGGCATTGTTCAGTTGTTTTGTTAGCTCGTCGGTCAGCAATGTTTCGTACAATGTCAAGTAAGTTAGTCGGTACAGTTTGTTTAAGTACGTTCAGGTTTCTGCCGGTCTCACCGATATAGGTGGCCTGGCAGTCGCCGCATTTGATCTTGTAAACTGCTCTTTGTCTGTTCTTTGGTTCGTCTTTGTCCTTAACGTTCGTCAGTAGTTGCCATAAAGTGGTGATGGGTTTGTGAGCAACACGGATGTTGTAGGGCTGTAGGATGCGTGCAATGGTTTCAGCTTTGCCTTTGATGTAAGGTATCGTAGCTGTGGTGACAGGTGTCGCGTTCGTGTTCGTAACGTTAGGTTCTGCACGGTAGGTGTTGCGTCTAACGAAGTCGCGGTTGTAGTTGTTTTTACTGAAAACGTTGTCAAATAGTCGGTCAGTATGTGTAGGTTTCCTGTAAACTGTAGTTCGTAGTTGTTTGTTGTCAAGGTTAACCAAGCAGTCTAGATCTCCTCGGTGAACTGAATGTGGTCGTTCTGTCGGTTGAGGTGTTCGTGAAACTCGTCGATTTCGTCTTTGTGTAGGGCTGTAAAAGTGTTGTCAACGTAGCGTAGCCAGAGTGGTATCGTTCGTTTGTAAGTTGCTAGGGCTTGTTCCTCGATGTTTTGCATAACGATTTCTGCAACCACAATGGAAACTGGTGAACCCATAGCCGTTCCATGTAACTGTTTGTAGTGTTTGCCGTTGTACTGGAAGTAGGTAGACGTAAGGCAGAGGTTCAGTAAGTCCATAACGTCGTTCGTAGGTAGTGGCAGTTGTAAAGTGGAGTTGTTGATGGCGGTCTCAGTGCAGTCTAGGGCCAATTGAAGTGGAATACTGGTGAACAGTGATTTCACATCAAAAGACACTAGTTTGTGGTCGTCAGGTACTTGTACTGTCTTGATAGCGTCAATAAAGGTCTCCGTAGACTGTAGTTTGTGTCGGGATTCGTCAGTCAAGGGGTTCAGTATCGTAGTCAGGTATTTAGACAGTTGGTAAGTCGGCGACCCACAGAACGAGACTATGGGACGCATAGGTACACCAGGTTTGTGGAGACAAACAACAGACAAACAAACAGACCGACTAATTTCACTAACAATACACATACACACATTAGACTAACAAAAGACGGATCGAAACGTACCAATCACTGTGTACAGTCTTCACAGCCAATGACAACTAGGCTTAACTGACAGTCGACCAATAACATCAACGACCAGAGAACTTATACCATCTACTGACATTACACAAATCACTTGACTCTGATGATGACTTCCGCTCAGGTTGTCGAAACGTCAGTCAATGTCACCACAAACAGTCCTTCTCAGGACTACACTCACCCGGACGATCGTACTTCACTTAATTATGACATGACTCCTGGGTTCAAACCATTTACGATTTTATAGTTATAGTGCAGCCACAACAAATGCACAAACTGAACGACAATGATATTTATATTGTTATTGCAGTAAACGTCACACAATGCTTAAGCTTAACTTATAGCACAAGCAGAAAGTTCCCCACCTTGACATATTCAAATAGCAAAAGGTTTGGAAACCGATTCAATATAGCAGCTTTGAGGGAATTTGCATCCCAGCTTTTGTCAAAGGGAAACTCGTGGCAGACAAGTTCTCTCTCTTCTAACTGAAGTCGGGTTGTATGTGTAGACACTTTGTTGATCTTAGGACTGGCAATAAGGACTAGATCCTTGTAAACAAGTGCCTTTGGTCGACTTAATGTTCTGCTTTGACCTTGCTGGTCTTCTACTAGTGCTTTTCCTACTACCTCGGTTCGAGCCAACTGTCGGAAAGAGGGTCGCAAGCCGAGCTTGAATAGAATTGCTTGAAGCTAGCGACGTCGAGCGTTCGTTGGAATGAAGTTCCTCGTTTTTCACCTGGCGATCCTCGTTATTTGGCTGACTGACAGAGAGTGCCGTTGAATTCATCCGAGGTATAACATTTCTCGTAAAACCAGGTCTCAAATTACTTAAAATCTCTAAGGCATCCGCAGGCGCACGACAAGAAGTAGACAGTTCTTCCTCCATGTGACCGAAAGCCAAAATGGAGGAATGGAATAAGTGCATCGCGGTCATGTGATCACGTTGCATACTAATTAGAACGAAAATAAAAAATCTCACTCGGAACGAAAAAAAAAATGGATTAAATATAAAATCAAACCAAAATAAAAAAACAGATGAACTAAACACGTATTTAAAATTAATGGGAAGAGATATAAAAGATATAGAAGCAAAATAAAAAATACACAGAAAGGAAATAAAAAATATGGCACAGAAATGTAATAGATGTATTGTATATTAAGGTTGTTTGAAAATTGACTGGAAAGGCGCGCCATAGCTACAAGCTGAGAGCGTTGGCGGAGGCCGTGTTTATTGAAGTGTGACAGAGGTCGCGTGTGCATTGTGACGGAGGTCGAAGTGTAATTTTACAAGCTTAGTGTGAGCTTATTGTAAAGCCTTGTGCGGAGTTTACTAGGTTCGTTTGGAATAAATAACCTTGTTGCTGTTCCGACAACCCTGCGTTCTGTTTAGACTGTAAACAACCCACCCCTTAACACAACGAACGCGTAACAGCCTCCATCTCAACAGTACTGGAATTCATTGACCTTTGATAACTGGCTAGGGTGGAGATGGATTGAAATTAAAAAAACAGTGATCAGTGGGTTTGGATGAGTAAGAATGTGATTTAAAGTTGCTCTGGTGTTGGCCACAAAGTCTGGTAGCTCACAATGTGTAGATGTTGAAAGATGCTGAAGAATCTCATCTGAAGCATCAAGAAAAAGTGAAACGTATGGTATAATGGTCTTGTTCTTATACTCATATGGTAAGATTTGAAGCTCTTTGTAACTAGAATTATAAATTTCTGCCATTTTTCCGAAACCTGTGAAGATTCTAGCATGTCTTATGTATTCATCTGGAGCCTTGACTTGAAAAGTTACTGGAAAGATGTCGCCATTCGACCAAGCTGAACTACAAGCTGAAAAAGATCCAGCTCGAGTACGAAATGATCCGAAGCAAGACTTAAGCATTACGATTAGCGTGTATTCCTCCAGCAAGGAGTTCTTGTACGACAAAGTGCATCGGGAAAGGGCCATCATGTACGGAAAAAACACCGACGCGAGCATGACCATCAAGGTTAACCCCCTGAACCGGTCATTGTAAGCGATCCATCTCTCCTTCGTGGAACCGTACGTCGCGGGCGCCAGGGACTCTGAAAGGTTCTTCAACCCCGATCTGACGAAAATCAGCGTGACAGTCAACGGCTCACCCAACTGGCTGTACAACGAAGGCCTCGGGCTGAGCGATCTTTGGGAAGCGGTTCGCGGTTTCTTCGTGAAAAAGAGCAACAAGACGCAGTACATGAACGCAACCAAGTTTTACACCGAGGACAAGTTCGGGCTTTTGATCGATCTGCGTTCCATGTCGGACCAGGGCATGCATGGCAGCGGCACGCGCCTCGTGTACACCCAGGACGGGTGACTCGCAGATGCACATCATGGGGCAGCAGCTTGAATCTGTTCAGTATTAGATACATGAGGCTACACCGCATACCCCATCGGGAGAAAATGAACCCCGAGAACATCCCGTTCAACGTGTTGGTGGTGGGCCCGACCAACTCGGGGAAATCGCAATTCCTCGTGGACCAGCTCTACGGCCCTTTCCGTGGCAAGTTCGACTTCATCGTGCTAATCTGACCGACGTTCGCCCATAACAAGACCTTGCGACGGCTCGGTGAAAAAGATCTGTGCATGTTCATCATGATTTGCGACTAGCACAAGGTCGAATTGTGGCTGAAAGTCGCAAGGTTTCTATTCGAGGACACGAACACCCTCATCGCCCTGGACGACTCCGCGGCCTCGAAGGACGTGAAAGGCCGCACGGGCGAGCTGGTGAGCCTCGCTTTTTGGGCGCGCCACATGGGCATTAGCGTCTGAGCGCTGACCCAGAAGTACACGAGCATCACGGCCTCGTTCCGGGAAAACGTGGCGGCAGTCGTGCGTTTTTACACCCCCGCCGCGAAAACGATGAAAAGCATTTTTGAGAACTTTGCAGGCGAGCTGACCCCGGAAGAGTACAAAACCCTCATCGCCCGGCTGAAAAAGCAAAAGTGCTCGTATCTTGTCTTCTCGCTGCGGTACCCTTTCGGGGTCGAATTGTTCCTCAACGAGTGGTCTCCCGCCAATTAAAAAGTTCCATCCAAATATAGCAATGGCTGACGATGCACAGGAGCTCACAGACGTAATCAACCTTTTGGAAGCAGAGCAGAATGCCTGCGACCGAGGTGCTGAACATCAAAGACGTCAATCGCTTAAAAGAGGACCTTAAAAAAAGATTTCACAATCAACGAGGAGCTGACAGTTGTTGAAATTTGGCAATTTTCTGGCGTTGGCCAATACTGCATTGATCACTGCAAGGCACATGACTTTTGCCACCGAGCAATCCTCAGCACTTTTTCAGTAATCCCCAGCAGTTCCTGAACATTCCGCAGCAATTTGAACGAAGAAATATAGTAACAGTTTCATGCCTGCCAAAGAGGGAAACACCGGGAAAGCAACTGCTCCAGCCCCCGCCACCAAGCCGGCCAAAGACCCCAAGACGGTTGCCGCCGGAAAAGCCGCTGTGCAGAAAACAAAAGAAGCTCGCAAAGCTCAGAAAAAAGTCCTGGCCGATGCTGAAGAAAGGGCGAAAAAGGCAAAAGAAAAAGCCGCCAGTGCAGCGAAAAAAGAACCGGCCGCGGCTGTGGAACCTCCCATCAAGGCACATGCCGAAGTAAACCCGAAATCCGATTTGGGGGGCTTGAACACGACCCAATGGTTAACTCTCGGCAGCATCGCCATCGGGCTGATCGGCATGTACTACAAGCGCGATAAAACTAAAGGCCGTCGTAGACAAAAGAATAGGCCCAAAATCCTTGCCCCCTGACGGCGGCTGGGGGGGAGAGTCTGCGCCGCCGCAAACACCCCGCTGGAAGACTGCTGCCCCATCTGCGACGGCTTCTGGACGCAGAGGCTGCCGGCAGATGGAATAAAGTGGTCCCATTTAAACTTTTTGCACGCACCGGAATACCATGGCCGACAACAAGCTTGTCAAAACCATTCTCCACGCAGCGTTATTAACCGGGCTCGCGTCCGGCATCGGCTGGGCCGCAAAAAAACTTGCAAAATAAAATTTCACATCGGACCGTAGCGCCAGCCCAATGAACTACGCCCGGTTCACCGCTGTTATGGCTGGCAGCATTGCGCTAAAACAGTACCTCACCGACCAGAAAATCCTCCCCGACAATTTGTAGTTTTCCTGATGGGGTAGGGCCCAGTTTTTGACGCAATTAAAAATATGCAGCTTTGCATGGCCATGATGGTTTTGCAAACCCCTGTTGACGATTCGGGACAAATGGTTGAATCTGCTCAACCGCAAGCCCCCCCAGCCGTCGCAGATGCCGCATCTGATCAGCCAAAAGGCGCTTTCTTGAGCGCATTATATTTTACTTTGTGGATGCTGGTGTATGGGGGCTTTAGTGTTTAGTTTGTCATCGATGCAAATGCTTCAAGCAATTAGCAAAATTGATACGGACAAGTTCGAATGCTCCCAACAGTCGTTCGAAAAGCAACAAGCCGCCCTCCGGGCCAAAGATCTCATGGTGACTGCCGCCAGAAATAGTGACATTGAGCACATACAGAAATAACTGCCCACGGGAATTGAATGGGGCTTTGCCAGGGGGCTCTGCCCCCTTTCCCTGGCACGGATTGCCCCACACCCCGTCGGGAAACAATTGAAAAGACGCAGCATTTTTCGTAAAAAATATGGCAAGCATCGTGATCATGGTTGGTGGGGGCGTGCTCAACGCCGCGACCTTCATTGGCGACAATTATCTCGCAAGGGCGCTCGGCGGGGACAACAGCCAAGCTGCGCTGGACGAAAAAAAGCCTCATGACAAAGCTCTCAAGGCCTACCAGGCGGCCTACAACAAATACTCCCACATACGCACCCAGCTCCTCGACTGGATCGAGACGAATGTTGAGATTCACGCGCAGGCAAAGCCGAATTTCACCGACTATGCTTTCAAGCTCTACAACCAGGCTCACCCCCACCAACCCATCGCGCCCCTCAAAGAGCCAAAGTTTTCTGATTTTTATCAGCCAAGCCCACAGCAGAAAAACGGCGAGTTGGTTTTTTTAGGCGCCGGATCCCTCGCAATTGGCTACGCCTCGTTTCGTTTCCTTTGAGGGGGCTATGCCCCCTTCCACCCCCTGTCGGGAGACACCCTGTCGGGAGACATTTGAACATTTGCTCTCAGTCAGAATAGCGATGGACTCACCCCCGTTGGGAGACTCTGATCCTTGCAACCGCAAAAAGCACTGCCCCAACCCCGAAAAAATCAAAAAAGCAAAGGAGCAGAGAGAACGCGAGCTCGAACAGATACGAGCTGCGGAAAAGGACGGCATCGCTTATACCACTTTCTAGGCACCCAGTCGAGAGACATTGAACACTTGCCCTTTTTCATATATGGACGCCAGACTCGCCAAGAATAGAGACCTTAAGCAAACACTTGAGCCGGTCAAGTGGAAGCGGCGATGGTCCCATGAGAGTGGGTTTAGACCGCCTCCTCTTGGCGCTAAATTAGAATATTTAAGCTTTCGTAGAAGCGGCGGCGAGCGACGGCTGTTTTGCTTTTGTTTTCAGTGGTCCAATTTGACTTCGTTTGTAAACTTTGCGACTCTAATGGGAAGTTTTCGAGAAGTCAGAGACCTAGCTGTTGCATGCTTTGAGGACATCATAGACGAGGATGAATTTCTGTTGTTGTGGGATTTACACAAGTCGAAAAATTGCGACTTTCCTTACGAAGACTCCGACCGATTTGACCTGGACGAGATGGACGATTCAGAGTGTTTAGCAGAGTTTAAAGTCAGGAAACGCAACCATGGTTCTGAAGCTCTGACTTCTTTCACTAGGATCAAATTGTGAGCTTCTGTCCATTACATGATCGAGCTAGAAGAGAGAAGACAAAACCTTCTTTAGAGGCAAATTGGAAGAACAAAATACATGTAGCATTTTGTACAAGCAAGTACTTGCAATCTAAAGTTTTAAAGTTTACAAGACGCAGAAATCGCTCGGAATAATTCGAATCCCACGAAACTCTCCCATTTATTTTGCTTTTCTCTCCTTCGCTGTGGGCTTCGCTTGCCATCTTTCTTCTTCACTCACCCCTCCAATGTGAAGCGTGATTTTCGCTGTAAAGCCAAAGAAATATCAAATATTTGCAAATGAAAGGTAAGCTTCAAAAAACATTTCTTTGACTTTATAGAGGAGTTTCTGTGTATTTTCCGCCGCTAGAAATCAGAAAATAAAGCGACCGTCTCTCGAGGCGAACAAAACTACCTTCCTCGCCGCGGCATGCTCACAACGTGATTATACTAATTGGCTTGAGAGCGTGAAATTTCACTTCCGGTAGACGTCCACCTCGCCGCCTCCAGTGTTTGCTTAAGGTCTCTATTTACTAGAGCCCCGGCGGCTACTGGAAAGGCCTCGCCACAATCAAAAAGTTGGCCGAGGCTGCCAAGGTCCCTTAAGGCACCGCAAAAAAATGGTTGAAGAAGCAAGCCCTTTGGCAGATCTACCTTGCCCCACCGCATCACGTTCCTCGGCCGAAATTTGAAATTTGCACCAAGCTGACCCCCTTTTTTTGCCGCATGACAAGCTACCGTGCGGGCGCAAAATTTACAAATACGCTCTGACCGTCGCCGATGTGGCCAGCCGCTACAAAGAGGCCGAACCATTGACCTTGAAAAACTCCGAAGAGGTCGCGCAGGCTTTTCAGAAAATTTACAGGCGCAGCCCTCTGACATGGCCTGAAATCCTCCAGGTCGACCCCGGGCGCGAGTTCATGGGCGCTGTTTCCAAAGAGATGGAAAAACACAAAACTTACATTCCACGAGGGCAACCAGAGCTTCACCGCAACTAAGCCATTGTCGAACGATTTAACCGCACCCTGGCCGAGCGTCTCTTCGAAATGCTGCTGCCCGAAGGAAAACGATCCACCGCTTGGGTAAAACGGCTGCCGGAGGTTATTGCGGCGATCAACAACGAAAAGACCAGCCTCACTGGCAAAAAACCCGCCGAAGCGATCGAAGAAAAATCTGTTTCTGCAAAACCTTCGTCGACCTATCACAGGCCTGTGGGGATGAAAGAAAAAAACTCCCCTTCACCGTCCGCGTTCGCTCTCTTTACCTGCCCGGAGAACTGGAGGGCAGCACAAAAAGAGCAACCGACCCCCTCTGGTCTTTGACAGTTTTCAACATTGAACGGATGGTCCAAAAACCCAGTGCACCGGTCATGTATTATTTGCGCGATGGCCCCAAGCGAAGCTTCATGCGCGAAGAACTGTTGGTTGTCCCGCCAGACACACAGCTTCCCCTTCGTCGGTTGGCCACTTGAAAGGGCCTGGCCCCATTTAAGAAAAAGTTTCATTAGCGTAATGGCAAACAATGGTTTCTACGTCGCGCATCACTCTTTCCTCGACTCGGTCGATGGCGTCGGCCGATGTCACAAGGTCGGCCGCACCAAAGACCTCACGAAAAGGCTAACACACCGGGCTTACAAAACCTGTTTTGACGGCCCCTTTAAATACGTTGTGATGGCTGAAACCACAGATTCCGACACTGCCGGACGCATTGAAAACCTTTTTCTCAAAAAACATTTGGACTGCCGCCTTTTGCGGCTTAATGGGAGCAAATGTGAACTCATGAAAATGCCTTTGCAGACAATTCTCGAGTCCGTAAAAATAATTTTGAGCAAGAACTTTCCAAACCTTCAAGTAAATACTAATCCTGATTATTTTGAAGATGAACATTATGAAAGTGACGATGAAGATTAATTACTAAGACGGCTTGGGGAGAGGGGCAAAGCCCCCTGGGCCTCATCGGGGGACACTAAGAGTTCATTAATAAATTTACGCAATTCAAACTCTTCCGCCTCGCTGAACGGCGGGTTGAACCCAAAGGCTCTCATGTTCACACCATCGTCAGAAATCCACCTTTTTGTGTCAATTGGCGATAATGACGTTTTGGCCACTTTTACCCCACTTTTGTCCACACGGAGAATTGAGTACATCTTCGGCCTACGACAGACTACCTCCGCTATCGCCTTTCCCTTCATCTCATCCTTCATTTTCCCCAGGACTTTTTTGTTTTTTTTTTAGTGGAGCGGATGGCTTGTCGGGTATTCGCTCGTGTCGTACAAGTGCGCTCGCTTTGCCATGTCTGCGTACATGTCTTCCGTCTCGATTTCCAGGAGCAAGCTGTCCGTGTCCATGTACAACAGCTCGCAGCGATTGCCGTACTCCTTTTTCAGAAAATTGTAGTACAAATCGTACATCAGGATTTCGCTGTTTTCCAGGATTGTCATTCCCGTGTAGACCGGCTTGTTCAGCACCAAACGGCTCTTGTGCATCTGGATGCCTGCAAGATCATTTGTGAACTCCTTTTTTCCAGCGAATAGTGGACTCGCCACTAATTTTCTTATCTTTGCTTGCTCGTTCGGACGCACGAGATTGATGACCGTTCTGTTTCTCCGGTTTTCCATCGTTTTTCCGAAAACTGAGTTGTTCATCAACTTGTAGAAATCTTTTTCAAAGTTGCTCTTTGCTTTTTTCCGAAATTCGGTGTTTAACATGATATAGGGTTTCATCCAACACTCTTGCTCGAACTCCAGAACCCTGTGG
>OX419342.1:11357507-11362507 GCA_948470475.1 Galaxea fascicularis
TCGTTATCCCTATTTTTCACGTTAATTATCGCCGTCTTGGCGGCCAGCTCTCGCGGCAACGGAATGTAAGAACTTCCTGCTACCGGGGCGTAAACGGACCTGTTCAGATAGCTCGATTCCACACGGTCAAACTCCCAACCTGATCCGTCCGCGTCCCATGCTTCTACAAAGGCGCCTTTAATCTCATCAATCGTTTTTTTGTATTGCCGCTCAACTTCTGCCCTCATTGTCGCCTTTGTTACCCTTAAAGAAATGTTTCATTTTATTGTACTGCTTTTCGCCGTTTGGCCCTTTTTCCCTTTTTCTTTTTTGAAGTTGATCTCCTTGTCGAAACTGACCTTAAGGCTGCAGTACCTTTCCATTTCTTTCATAACAACATTGACGGCCTTCTTTTTGTCCATGACTGAGCGCTTTTCGAAATCATTGTTATCGGGGTTTTTCGTGTTAGCAAAATTGCGCCACGTGTTCAGCGCCCCTGGAAATGGTTTCCTGTGACCTGGTACCTATCCAGCTGGAAACGCCTGGTCACCTCTCTCGGCAACTCGGCACCCCCTACCGCGCCGGCCACTCGACAGTCTTGTTCGACAAAAAACCTTTCGTTTTCTCTCTCCCAGGCGCGAAAATCGGCATCATCCTGCTCCTCTTGGCGCTGCTCCACAGCAATTCTTTCCCCCGCCCTTAGTTGACGCGCTTCAGCCGCTTCCCGGTCATAATGCCGAACACCCGGATCAAACGGGGCAAAAGCTTCATGCTCAAGCTGGCAGCTACACTCGCTCGGGTCTTCAAAGGTGTAATCTATGTGCCCACCAGCCCCGCCTCGCCGGCGCGGACCAGCAAGGGCACCTTGGGCACTGAAAATAGAAACTGGTAAAAACCAGTCAAACCGGTTTTTTTTTAATATGAGACACATAGTAAATGGGGGGTAACAGCGAAGTTTGCACGCGCAAGTGCGCAGAGCACGCGAAGCGTGCATAGCGCACGAAAAGCAGCGCAAAGCGAGCGTAGCGCGCATCGCGCTGCGCACGCGCGCGAGCTGCGCTGGTACCCCCCATTTACAATGTGTGTTGTTTTCAATGGTATTCTAGCTAAAACAAGAAATCTAATATTTCAAAAAGAAAAAAAGGTTTCCCGGTCAGTTCATTCTTAGGCGGTGGCGAATCGAATGGTCATTTCAAGAAAGACTTTGCAGCATTTTTTGTGCGAACCGAGACTTTCTAGAGAAAAATGAGAGCAACTTAACAGGCTTTCATCATTTTAACGTCAAGCCTTCGTGACTCCTGTGGTTCTCAAAGTAATTTCTTAGGCGCTTAAAAGCTCTTCACGGATATTCTTGCGATTGTGTTTCCATGCATCCTGTGTTCGGCGCTGTGGGTGGTCTAGAGGTCTAGAGTGTTTTTGAGTGTTTGCTCGCTGTCTGTTTGACTTCTTATGCGTCGTTTGTATCATGCAGTTGTTCTCGGGTCGGCGGTTTTCCTTGAGAAAAGGGGCTCTCCACACTAGCGGATAAATTAAGGGCTGACTGGAATGAAATCAAAGGTGTAATTTTGTAGGAACAACTTTTGTGAAATCTACTTGTGTCGCAGTATCCGCATTCAAACTATTTTTAACTCGGTAAATCTGTCAAACATGTCAGCACGTTTCTCATTATTGAATTTCGTCTTCGTGGTATGATGGAAAACTTCAAGTAGTGCAACCTTTTATATCTTTGTTGCAATAAATTTTCCTCATATTGGTACAGGAATGAATAATGTGGTGCATTTAAAGAATTCAAATTCGCCTAAATCAAGTTGTCTGGCTGGAGAGGCGTTTCGCAGCATCTGACTGATTGACAGGAAAACCAGGTTTGTGGGTTTGTCCTCGTTTTACTAAGGAGAAATGTTGTTGGCTGCGCGCTTGAGGATCTGTTTAATTCGTTGTATAGCGTCGGTAAGGAAAAAAATATGTCAAAAAAGATAGGTTTGTAATTCCGAGACAGCTATCTAGGAATTTCATTCATAGTTTTCTAAAATATATTTACTGAGCAACATATAAAGATAAACATAGCATTTACCTTCTGTCTTATATCTTCATAAGCTTGTCTATGTAGAGCAAGTCTACGCGCTTCATTTTGCTTCTGAACTGACACATGATTCCTTAACCTAACAGATATGCGAAACTAAGAATTTATTGGAACAACTAGAGAGGAAGAGAAAAAGGTTTGTATACTTTTATATGTTATCATGAACTGTAATATTACCTCAACAATTTTACTATTGTTCTCAGGGTTGTTTCTCGGAAAATCTTGTTAACTGTCAATTTCAGTACATTAACTGACAAAAAAATTACGGTTTTTGTGGAGGGTCGACCCCATTATTTTTTTGAGGGGGGATGGGTAATTTCCGAACAAAATTTCTCCATAGCAAAAACTGCTAGAAAATTCGTGCAGGGAGAGCCATGGGAAAACAATTGAGCACGTGTTTTCTACTATCCATGTCCTGTGTTTTACTTTTAAAAATCGTGCACAACTTAAATGCCACAGAAAATTGCCCACACCCCCTCCCCCTCCAGAAACTTATGATCCATCCCTTATCAGAATGTTTCCTGGAACCGCGCAGACGGAGAGGCGGGTAGGGTTAAGCCCCTCTTTTTTGCAGAAAAAAGAAAACTACTGAGTAAAATATAAATTCAGGGAGCAAACATTTTCTTCAAAATTTCATCAGTCAAAAAAGTTACAATTCCCATTGGGAGAGCAGACCCGCATCCATACATGGAGAATAGCATGTGAACGTGTAAGTGGGAACATTTATTAAAGGACTTTTCAGTTCTAACTATGCGCTACTACAGTTCAACACAAAGTTAATAGCCGTTGAGTTAACTGCAGTTCAGGCAAAATTATTGCATCTGTGGTTTATTAAGGAGATATCTTTCAGTAGTGCTACAGTGGAGGAGATTTGATTGTTTTGATAGTGAATTGAAAGATCGGACAACAAATGTAGTTTGTAGTACTTATAGAGCCTTGTATAGAGCCGTCATGTTGGAGTTGCTCTGAGGTACATCAATATGGCGGCCGTAAAGTAATGTAAACTTACTTTCGCTATTTAGGACATTGATTATGTCCACTGAACATACTATGTCGTCTTGAATGGCTAAAAATCACGAAATAATTTTTTTTCCACAAACGCGGTCAAAGCTTTATGTCACGCACTGCCAAAAGTGCACTGGTTTCCAAACGAAGGATGCTATTGAGCTGGAAAGTTGTAAACAGATATAAATACCTCTTATGCCTGATGAAGACAAAAACTTTGGTGCTCTTTAGTTTTGGATTTGAGAATTTGATGACGTCAAGTGAAAACGTTCTATTGAAATCAAAACTTTCCATGTCCCCGGACTTCCCTAGTTGGCTCACGCTAACCCTAACGTGTTCGCCTTTACCAAGCCCCACCCTCACTTAAAAACTTCATTACTGCGTGAGCCCTGTTTCTCTTATACTCTTGAACTCACCCATAATTTATTTAGGAAGTATTTACAGGTTACGGAATATTTATTTTGCAGTGCACAAGTTATTGCTAGAAAGGTTCCTAAGCTTGAAAATTCAAACCAAGGCGGAACACCAGGCGTAAGTATTTTACTTTTATTTTCCAGTTGAGAAGGTTAAATTAAGGACAGTGGTTCGCGGCCAAAATCTGTGGATGAACCAATTTCTTTTAAACTTTGATTGCAATTAGAAAACAATTGATGATGGGCTTTGCTGTAATTTTAAAGATTGCTCTTCTACACTATTATACCTCGGCAGGGGAGTAAACCAGAGCCAGTGTACGTGGACAGCCGCTCAGATAATGATAACGTTGATAACTCTAAAGATCTCGTTAGTCTCAGTGAATTCGATGACTCGGACACAGCAACTGGTATTAGACTACATGGAAGAGTAGACGAAGGTAAAGTTGATAAAGTCAAAGTAGAAGTCTGCGAAGAAGAAAACATTAGCAGCGACACAGTGGAGAGATTGTCTTGTCTCAAGGAAGAAAAAGAGAATAATGATCCTGGTGGTTCTCATCCGATTATGGAAGCAGCTATCAAGGGCTTTATTGCGGAGCGCCTAATTAACATCATTGTGGGAGGAGACGTCCCTAAGAAAAAGATTTTTAAGCGGGTGCCACGAGGCATTCGGAATCATGCCACATTTGTCGTAGACACTACATCCCTAGAAGCAGATAGTGTGAACTATGGAGACGATAATGGTAGCTGGACTGGACACGCCAAACAAGACGAAAGTACCGTGTTGAAATTGATGACGACACTGGTATGTGAATAGAGGGGTTTCAAACGAGTGAGCAAGTGAGACCCATGAGTTAAAAGACAACATCTTCACCCTATGTCGTAATTATTTTCGACACACAGACACACCCCAGTTCAGAAAAGTGATTGCCACAGTGCAGGATTGCAGAGGCAACGTATTGCCGTTAGCAGTTGTTCAGTATTATTTCGAGGGAGGCGTAGAAGTGCCAGTGAAACTGGCAAAGCATGGGAATGCAAAAGAGAAAAATTCCTCCCCTTACATGCGCACATCATGTCCTGTTCTAGACAAGCTGCAGAAAAAAATGCTCTACAACAACTTGTCGAAAGGCTGCAGAGGAATGCTTTCAAGAGGGTGGAGGGACCTGTGGTATTAAAGCAGTGGCAGACGTTCCCAGAAATCGTAAGCAAGCATACAACCTCCATTATCAGTTGGGAAAAGGAAGTCAAAATCATGGTGGCAAGCAATCCCAGCGTCATGAGTCTTATGACGTATTAGAACTCTTGAATCAGGGAACATTTGTTCGAGATTTCGCATTTCAAAGCTCGGCATCAAAGAGTCGCACCCATCCTCGATCGTTTTAGGCAATAGATTTCCAGATCGCCCAACTTTGCCGCATGTGTTCATCCCAAAAGTACTCTTGAGTACTTGGAGTTGATGCCACCTTTAATTGTGGCAACTTTTTTGTGACCCTCACCTCTTTCAAGAACAAGATGTTTGTAAACAA
>OX419342.1:11375007-11380007 GCA_948470475.1 Galaxea fascicularis
ATTATAAACACACAAGTTCTGACTCGAAGTGACTGCGTTTCACGCTGTGGTCAAATCGGATCAAATACTTTTCGGACCTCTCAGAAAAAAAGGAAAACGACCTCAAAAGGTTAAAATGTCAAATCTTTGTATTGGTATTGGTGGATTTCGATCCATTTTAGTTTTGCTTTTTCATTCGTTACTTTGGTTGTGATGACTGGGTTTTGAAACTTCATATGAAGAGGAGATTTATGCACCTGGTGTCTAAAAATGTTATAGTAACACTTGGAAACATTGTATTCTCTAAGCTTTGTTTGCTGAGGCTCTAAGTCATAGGAAGAACGCACTCGGTTTGGCATACTTTGGCCAGCGAGTGGCCGTTTATTAAATAACAGCCCTAGTTATAAAATTATGTAGAAGTTCTCAGCAAAGGTGGGGTCACACCCGCCACTGCCCTGAGTTAACGAAAGGGCGGCCCCACCCGAAGAGAATACAATGTTTGGAATGGATAACTGAACATTCCACTATAAAAATATCAAGTGGGACTTTACTAACCCAGGGACAGGCATATCGGCTTAGCCCCTGCATAAGCCTCCACTCTGTCCCATGGGGCCTGAGCTTGTTGGGTAAAAGAAAAAATCTCAAAAACGAACAGGAGATCTATCATAGTACAAGTGGGCAAAACAAAGCGCTCAGCTTAGCCCCTGCTTAAGACGTACACTCTGATTGCAAAATGGTGATTAATAAGAACCTGATCCAATACTCCGAGTCCTAATATACTGCAGGAATGCACTAGATTTCCATCTTCCGAATAGTTGGATTTGGGCATCCGACATGCCCTACATGTATTAAGGCTAAGACAGGACAGATGGGTTTGGAAGTGCAAAGTGTTATATCTATAGGGTGCCCAGAGTCATGATGTTTAAAAAATTGCATAGTTATTTTATATGATGTATACATGCCTTGCGCATCTCTAATAAAGGAGACCTGATTCAGGTTGATCACATTCCTTGACAGCTGTGCTGTCCCTTTTGTAATTTCACCAATGCGCAAAGCAGCAAAAAATGCTGCTGTGCACATGGCCTTCATCATTTTTCATTGATAATCAGAGTCTATTGTCTGGTCTATGGCTGACACAATTTGTTCAAGCATGGGTAGGGAGATAGGTAGCCTAATGTCTGCATGTTTATGGATTTTCGAATAACCACGCAGTGCCAACTGTATCAGGTGTACTTTAGTAGGATATGGCAATGCAGCCATATGGTGCACAAAGCCTATTGCTGATATATAGGTCATTACGGTTGAAGCTGCATAACTATTCTTCGCCAGGTGAGCGATAAACAGAGCTATGCGTTCAGTGGAAATAGGCGAGGGTGTGTGTGGGATACGCATTTCCTCACTTAGAAATAGAGTGAAAATTTTCCAAGGTCTTTGATAGGTGGATAAAGATGATGGGGAAAGGGAATTCACCAACAGTGTAGTCAGGACAGGTCCCAATTGAGTGGTTGGAGATGACGTGGTATGTCTGTGGGGGATTCTTCCATACCATGGGCAAGTGCTTGAAATCTCTTCACCTGGAGTAGAGAGAGACTGTCAGCCAAATCATTCTTCTTGCCACTAATATGTTTTGCACGAAAGAAAATATTGTACTCCAAACATGTAAGCACCAACGTTCGAGTAAGACAAAGCAAATCTCTATACTATGTGGTCTGGGAGTTGATGACAAAAACTACACTTTGATTATCGGTCAGAAAAGAACTTTTTTGTTACATAACTCAGCACTCAACATGAGAACGCCCAACACAATAGGAAACATTTCCAGGAAGGAAATGTCCTTTTGTTTCCAGGAATCAGGCCACAGCCCAAAGACCCACCTTGTTCCAAAGATTATGCTAAAACCTACTGATTTTGCAGCATCGGTAAAAAACTGAAGGGTGCCCGAAGAGCACCAAGCCTCATCAAAGAAAGCTGATTTTCCATTGAAGCCATGGAAAAACTGCTGTCATATTTTGAGATCTTTCCCAGTACCTTGATTTAGTCTTATAAGGTGATGAGGGCGTTTGACTCTGATAGTAAGGTTAATTAGCCTATGCAGGAATACTCTACCAGGAATGACGACTTTACAGGCAAAATTCAACAGATCAGTTACTGACTGCAACTCTTTTAGTGTTATCTTCTTAAGAGCAAGCGCCCTGTGTATGGCCAGATTACACTTCTCAATTTTTTCCTGAGGAAGTCTAGCCTCACCCTTACGACAGTCTAGCTCAATACCAGCAAAAGTCAAAATATGTGCAGGCCCTTCAGTTTTTTCCTCTGCCATTGGGACTCCAATATCAGTGCATAAAGCAAGAAATCAGTTTAATGCTGCATTACATGATGAAAGGGACTGCGCGATGATAAGAAAGTCATCTAATATGTGTATGATGTGAGAAATGCCCAGTTTCTGCCGTCCTATCCATTCCAAAGCTGTCCTGAAGGACTCGAAAATTTAACATGAACTTGCGCATCCCATAGGAAGAACTAAATCATATTTGCCATTCCAGTGTATTCCAAACAAGTGGTATTCATCGGGGTGTAACTGTATAATTCTAAAAGCACCACGCACATCACACTTGGCCATCACGTAGCCTCTTCCCAGGGATTTTATTAACCTTATGGCATCATCCACGGAGGCATACTGCACGGAACTGAATTCTTTAAAAATGAGATCATTAATAGATTGTCCAAAAGACAAGGAAAGGTGTTGTATCATTCGAAATTCGTTTGCATCCTTTTTGGGAACAACCCCTATGGGCGATGCCCAAAAAATTGTCCAATGGGGGAGAGTCAAAGGGGGCTTTTAATGCACCCCAGGTCTATTTCTTTTGCCAGTTTATGTTCAATGACCAGTGGAAGTTAAGATGCAGAAAAAAGGTTGTTAGAGAAATTACTCCCAACTGATCCATGGAAATTTATTGTAAACCCCTTGGAAAAACCAGTAATAAGGTAGTTATATATAAATCCATAGGATATCCTGTTAAGTGATACACAAGTCTTTGGTGTTGGTGTTGGTAGTTTTTGTGCAGAATTTTGAATTGGCCTTAGCTGGGATGTTGCTGGGACTTCTCTGTCTTTAGACTGGTCGCTCTGGGGGCAGCGGAAGATTGGATGGTTGGAATAGCATTTGTAGCATTGGTGTTTGAATGTACAGCCTGCACAATGTTTGCCTCCGTGGTATCGAAAGCAATATCCCCTGGGATGGCCTTGACTAGATTGTGTTGCAGCTGGACGAAAAGTGTTTCTATTTTCACTACTGCTTGTTCTACAGTGTACGCTGATAAGCTCTTAACCAAAGCTATGAGTGTATATTGTCCCATGGAATAGTTTGTCTTCCACGAAGTACTCGAAAGTTCTCATCATAGAACTTCCAGTTGGAAAATTCTTTGCCAAATCTCTCACTACAGCCCCATACGTCATAAGGGCAGGCCCATCCTGAGGCCATTTCTCCATGTAGATAGCAGTAAAAATGTGAAACGCGTTTGTCCAGCTCTCAATATTAGTAATAGTTTGCTTTTTCTGATTGGGTACAATGGTTAAGGCAGGATGGCCTCCCTCCTTGTTATGAAGCATTTTTATGCTATAACAATCATCAATGACCTGAGTATGTAGGAGTAATTCAAAATTAACATATTCATTCTCCCATATCTTATTCCTAGTTTTGGCAGATACCATTGACCCCAGGGGGACAGAGGTTGACACAAATGGGTTCTTACTGTTTTGTTGGTTGTCCTGAGATCCTCCAACCAGTGAACTTATAATACTGCTGGGTGGTCCTATTGTCAGGCTGTCTGTGATCTGTATTGAAGCACTGCTAGGTTGTGTGTTACTTGCCGCTGTTGTGGTGCTTGCTGTGGCTGAAGTAATGGAACTCCTCGAGGGTGTGGTGACCCCAGCAAAGCTTCTCAAAGCTGTGTCAATTGACTATTGAACCACTGTTGCTGCACTATCTGGAATGAACTGCATCTGAGACTGTTGTTCGCGACTGTTGGCTGTTGGATCACCATTGGGTGTTTGGCTAATTTGGGTTGCCACAGCCTCCCTGATTGCTCGTGTTATCTCTGGCGACAACTGTATCTGGTTGGCTTCGTTTGAGGTGTTATCTATACGCCTGCGTTTATTTCTTGGGGGTATTACTGTGTTGAAAACAAATGCACGTTTAGGTTGGTTGAGCATGCTATCGAGAGTCAGATTGTTCATTGCTTGACCTCAGGACGGTTGCTAGTTGTGTTGCCAATGAATTTAAATAAAGGGGCTGACAAGGTGTAAACAAAAGCCATATGCTGATCTAAAAAGGGGGTGATCCCAAGCTGCCCTAGTACAACTAGTGCAGTTCTGTGGCAAACAGCCAGACTTTTGTAAAAAGCCCAATGGCATAAACATATGACTGGCTCAAACACAAGTGAATGGCCGCAAATATCATACTAGCCATAAAATTAATTTTTGTATATTGCAGCAGCAAAGGCAAATAATATTCTTGTCAGCCTATCTAAAATAATATTTAATGTGTAAATAACATGATAGCCAGCCAATGTAAAGACATACAAACAACAACAAAAACCATACTAATATATACCTTGGATCTTAGAAAATAACAATGTCTACCAATGTTAATGGTGCAGCCGCTTAATGGCATAAATATGGCACCATGATAGCTTTGTACAGGGCTTTGTGTCCCATATAGTTAAGATGTATTCCATCGTTGTGGAAAATATTGATAGATGGATTTGATAACCCTCGATGTCGCCATAATGTGGCATATGTACCTTCCTGTAAAGCATTCTTGAGGTATCTATTTAATTTGTTAACGTTGTTGTTATAGAAGGAATAAGGGGAAAGGGGGGTTCTTCCTGTGTAGAACTTGGCAAACGACGATAAACTGAACGTCCATCTCCTCAAAGGCGTTTTTCACAAGTGTCATAATACTGCATGCTACCGAAAGCGGGCTGCGCCGCAGGTAACAGATGTCATTAGATACCAATTCG
>OX419342.1:11382507-11392507 GCA_948470475.1 Galaxea fascicularis
GTTTACTTGAGGTTTCAACACGTGTGAGCTTGAAGAGCGAAAAACATTCCTTTTAAAAAACACCATAAAAAATGTCGCAATTAAGAGAAAAACAGAAAAAAAACGAAGACAACTCATTTGTTTGGACGGACGATGAAGTATTGCTGCTTCTTAAAGTGACAACAGCAAAGACTATGGAAAATATCGATTGGGAGTCGTGCCAAACCAAATATCTTGACATTTTAGATCTCTTCAATGACCAATATCCTTGACAAGAAAATGTTTCTTCAATTGAGAAAGATTACCCACATAAGAAAGGGGAACTAACTAAGTCGCGGGAAAAAAAATCTCGGGCGGAAAAAGACTGGTTCTGATACTGTGACGTCAGCGTATACAAAAATATATGGATACGAGCGTCCACGCGTATCCGGATACACAGCGTATACAGAAATTTCCACTCTGGAGAGCGTATACAGAAATCTCCGGATACACCGTGTGTATACGGCGGACACGTGTGGACGCTAGGTGTATCCGCATAAAAAAATTTGCGGATACAAAAATTTCCGGATACGTGTGGACGTGGCCTAAGATGTTGTTGGTATGTAGTATCTTGTGAACTATTTTATACTGAAAAACAGATAGTTTTACTTCTTTCGTTACACAAAATGGCAGAGAGTAAAGGCTTTGTCGCTTTTGTACATCAAAACCTAGTTCTGCTAATCTTTTCTCTGCGGTTGGTGGACACTGTTGTCGGCTAATCAAAGTATTGTACATTGTCTTACACGTAAGCTTATCGATTGCGACTGTTTGAGTGTTTGCCACGACCTGTTGATGTGTGTCCTTTTTTAGACTTTTTTTCCCACTGATCTGGTATAGCCGACAGCAAGCTAAGGTACTGTAGAAAGTTACATTTAATTTTAAATTTTTGTACGAACGCCTAAAAAATGCCAGATCGGAAGTGCACAACTGCAACACTAGGAATAGGGACCGCCTACATATACCACTCTGTAGGACGGCTGTAGGTCAGCGCGCATTTACCTTCAGAGTCCAAAAGCTGTGGAATAGTCTGCCAGATGAGTTTCAGTCTATCACTAATTTAGATGTATTTAAAGTAATGTTACGGGACTTGTTGTCCGTCTGTTACGGAGACCTAAGGGTTTGGTTCTTTCGGGGGAATTAGCTTCTACAGGAACACTCGGCAGGCTAGACTTGGCTTCAACTGAGGTTTTTAATCGGTCTGAACTGCTTGGCCGTCAGCTAACACTCTTCCATCTGTTACGAAAAACCACACTACTAATAGAACGGGCGACGCTACAAGCTACGCAGTGATTGGTCAAAAGTAGGTTCTGTTCAAATGCGGTAACCTTTCGGTATCCTTTAACAGATTAGCGCCGATTCCAGGTCGCACCAACCATGTCACGTTCTACTCTAACATTAGGGACCTTAAGATTGAGGTTTTTAGGCATTTCCCGAACGTCAAGAAGTCACGTGATCAGTCCTTGCCGTCAGGTTTGCAGTTTCAGGTTCACGTTTTGAACGGCTGGACCACGCTCTAGACGTAAGTGATTTACCGCAAGGTTTTTTGCACCCTTAGACATCACAGTCCCACGTTTGAGAGGAAATACTACTTTTCAGAACTCTTTCGCTTATTAATCATCGAATTCTTTTCCATAGAACAGTTAATTGTGAAGACGATTTCTCAGCATAATTATGTAAAATAGAAGTGAACGAATGAATGAAAACAAACAAGGCGGCCGGCTTTGTTGTTAAAACTGTTTTGCCAGTCGGATTATTTTGAGGTTAAACTACGATAAAAAAGGAAAAACAAAAGCTAATTTCTTATGATATGCGAATGCATGAATGTTTATTTTGATAGCTCCGTTCAGATGGCCAAGTAGACAAAATGACCTTGCCGGCCCTGGCTGAAGAAGTTGCTTCCAGAAAGCCACAAACACGTCAGGACTGTGATGAAATATCAACTGTTCTCAGTGAAGTCTTTAATTTCCGACAGCAACATAGTTGACCTAAGGGGCCGCGGGTGCCGAGAGAGATTGGCAAGGCTCATTGTTTTTGTCCTAATTTACATTAATTCATCAGTGCTACGACCCGCGAATCTTAAGTCCCGAATATGGGCAGATGGCTAACGTGAAACTGCTAACCGCAAACCGCGGTTTGCCGTTTGCGGTAAGATGGCCAAACCTCGATCTTAAGGTCTCTATTGATGATTAACCAAACCTAAGTCAATGTAAAATCAACGGAAGGTATTTCAATACCAATCACTGCGCGTACTTTCAGGCTTCTTCTTTCCAGTTGCTTAAATTGGAAAATTTACTGCGATGATCACTCTTCACTTGCACTTGGTCTTCGTTTGTTGATTGTAATAGTTGACTTGTAACGTTCCAGAGCTGCTATTAATTACGAACTGATCGGAACGTGATCTCATTTCGGAAATGGATTACAAACGGTGAAAAGCTTATTGTTACAGCGCGTTAATTAACAAGGTAATTAAGCAAGCTAATTAAAGTGTTCCTGGTTCGCTGTAAACAAACTAATTAAAGTGTTCCTGGTTCGGTGTAGAGCGAACTCAAGCAGTTCCACAGTTCTGGCTGGCAAATACGCCAGGATGATTCTTACAAACCGGTAACTTAGTTAAAATACTTTAAAATTACAGGACCATTGGTGTTTGAGAATTGACCAGGCTATGACGCTTAGCATTATGTGCCACTCCTTGTTACAGAGCAATCTAAGTAATTACTCGGGTTAAGAGAACAAAAGTTGTTTTCGGCTTTTGCGGTAGAAATAATTAAGTTGGCCAGCTTTTGTCCAGCCTAAATCCAACAAAGGGTGGAGTTTGGGAACGCATAAAACTTCTCGCGAGGGCTTTCCAAACACGTGTACTTTGTACTATCATTTGGAGTGGGACGCGTTGCTTAGGAACAGCCTGGTACATCACATGTTGATAGCTCTCTGACCTAAAGATCACGTTCTTGGAAGCTTAAAGACCCATGCCAGACCAATATGCTTTGCGTGCGTCTATTACTGTTTTGACAAACACAAGGAGGAGGCACCATTGTGTGATGCGGTCGCTGAAGTTTGAATATTTCACGTGCTTGTCGGTTGATCAGAGCACAATATGAGTTCATCATTGTCTTTATTGGAAAACTCTCTGGAGGAGAGAAATTTAGGCGAAAGATGGCTCAATAGTAGCGGATAACGAGAAGGAGGAAGACGAAGCCATCGAGATTGAAGAGGTTTGAGAAAAATTTTCGGTAACTCCAAATGTTCCCTGCCTTCCATCTCGTTCACACGGGCTGTTAAAATGAACAAAGCTGTGATACATAAGCATTGTAACAAAGCTATAAGAAATAAACAAGCCATCGAATTCTAGGTCCTAAACTTGATGCTCTGTGGTCTGTTTGATGCAGTAGATACTCAGCAAAGGCAGTTCGTTGCTTCCGAGAACCCAAGAGTAATTTTCCTCTCATGCCATAGTTCAAACACAGATGATCGTACCATGATATAACGGGCACAACCAGATAAACGTGGCCTCCACTTACGCGAAGGTACGGCCATCAAAATGCCAAACGATCAGAGCTTTCTAAGAGTTCATCATATTCACTGTACAGATATTGCAATTCCAAAAAAATCATCAAAATCAACACACAAGTGAATTAGTGAAATCCTTTGGGCAACGAAACGTAAAATCAAGCTCCACAAACACCAGATGGAAGCGGATTGCTGTGGATTCAACGGTCTTCACTTGACTTTTCGACTCACAAAAAATATGGCGACTTGACTTGACGCGCGCAAAGCATATTGGTCCGGCATGGGTCTTTAAGCGCGGTCACCTCATTAAACCTTAGTTTTAAGCTTAAGTATTAAAACACTCAACATAAATAGAGTAAGCCAAATCAACAACACTCGAATAAAAAGATTCACTCATATAAAATAAGCCAAACCATCGAAATATGTAGAAATGTATGCTAACCGTAAAAATAAAACAGGATATTTTGGAAAACTAAGTTTTAGATATCTGACATTGTAAATTAAGCTGAAAAGCCTTTCGAGGAGATTAATAAAGAGATTATTATTATTATTATTATTATTATTATTATTATTAACGCCTTAAACGACAAGAAGCTACCGGTATTTCCTATCTCATTAACAAGACAGCCAAGTTTTCGGATACCTAGTTGATTCCAGATTCAATGATAAACAGATAAATTGTTTATTCGTATAAATCGGTTGTTCCAAATTATTTGATTTAAGAAGTCTTCTCTATCTTTAGGCGTTATACAGTTTAGCTCTTGCCAGTGTATTAATACATTTCGATAAAATTTCGGTAAGAGTTCATTAAGACATAAATATTTGATGTGCTTAGCGTACGAAGACGTGGTGATTTCTGGCTCGGCGACACTGCTAATATGGACCAAACGCCTTTGTCGTTTGTCTTAGATGGTGGTAAGACGTACGATAGTACTGGATCGAAAGAATTTTGGTCTGCAAGTGCAGCTTCAGCGTCAGTTATGATGTACAGTTCAACCCAAAGTGTTTGCTAATGGAAAGGGGTGGGGGTACTCCCCTATATAAGCTATCTAGGTATGTGCCTCCCCAAAGGGTATGGTCTTTTAGCCGTTATAGATTTTGACCATTTTGGTCCGAAAACGAGTATAGTTTTCAAGGGAACAACAAGAGCGTATAAACGTATTTGTCTTTTCAACTCCAAATGAATAATAGAAAAAGAGAAGTAATCAAAATACATCTTTTCTTTTTAATATATCATTTGAGCTGAATTTTACCAATTCTCGGCTTCGGCATTGATGCAAAACATATTTACGCTACAACAAAGCCAGTAGGAAAATTTGTAACCGCAACGTCAGGTCTGAAAACGGGTATGGATTTTAGGGGCCAGGTCTGAAAACAAGTGTGAAAAAGGCATATTTTGGTCTGAAATAGAGTCAGGATTTGGAAAAGGGGGCGGCACACCCCTACCAAGAATTCCGAGGAGCGCCCCCCTCCCCCGGGTGTTACATCAATGTTATATTTTGCAGACAGGGAAGGAGATGGTTTGGACTCAAGCGTCCGCGTAATGTTTTAAGAAAGCATGGTGTGATGAGGCAATTACGAGGAAGCAGGAGGCCAGTGAATGGGACCGTGTTTTCACAAATCTTCACACTGCTGTATCAACGAGAAAAGGTTTTGTTGGCAGATGTCCATGCCGCCCAACAAGCGATGCCGTAAAAACTGCCTTGGTTATTATAAGAGGGTCTCAATGGGGTTAACTGTTTAGCGTATAATGATGTTTTTTTGGTATCGTAACCGTATAAACTTCAAAATATTAACTGACTAACGTATAATGAAAGATTGATTTTTTTAGCGTATGCAGTTCCTGCGGCTTACAGGATGTAGACTTTCTAGGATAAATGACTACATTTTTGAGATGGAAACTAAATTTCAGTTAACTCTAACTTCGTTTTAACACCTCTGGAGACCCTCTGTTACCATAACTTTTCGTGTTTTTGTCTTTTGCGTGTCTCGTTGGAGATTGCATAGATTGCATTACTTGTGATCGAGGTTATCCGAGCCTGCGCTTTGTCCGCGGTTTACTTTTGCAGACCGTACAGATAAAACATGGCTGCCATTGGTACCGTTGTTTCTTTCTACGGGAGTTCAGCAGTGATTGAACGTTTTCGATCGAGAATTTCGTTTCGAGATGAGTTGAAAAGTTTGACTATGTTCAAACGCCGTCTGGAAAATTTTCTAGGCCTCAAGGACAAAGCAAGGGAGCTTGGAGTTAATTATAATAGCTTTGAGTTTGACGAAGTCGACAGGGGCAAATGACTGCCAAAATTATGCCATTTACACTCAAGAACAGTGGGATCTGGAGAGGCCACTACTCCTCGAAAGTTCTGGCAGTGAACTGAACAGTAAGTAAACGATTTTTTACATTAATTCTGACCATTAGACTCATAAGGCTGTAGGACGTTTGAAGGACTTAACGTAGCAACGTTACGTGCATAGAGCGCATATTGAAGGTTTGTCCACCGTGATCTGTTTTAATATTCCTCAGTCATACCAATCCCTGTTTATTTCTGGCTTATTATGACTATTATTAATTTTTTATTGAGGCAGTCTATGCCAGGTGCAAGAACATATAAGGCCATATACAACCCAATAGCATGTTGAACGTCCTGTCTAAACGCTGTCAACATTTAGTTCAACAGAGTTTTGAACGCATGTTGAAGCGAATGTTGACGCCACTGAAACGGGCCTTTCTGTTCAGAATGCTTGTTTGGCTCTAAACGTCTGGTCATAAATCAAGGTTTTGAAAATTGCTTATGGGAGTTTCACAAGAGTTTAGAATACCCAATTGTGCACTGCAGTGAACAAAACTGCATCATTTTGAATAATCCAAAAACTGGTTTTATTTCAATAATGACTTACTTTGCAAAAGGAGATCATCTACAGCTCATAAAAGTCTTAAAATCACATAAATTAACTGACTAACCTATTTTTTTGCTGTTTACTGACTAAGTTTCTTTTTCTAACAGTTTACTGACTAATTGGCAGTTTTTTAGCTGTTTACTGACTAGGGCTATACCCCATTGAGACCCTCTTATAAGACTGAACTTGTCAATGTTACGCCAGGATGCCCAAGTAAAGTTCAGCACCTAGTTGTCAGCATGAATAAACTCTTTAAGGAGTCGGTAAAGCGTCAGCATGAGGCTCACATGAGTGAAAACGTGCAGTTGTACACCAAAGGCAAATTGACTGCATCAGATAGGCGAGTTCTTCTGACCAGGTGAGTGGGTAGAGCGTGGCAAGAAATAAACCAGAATAAAGACAGCATCGCAAGAAGCTTCAAGAAATGCAAAATTTCGTTAGATCGGAAAATGATGAAATTAACATCGAAGGGATTCCCGATCACTTGAAGATGTTGTGGAGTTTCATCACTCAGACAATAACGTTAACGATGAAGAAGATGATGAGTTTGATGCAGGCAGCCAGACCACCCAGGAAACTAGTCATGAACTCTGTCAGGAAGCCTCACTTATGTGAATTAGACATTAAAAGATGCACTTCAAGGGAAAAGGTTGAAGGTTAAATTCCACTTTCGTTTGTGTTGTTGAATTTAAATCTGTACCATGTGTTCAAATGAACTCGATTTATTATAAAGTTTTGAAGCTTAATTAGGAACCAGTTAATGCAAAACGTATTTTGACCAGCACTGCTATAGCTTGTTTCTAAGAGAAAAAAGCATTATTTGCACTCCCAGTCTTTACATTGGCTACTTTGGAGCTACACGAAACAAGGCTCTTTATTACGGGCACGTTTTCACAGATCCACTCAGATACTAGGCCAAAATTAAGACTGCAAAAGGTCCTGTGCAAGTCCAAACTTGCCCATTTGACCAGATGTGGCCAATGACTAAATTTGCAAAAAGGTGCCTATTGAAAATTGCAAGGTTTTTAACTACAATTAGGCCAAACCTCCTACCCAGATCTCTTGGGGACGAAGCCAAATTCAGCTGATTTCGTCCCCAAGAGATCTGGGTGCAAAATTACGCGATACGGTTAATTCCGACAGGCCTGTCAACCGCACCGAAGTAACCGAAGTCACCGAATCGTCGAGACAGAAGGGAGAAAGAGAGGAGGAGAAGAGTCCTGGACTTAATACTTGCTATTTTAAAGATGGCTTTTTATTGCAGGCACGTTTTCTTTACTGAAATAAAGTTGAAGTTTTTTATTTATCGATAAGTGGTACCTAAGATGTACATAGCAGAGACAGTTTTGCAGGGTTTATGTGTAGCTTCATTTGTATGGTTGAGCTTTTTTCAGTGTTACGCTTTGCCGCGGGTTACGGCAATATTATGACGTAGGATGTTATATTGTTTTCATTTACTGTTTGTTTTATTATGCTCTCCATCGGTGGGGAATGTTTGGTATGCCACCAGCTAGTGACTTTTTAGGTTAATTATTTTTGGAGAACGTTGGGGCATGTCACGGGTGAAGACAGTTGCCTCAAGTGTGTTCTTTTTCATGATAGGCTGCCGATCGCATTAGAGTATTAGAGGAAAAGAGTATTTCCTTGGAACGCCTTAGGACTCTAAACAGTTCTGAGTCAGCCTTGGCTGCGCTTCGTCGCTATATAAATCGACCAGCAGCGATGTTTGACAAGTATGAGGCAGTTGAGCTCTTACAGTCGTTGTTGTGTTTGGCGAGAAACGAGAACCACCAAAAAGCCGATGAGTACGCTGCCGCTTTGGATGAAGACCAGGTCGGATTTTGTGGATAACCAACAGCTTCAGCGCCTTTTCCTGGGATTGTTGGGGATCCCGTGCGAGCAAAGGTGGCCAAAGACGCAAACGCGATTTTAAAGGGAGTCGGAAAGGTACCTCCATCTCCCATGCCTGTTCGTCCTGGTTCTACAATGCGCAGGCCAGCCCTCTACCCTGGCCGTGCCCAGGTTCAGTGCTTCAGGTGCTTAAGATGGGGACATATCGCTCGGACGTGCCGTGCCCCACCAGCGAGGCAACAGTTTGGTCGTGGTCGTATTGGACAATAGTCTCTTACGCCTCAGTTTACAATAAATTATTGTTCCCGCATTAGTTTGTTTAACGTTTTCTTTTTCACCTTATTTTACTCACTTTCTTCGTTGACCTTGGGGGGGGCTGCTCTGTGTCTCAATTTCGGACCTAGTTCGGAGCTCGGGGTCAACGAAGGGGTGGTTCCCCAGCTTTTGGTTTATTCCCGCGGTTTTTTTTTCATTTATCAAATTTCTCCCTTTTCCTTATAGGGTCCTGTTTCATTTTATTCCAAAGTTAGTGCTCTTGCTCCTCCTTCTGGTGATATCCCCGTGTGTAGTATAAAGCAGGGGACCTCCCCTTTCGTTGCCCCCTTCCTTCGCCGAGTATGGTCGTTGCTTCAACGGACCTGGCTAACATCGAGTAGTTACGTTTCTTTAATCCTACGTTTTTCAGAGCCGGAGCAATTCATAATCATTTGCCAGTGTGGGAAAGATTGCTTAGTGGTCAAGATCTCAACTTTTTGGACATTGTCCGGGTGGGTGTAAAGGTCGACTGTTTATTCAAGCCGTTTAAAGGAAACTTCAAGGGTCGCTCGTACGACGCGCCACGTCCGCCCCCTATACGGCTCAGCAATTCTAAGATTTGTGAAGGATTTCGAGATTTTATTTCTGAGACTCTGCTTGATTGGGTGGCTGCTGGAGTACTTGATGTGTGGGGTAGGGTCGGTGAAGTGACCCCACCTCATTTGGTCCTTCCCCTCACAGTGGAACCCTCAAAACCCTGTCTTTGTCATGACGAGTGATATTTGAATCTTTGGATAAGGGACCTCCCCTTCCGGCTTCTTCCCGACTTGCCCAGATATGTTCTCCCTGGGCATTTTCACACGTCTTTTGACGATAAAAGCGGCTACCAACATGTGCTCCTCCTTCCTCGTCTGGTCTTGAATGGAATGATGTGTATTTCGTATTTCGTACCCTACCGTTTGGCTGGAAGGCGAGTGCCTTTATCTATCATAACCTGGGTTTATTCATTACTGGTGCAGCTCGTTCGTTTGGTGTTCCTGTGTTGCAGTACATCGATGATCGTCATGTTGGCCAGCTTTTTCGTTTTCCTGCTTGTGCCAGTTTAGGTTCGAGCAAAGTCCTCCCTGAAGCCGCTGCCTACATAATGTGTTATCTGCTTACTGAAGCGGGCTATTTTATTGGTATCGCAAAGTCGCAGTGGGTTGCGTCCACAGTAGTTCGCTTTCTTGGTTTCTTGTGCGATTCCTCGCGTCAAGTATTCCTGTTACCAGATGATAAGAGGCTCAAGTTTAGTTGTTTGAGAGAACAGATGTTGGCTTCCCGCAATATTGGCCTTAAAATGCTCCAGAGATTTGCGGGGAAAGTGATTTCATTCAGGCTGGCGATCCCTGGATGCAAGCTTTATATCCGCGAGACGTTTAAAGCGATTTCTCAGCTCAGTCGATCTTCGAGGCTGTTTGCGTGCATCGAC
>OX419342.1:11402507-11415007 GCA_948470475.1 Galaxea fascicularis
GTTACAGCAAAAGACAAGCACACCATGGCCAGATCTCGCTGCGCACGGTGCGGGAAAAACAAATCCAGAAATATTTCGAAAAAGAGCCCAGAGTATCTTATTTTGCTGACGAACAAAATTGCAACCACCAACCATGCTGCACCGGGCAACACTAAGCAGCCTGCCAATTAGAGGGCGGCGCAGAAGAGCCACAGATGGCACAGTGAGAGTAGGCCACCCCAATTACAGTGCAGCACGGAAGCCCCACAGATGGCGGCTCAAGCGCAAGCAGAAAATGTGCTTGGTTTTCACATGCTATCATGAAGCAGAAGTGACCAGAATCCGGGGCCATCGGTTTGGCAACAATGCATCTTTCTGCGGAAAAATTCTTGGGTACGACGCCAATGAGTTGTATCTATCAACCATGCTCCAGGACATGCCTTGTGGAAAAAGGCAGGTTGTTCACTTCAAAAACCCTGCAGAAGAGGCACCAGCTTTCATGCAAAGGGTTGAATTGAACGATTGGTTCGGCTTTGCTGAGGTTGACATCGAGATTCCCAGAAAACTCTGGCACAAGTTCGAGGAAATGCGCCCGTTCTTCATGAACAAAGAGGTACTGCTCCAAGCTGTGCCTCAAAGCATGCACGATTACCTGCAGTGCACCAGCAGAACTCGAGGTGACGGCAAGAAGCTGCTCGGAACTCTTTCTGCTGAGATGTTGGTCTACGCCCCAGTCGTGAAATGGTAATCGCCCATGGAGCAGAGATCACAACAATTCACCAAACCATCAACTACAAACCGGGGAAAATCTTCACTTTGTTTGTGGAGCAGGTGACTGAAGTGCGCCGCACCAGAGATGTGGAAAAAAAGCAAAGCGCTGCTTGCTGAGGTATTCAAACTGCTGGGGAACAGCGCGTATAGGAAAATGATGGAAGCCATAGAGTGGCAAACAAACGTGGTCTACACAGAAGACGAAAGGGTCGTCTACAGAGCATTGTGGAGCGCCTTCTTTAGCAACCTCGAGGAAATCGGGGAAGCGTATAGCTGGAAAGTTGAAAAGCGCGCATCACCATCAGAGGACCATTCCAAATCAGAATGGCGGTCTATCAGCTGACCAAACTGTGGATGTTGGAATTCTATTACGATTTCCTCGACAGGTTCGTCGATCGCAAGGATTTCGAGCTGATCCAGATGGACACCGACAGTAACTACATGGCCATTAGCTATGAGAAATTTGAAGATGTGTTCAAACCGGAGATGTGGGGACAACTGGAGCAACCGCACCCCGGGACTCTTCAAGTTGGAATCTGAGGGGCAGAGCTTGATCGCGCTGTGCTCAAAGTGTTACGTCATCGAGGAAGATGTGCCTCCCAGAGGGGAGTGTGAGGGGCAGAGCCCCTGAAAAAGGGAATGTCCAATGTCCAAAGCGCAAAACGCGGTGACATGGGGGCATTCCCGAGCTGCTCTCCACAGGGACAAATCGGGGTTTCAGAATGAGGGACAGAAGGATGACAACATATGAGCAGCAGCTTTTTATGACAAACAGCATGTGCTGCCTGACGGGATTCACACAGAACCAGTCGAATATCACTTGGGCTAGCCCGGGTTGGTTGGCAGCAGTTCAGTATTCTGAGGGACAACCATCAATTCTTCGCAGACAAAGCTGCGTTTCAGTCCATCGAGAAGCCAATACAAGACAGGTTACCCCTGTTTGACTATAGCGCAGGCAAGCTCGAAAGTTTCCAGAGACCAATTCGGATCTGTTGTGCATCACGTTCCACCTTCCAATTCTCCAGGAGCAAGCAAATAGCAAACCTCTACGTCGGAGGGAAGGGTTCTCTCCACTGCACCAACAGGTCTTCAGTAGGGAGCTAAACAGTCTGTTTCTTGATCGCGTCAACCGGTTTTTGCCCCGTCAGCCGCATGACCCGTCCGTTGAGAGTGGCAACAACTCTCTGCAGCCTCTTCACCCACATCTGTGCTCGCTGACCAGCCAGCAGGCGCATCTCAACAGTGTACTGGTGCCCAAAAAGCTGCTCGGTGAGAGTGAGTTTGAATAGCTTGACAATCGCTTGGTCAGGGTGAACTTCAGGAATTCCTTGACGGATGTTCGTTCCATGACTTTCCATCGCTCGTGTGACAGCACCCATGAACTCTCTGCCAGGATCAACTTGCAGCAGTTACGCCCGTTTTCCAGCACGTAAAGTGTGTCAAAAACCTGCGGGTCGACATTTGGAACGTAACTTTGAACCCTGTAAACGATCATCCTCCCCACCGGGGTCACAGAAGCGTCTCCGTGCAGATCAAGGACGTAACCTACAACTGAACCAGCCTGAGCGATCTTTTTTTCGATTTCTGGCTGTGGATCGACAAGGTGGTCGCGGACGCCTTGACAGTTGTGACCGTCCAACTCAGAGGGAAGTATTCGACGACAAAGGTGTAATAGCCAAACAGGAGCGGGTGTATGTTGAAACCGATTCATGAGCGATAGCTGTTGCTTCCCGCATCTTTGACGACGACGAGTTGGTAAGCATTCCAGTGGATCTGGTGGGGGGAGGCAGGAAAGGGTCTGATGGCATAGATGTTTATGTTGTTCTCGCTGGTACTTTCCATCAGGTACTTGAAAGGGTTTCTCTGGTGCCAGGAAGGTGAACCCTCCACGTATTTTTTAGCTTATATAGAGGATTTTTCCAGCGTTCAACTCTCCATTATCGATGTTGTCGATGATCCAAATGAAAAATTAGACATTTAAATGATCCTATACTTCAATGCATTGAAAGACACGCCCCACTCAAGCGTATCAAAGTCACTCGACCTCCAGCGCCATGGCTTTTAAGAAATGAGTTAGGCACATAATTCCAAGACCCACGAGTGGTGGCAGAAATTTCGTGACGTTCGCAATCTCCTGAAAAAGAAGATCAAAAGCGCCCAGCAAGGGTTTATCAACAAGGCCATGTCATCCTCAGAGCCAAAGAAGGTCTGGCAAATAATCCACCGAATAGTGAATCCTTGTCCTCAGCCATTGAGATGTGACGTCAAAAATCTGAACGAGAATTTTGTAAATATGGCGACAATAACTATTTGAGCCGTGCCTGTGGATTATATAAAGTCACTGGATCCAACTGAGAATACCCCTCTCCACAAACTTTTCTCTATAAAGCAAACTGCTCTTTGTCAAGTCCTGAAGGAGATAAAATCACTTAGACTCGATACATCAACTGGACCGGACCTTATTCCTCCCAAATTTCTGAAACCTGTAAGTGAGTTTCTAGTTGGCCGATTAACTAATATCATCAATTCATTAAGATTATGGACTTTCCAAAAATATGGAAACAAGCTAGAATTACTTAAATACCTAAGTAAACAACCCATAGTCTAACAACGAGTACAGGCCCATTTCAATTTTGCCGGTCTTATCCAAGATCTATGAAAGAATTGTTTTCAATTAACTTATTGAATTCATAGAATCTGAACATCTCCTATCAAGCAAGATGTCGATGTCAACTGTTATACTTGCCATAAGAGACGATATTATTAAAGCGAAAAACGTGGCAAACTTACCCTTATGGTCTTGGAGGACTTCTCCAAAGCGTTTGACCGTGAAATAAAGAACAGTTTGCATGCAATGAGTCAACTTGGATTTACCAAATCATATCTGGAATGGACAATAAATTACCTTTGTGAAAGAGAAAAGTTTTTGCAGGTCGACGACAAAAGATCAAGCTCATTAGAAGTCACCTTTGGAGTCCCTCAAGGAACTATCATGGGTCCTCTGATTTTCAATATTTATGTAGCCGATCTTCAATCAACTGTGACTTAGATGCCATCAATACGCCGATGACACTACTTTGTATGCCCATGCAAAACCTATTTGTTACGAAAAATTATTGCGTGACTTGCGTTACTGTCTGGAAGTGTCTAGAATCGTCTGCATATTTAATTAGCGCTGTGTCATCGTGATTTAGTAATTCTATTTTAAGCCGTTTGCGTATTAGCTGTAAATAGTTTTTCATTGTAATGTTTCTTTATTTAGTCGAGCCGGAAAGTTCTAGAACCTTTTGTTGTCAAGTATATAACCCGATCGGTGTAGCTTTAGAGTTTTTTTAGAAGCAGTGTGTTGTTGAAGAAAGTGAAGAGAAGAGTGTGTTTATTGAAGTTGACAGAGGTCGTTTATACAGTTGGCGGAGGCCGTGTTTATTGAAGTTGACAGAGGTCGTTTATACAGTTGGCAGAGGCCGTGTTTATTGAAGTGTGACAACAACAACAACTTTATTATTCTCTCACTTTGAAAAGTTACGTATAAATACATTTGTCAATTACAGAAATAAAATAGGAGAGCACTGGCTGCCTAGAATAACTGAGAGGTTAATAATGATAGGCAGCCAGTTTATATATATGTTAACTACTAGTTTAGGTCGGCACACACAATAAAGAAACACAAGACAACACAGAACACAGAACACAGAACGTATAAGGGATATAATATATTAATTATAAATATGTGAAATCGGGAGCAAACTACAAGAGAGAAAAAAAAAAAAAAAAAACAGTCAAGAAGAAGTCAAGAAGTACAGCAACTAACCCCTAGTATCTTTCGAGATATTGTTCCTTTAATCGTTTTTTGAAGATTGATATAGAGGATGATACTTTTATATTATCATCAATAGCATTCCAGACAGATGGACCTTGAAAACGGATATTAAATTTGCCATAATTGGTTCTAGCGTAGGGAAGATAGTAAGAGTGTTTTGCTGCAAATCTAGTATTATAGCTATGAACACTTGTTACCTTAGTAAAAAAATAATGAAATGCAGCAGGCAGCAGATTATTATGAAATCTGTACATAAAAAACGCAATTTGAAATAAAGCAATATCAAAAAACTTAATTAGTCCAAGAGATTTAAATAATGGACTAGAATAACTATCTAGTTTAGAGAATGTGATGATGCGTACCGCTTTCTTTTGTAATATAAATATAGGTTTGAGAGTAGTGTCATAAGTATTTCCCCAAATTAGAATTCCATAGGTCAAAAAAGGATAAATTAAAGCATAATAGAGTTTCACCAAAATATTCAAATCGACATAATGTCTTAGTTTGCATAAGATGCCAATACTTCTCCTAATTTTTTTACCTATAAATTCAACTTGTTTTTTCCAGTTTAGATGAGAGTCAATCAAAATACCAAGATATTTAATGCAATATTCTCTCTTCAGTTGCTTATTGCATAGTTTAAGATTAAAAGAAGAGTCCTGCAACTTCTTTTGAGGTGGATGAAAAAGTATGAAGTTTGATTTTTCAATATTTAAAGAAAGTTTGTTGGCACAAAGCCAAGTATGAATATTTATTAGCTCATAATTAATGTTCTCTTGAAGTTGCTGAAGACTTTTATGTTCATAAAAGAGGTTCGCATCATCTGCAAATAAGTGGAATTCAAACAGTTTTGAAGAATTATGAAAATCATTGATGTATAACAGAAACAATAAAGGGCCAAGAACAGATCCCTGTGGGATTCCACATAATGTGCCACACTTTGCCGATGATACACCATTTACAGTGACAATCTGCTGTCTGTTATCTAGATATGATCTGAACCATTCATTTGCAATTCCCCTAATGCCATAGTGTTCAAGTTTCATTAACAATATTTTATGATTCACTGTATCAAAGGCCTTACTAAAATCAAGGAAAACTCCACATGAATATTCTCGGCCCTCAATTGAATTTTGGATTTTATCCACTATAGATAATATAGCATGATCAGTGTTATGTTTAGATCTAAATCCAAATTGCTTATCGAATAAAATGTGATGGTTTTCCAAAAAATTAATCAATCTATTATACATAAGCTTTTCTAGCAATTTGTGAAAAACAGAAAGTAATGAGATCGGACGGTAATTAGACAAACAAGTTTGGGAGCCTTTCTTAAAAACTGGGATAATATTAGCTAGTTTTATATCAGTAGGCACAATACCAGATGACAGAGGTCGTTTATACATTTGGCGGAGGCCGTGAGTATTGAAGTTTGACGGAGGTCGAGTATAATTTTATAAGCCTAGAGTGAGCTTATAGTGAAGCCTTGTGTGGAGTTTACTACATTTCTTTGGAATAAATAACCTTGTTGCTGTTCCGACAACCCTGCGTTCTGTTTAGTCTACAAACAACCCACTTCTCACTCGTCACAACACAATCGAACTCGTAACATTGGGGGCCTGTCCGTGGAGTGAGCTGAGTGAGTTAAAGAGTGGAATTCAAGGAACTGTTTGTTGTCTACCGTTAACCAGGAAAGGATCACAACTTCGAAGAAAGTAGCTGTGCTGTGAAAGCAAGTGATACGAGTGGAAGAGTATTAGAATTTTAACGCTGTGAGATGGAGAAATTTATTGAACTTGGAGAAAAGTTTGGACTGGAAGGAGAAAAGCTTCTCGAATTTGTGCGTGAACAACAAAAGTTGGAGGATGAGAGAAAGCGTCAGGAGGAAGAAAAACAAGAGAAATTTAGGCAGCTTGAAGAGCAAAGGAGGCGCGAAGATGATGAGAGAGAAGAAAAACGCCAGAGACTTGAAGAACAAAGGAGGCGCGAAGATGATGAGAGAAGGCGCGAAGATGAAGAAAAACAAGAGAGACGTAGGCAGCTTGAAGAAGAAAAACAGGAAAGACAGAGACGTGAAGAAGAAGAGAGAGAGGAACGACGCCGAAGAGATGATGAAGACAGAGAAGCAAGACGCCAAGAACGTGAACTGAGGAAATTGGAAATGGAAGCTGATATCCTGAAACAGAAAGAGGCCGCCGAGGCTGCGAAGAGGGAGCATGAATTAGAACTTGCGCGGTTAGGAAATCTTGACGATCGTCCACGTGATAGAGAGGACCGAGCTAAAGCGCCGAAACTTCCAGCGTTTGTGGATGGTAAAGATGATTTAGATGCATACCTACAGAGGTTCGAGAGATTTGCTGAGACAGCTAAGTGGAAAAAAGATGGATGGGCATCGAAGCTTAGTGCTCTGTTATCCGGTCGAGCACTTGAAGTGTACTCACGTCTATCTGAAGCAGCAGCTAAAGATTACGATAGAGTGAAGATTGCGTTGATGAAGAGATATGATCTTACTGAAGATGGCTATCGTCGCAAATTTAGAGCATCTAAACCGGAAGTTGATGAAAGTCCGGAGCAGTTTATTGTGCGATTGGACAGATACTTGTTACGGTGGCTAGAGCTTTCAGATACCGAGCAAACCTTTGAGGGCCTAAAGGACTTAATCGTGAAAGAACAGTTTATTGATTCCTGCCCTAAAGATCTGGCCATTCACCTACGAGAAAGGGCACCTGAAACCCTAGCGAAGATTGCAAAAATCGCTGACCAGTACTTAGAGGCTCATGGCAAGCATTTATTCAGCCCAGTGAGCAGGAAGCCGGCAGTACATCCTAAGAGGGACGAACCCAAGAACACACAGTTTAATACAACACCCCTCCAGTGCTTTAAGTGTAACGCTCGCGGTCATAGAGCTATCAACTGCCCAACCGTGACAAAAAGATGTTTTCTGTGTGGCAAGCAGGGACATGAAGCTAGAAATTGTCGCTCAAGTACAAGAAGGCTAGGGGGACAAAGTAGGGATGGTATCCCTGTGCAACGTGGTCAAGTGAGTGCTAGTTGTTTAGTTCAGCCATCGGAAGTAAAACCTTCAGCAGAAGAAGTTAAGTCCTGTATCCAAGATAATAAGCTTGTGTTGGCTTGTGGTAAGAAGATTCCGTTGCTGAGTAGTGCCTGTGTTGAACCGTTGTCTGGAGTAAGAAGTAAAATGCCCGTCGTGAAAGGAAGAGTTGGAGAGAAATCCGTTGATGTCCTGAGAGACACTGGTTGTAGTGGAATAGTTGTAAAGAAGGATCTTGTGTCTGAGGATCAGTACACTGGCGACTTTAACGTTATGCTGCTCATCGATAACACAGCAAGGAAAGTGCCCATTGCGAAGATTGAAGTTGACACACCCTATCTCAAGGGCGAAGTGGAAGCGCAATGTCTCCCTGATGCGGTTTACGATTTGATTGTTGGTAATGTACCGGGCGCGAGAGCTGCTGACGACCCAGATCCAAGTTGGCAAGATCATGTTCAAGAGGCGTGTGCAGTAACAACGAGAAGTCAAGCAAAGAAGGCCGGAGAACACATCCCGCTGAAGGTACCGGCTGCCAAAGAAAGTCCTGTCGTTGATAGAGAAAAGCTCAAACAAATGCAGCGTGATGACGAGAGCTTACAGAAATATTGGGAGCAAAATGATGTAGTTGTGAGAGGCCAGGCCGAGAAGTCGTTTGAAGTAAAAGGTGGAGTTCTTTACCGTGTCTACAAGCACCCTTATGTGAATGGTGGTAAACCCCTGAAGCAAGTTATGGTTCCTGTGCAGTTGAGAAACCAAATAATGGAACTAGCGCATGGATCGATCATGGGAGGTCATATGGGAATAAAGGAAAACGGCAGATAAAATTCAAGGTGCATTCTATTGGCCAGGTATTCAAGGAGACGTGGCTCGTTATTGCAAGTCCTGTGATGTATGTCAGAAGACAGTCAACAAGGGTTCCGTACCAAAGGTTCCCCTGGAGAAGATGCCATTAATTGACAAGCCGTTCAAGAGAGTAGCAATCGATCTGGTTGGTCCTATTAGTCCCCCAAGTGAGAGCGGTCACAGATATATATTGACACTGGTCGACTTTGCAACCCGTTATCCCGAAGCTGTTCCGCTCAAGAACATTGACACGGAAACTGTCGCAGAAGCATTGGTAGATATCTTTAGTCGTTTGGGAGTGCCTGAAGAGATCTTGAGTGACCTCGGTACGCAATTTGTATCGGAGTGCATGAAAGAAGTGACGCGGCTGTTGAGTATTAAACAGCTCACTACAACTCCTTATCACCCTATGTGTAATGGCCTGACGGAAAAGTTCAATGGAACTATGAAGAGTATGCTGAAGAGATTGTGTAGCGAGCAGCCGAGACAGTGGCACCGTTATATTAACCCGTTATTGTTTGCATATCGTGAAGTTCCCCAAGAGTCTACTGGTTTTTCACCGTTTGAGTTGCTGTATGGACGAGCCGTCAGAGGGCCGATGTTTATCCTTAAAGAGCTGTGGACGAAAGAGCTGGAGGAACCCGAAGTGAAGAACAGCTACCAGTATGTGTTTGAGCTACGCGAGAAGTTAGAAGATACCCTCAAGCTTGCGCACACCGAGCTTCAGAAAGCCCAAGTTAAAGGCAAGCATTACTACGACCGCAAGACTAAAGTCAGGAAGTTTGTACCAGGAGATAAAGTGTTAGTGCTGCTACCGACTGACCATAACAAGCTTCTAATGCAATGGAAAGGTCCATTTGAGGTTAGTGCTGTAGTGGGTCTTAATGACTATAAAGTACGTGTCAAAGGAAAGGAGAGAGTTTATCATGCCAATTTACTGAAGAAGTATTTTGAGCGAGAGAATCCAGCACCTGTCGGAGCAGTGGCTGTTGAAGAGAACATTAATGATCGTAAGAACGACGACGTTAAAAGTGAATTAGAAACAGTGGATCCTGTAGACGATGTTGATTTTCTGGAGATTGGTGGATATGTTGCTAAAGAGTCAATCAAAGATGTGGCCACCGGAGATAACCTTACTGATGAGCAAAGAGCAGAGTTTATGGGCTTAGCGACGCAGTTCCAAAGTTTGTTCACAGAAGCTCCTGGCACAACAAGTTTGGCCCAGCATCATATCAAACTTACATCCGATCAGCCAGTTAGATCAAGACCTTACCCAGTACCGTATAGCTTGAGAGAATCGCTGAAGAAGGATATTACAGACATGATGAAGATGGGAGTCATAAGAGAATCAAGTTCACCTTACGCTTCTCCTGTCGTGGTTGTTAAGAAGAAAGACAACACAAATCGTGTATGCGTGGATTATCGAAAATTGAATAAATTAACCGTGTTTGACCCTGAACCTATGCCGACTGCCGAGCATTTGTTCCAGAAATTGAGTGGTGACAAGTATTTCGCAAGAATTGATTTGAGCAAAGGTTATTGGCAAATTTCTATACCTGAGGAAGATATACCAAAGACCGCGTTTGTGACGCCTGACGGGTCGTATGAATTTCTGAAGATGCCGTTTGGTATGATCAACTCCGCAGCGACCTTGAAGAGAGCTATGAAGAAGTTATTATATGCAGTCGACAATGTTGAATTTTACTGGGATGATATTTTGGTTCATACCCGTACGTGGGAAGAACACATCAAGGCGCTTCGAGAGTTGTTTAGAAGATTATTAGAAGCTGGAATGACCATAAGGCCGACTAAATGCCTTTTCGGAGTTAACACTGTTGACTTTCTTGGTCATCGTTTGGAGGAAGGATTAATTGGTCTTCACGAAGACAACGTGACGAAGATTAGAGATGCTCCAAGACCAACTACTAAGAAGCAGATAAGATCATTCATGGGTCTGGCTGGATATTATCGCGATTTTATCCCTAACTTCGCAGCAATAGCAGCCCCGCTGTCTGATCTTACGCGTAAAGGCCAGCCGAACAAAGTTGAATGGGGAGAGGCACAAGAGAAAGCCTATCAGAGCATCAAGGCTCTCCTAACAAAGGAACCAGTTCTTCGTCTGCCAGATCCAGGAAAAACCTACTCTCTGCAGACTGATGCCTCTGACAGTGGTATCGGCGCTGTATTAATGCAGGAGCATGATGGCAAGTTATTCCCCGTTTGCTATGGAAGTAAGAAATTGTCAAGTGCAGAGCGAAATTACTCAACCATTGAGAAAGAGTGTTTAGCCATTGTGTGGGGATTCAAGAGGTTTCATCTTTATTTGTATGGAGTTTCCTTTGTGCTACAAACAGATCACGAGCCACTGAAGTACATGAACAGTGCGAAGTTCGCCAACGGACGCCTAATGCGTTGGGCTATGTTCCTTCAGAGTTATAACTTTAGAGTTGAGGCTATCAAGGGATCCGAGAATGTGGGAGCAGATTATCTGAGTAGAATTGAGGAATAACTTAAGAGACATTGGACTACCTTCTCTTAGTATCACTTAAGTAATTTTTCGTTGTTAGTAGAAATTTAGGAAATTTCTTCTCAAGAGGGGGTTATGTTACGAAAAATTATTGCGTGACTCGCGTTACTGTCTGGAAGTGTCTAGAATCGTCTGCATATTTAATTAGCGCTGTGTCATCGTGATTTAGTAATTCTATTTTAAGCCGTTTGCGTATTAGCTGTAAATAGTTTTTCATTGTAATGTTTCTTTATTTAGTCGAGCCGGAAAGTTCTAGAACCTTTTGTTGTCAAGTATATAACCCGATCGGTGTAGCTTTAGAGTTTTTTTAGAAGCAGCGTGTTGTTGAAGAAAGTGAAGAGAAGAGTGTGTTTATTGAAGTTGACAGAGGTCGTTTATACAGTTGGCGGAGGCCGTGTTTATTGAAGTTGACAGAGGTCGTTTATACAGTTGGCAGAGGCCGTGTTTATTGAAGTGTGACAGAGGTCGTTTATACATTTGGCGGAGGCCGTGAGTATTGAAGTTTGACGGAGGTCGAGTATAATTTTATAAGCCTAGAGTGAGCTTATAGTGAAGCCTTGTGTGGAGTTTACTACATTTCTTTGGAATAAATAACCTTGTTGCTGTTCCGACAACCCTGCGTTCTGTTTAGTCTACAAACAACCCACTTCTCACTCGTCACAACACAATCGAACTCGTAACGCTATTCAACTTGACGAATGTATCTCCAGTATGAAATCTGACCTCATAAAGCTTGAAGACTGGGCTGACAAGTGTAATTTGGCTATGAATCCGACCAAGACTAAATGTATGGTAATTTCCACTAAACAGATGTTGACTGCTCATTCATTGGATTCTCTCAAACCTGACCTTAGTATTAATGGTATATTAGATTTAGTGTCTCGTGTTAAATGAAATTTTAAAATGTTTGCAAATTTCCTTGAGCATCTTTACTTTGAACAATGAAATTTTGTTTTCATATGCCATTGCAAGGGTTGTAAACATCATACATCAGGGGTTGCTTGACAGCTACTACAGCCACTACAACTTCACTGTTTGCGTCGAACAGTCGTTCATCTATTTGGCATGCATACTCTTCAGCATCACTGTCGTCCAATTCATCGTCATCATTATCTCTCGAGGATTCTTTCGAACCTGATTGCTTTCTCTTAGCAGAAATTCGCTCTGCTAAACATTCGTGTGCCATCTGTATTGCGATTCTTACGCATGTCACTTGCTACTGACTTGTGTGGGATCTCCCTTTTCCCAGTTTCTTTGCCAAAGTCAAACTTTTTTTGTAGATACTTGCGGATGTTGTCAGAAAAGCGCGTTTTTCCGGTCCTAGACTTGTGAAGTGCCCAGCCCATTTGAAGTAGGTTGCAATTTCAACTTCACTATCTGTCTCTGAAAACGCTGAACCCAGTCGATTCACAATTGGTCGACAGGCTCCTTTGCACAGCCCCTACTGGACGTTGGTGTGCAATCACCTAAAGATGAGTTTCCAGCTCTGAACGGCTCTGGAAGTACTC
>OX419342.1:11432507-11447507 GCA_948470475.1 Galaxea fascicularis
CGTATAGTTATGCTTTAAACACCAGCATAAAGGGAAAGACATCCTGCTCTCCATTTAAGTTCAGTAACTGCTGAAAATAGTGGGCGGTGCTTGTATATTGAATAGGGTCTTAGTTTTCGTAGTACGAAACCTAAGACCCCATCTTAGTTTTCGTAGTACGAAAACTAAGACCCCCTAAACATTTTAACTGTCAAAATTATGAGGTGCACAATAATTTCAAATGTAAAACTCACTTCGCATTTGATCCTTCCCTTTGCAAAAGCGCGATTGAGAACTGTTTGTTGCAACTCGGTATGTTGTTTAACCATTGATGAGGAAAGACCTTCAGGCGGATAAAACGTGGGGAAAACCTGCTAGCACGAGATTTCAAGGCTGGATATTCCTGGAGAAGGTTCGGATCACACAGAAGTCAAACTCGCAACACACGTCCGTTCATGTTTCCGCTGTTGACCCTAGGGTTTGCGTGACCAAATCATTACAGTATCAACTGAATAATGGGAAAACGTCTAATTATGCTTTAAACACCATCAGAAAGGGAAAGACATTCTGCACTCGATTTAAGATCAGTAACTGCTGAAAACAGTTAGTGGTACTTGTATATTGAATAGGGTCTTAGTTTTCGTAGTACGAAACCTAAGACCCCTGGATGATGATAGCCGCCGCTGAAAGCATGTCAGTTGGAATTTAGAGTTCCACCGTGACAGTTAGTAACGCGATGACAGCAAACTGGGGTTTACGATATTTGTTGAGTATTTATGTAAAAGGAACAAGGGCTCCTTCCTTTCAGCTTTGTTATCACAATGTAATAAAAACCAACCATGAAATAACAGGAACAAGAACAACTTTAATAATTGGATTACAGCATAAACTAAGCAAATGATTTCACCTGTGCGTGGTCATTACATCAAAAGATGCATATCTGTTATCTTTCAATTTTCTCCCAGATTTTACGCCAAACATCAAACGCGAAAATAGCGCTTTTGTTTTGTCAAAAAAGTAGGTTTATAAATGAGCGTAGTGCAAAATAATTCTGGGCTTTGATGATAACGCTGAACTAATCAATTTTACTAATGAACTGAAAGCGGCAAGGGGTAAATAGTCAAGTGGCCATTTCTACCGTTGACGAACATGACAATCTGTCTTCGTCGTCTTTGTGCTAACGCAACCAAACATTAACCATGTGGGTAAATAATTTCTTCGCTACAAGCAATCTTACTGGAATTCTTCACAATTTAAAACGAACATGGTCCATCTATCAAATCGTAAACCATATAGTAATTTAAATTCTCCCAACACCGTGCAAATAAATTGGTGCAACAATTAAAAGCTGGACGGAAAAACCCAACTCAAACCAAACATGCGACTATACCTTATGCACCTATCAGTGTCAAGTCCGAGGGGGGGGGGGTGTCGGGCAACCCACGGGAATTTGACTGTCACGTATATCCCCAGGGCAGGGATCGGACATCATGGCCCCAAGGTGGGGAATTTTATTGCTTTCCTCTTGTGTGCAACAAGGACTGAAGGGGATTTTGATACTTTTGACAATTATTTTTTGCCCGGGGGTGGGGATTTTGATAATTTTTTTCAGAAAATGTCAAAATCCCCACCCTATGCCCGACCAAACCCCCCCCCCCTCGAGCTTGACACTGATAGGTGCATTACTATATGATCAATTGTTTCGTAAAAAACCTGACCATTTTTGCTCTTTACTAAGAAACGCAAGATTAACACGAAAACTCCGGGCTCTTTCTAAAAAGCAGCAAACGTCAAACAACAATCTTTTTGTTTCCCATGTGTAAACCGACGTCAATTTTGAAAAACACGAACCGTGTCACAGGGCTTCCGTGAAAACTAGAACTATGCCCTGATTCTGAATCATGTGTGTAAATTGTCGTCGTTTTGGGACTATAAATGACACAAAGTGACATAAGCCCGGACAGAGTCCGTTCCAGTGAGGATAGTTAAACACATTCCTCAAACACAAACCTTGCCAAAAAACATGCTTAATGATTTAATTAGAGTTTTAGGCCAAAATGTGTTGCTAGATAGGTCTTGTGGGACTCATGGAGCAAACTTAATACTTCAGGTGGAATGGCAATGTACTCCTTTGTAAAATACGGAAAACGTGCTTTCACACATGTCACATCAGCATGATAATACCGGGTTGCCTCTTTAGTTGAAACTTGCTTCTGCTTCCAGTCACCATTTAGTGGAAAGTAAAAGCGTTCTTGGTGCTCAAAGACGAGATCGTTTGGAATGATTCGCATTCTGTGGCAGAAATCAGTTTTACATTGCTTGCAACTTTTTGCTTCTTTCGGAAGAATGCGCAAGACTAACGGGTTATCATTGTGGTGGATTTCAGTGTAAAGGTAATTTGCAGAGCCTTGAGGATGATCATGTCGGCCACTGGCATTGCTTGCATTGTGGTGCTCCTCTGAACGCGAAGGTCTGTATGGGTACTTGTTTTTTGCGCCCTTTTTACCTGCCACTTCTTTGTTAACGTTAGCCTCGGCCAAAGTTGACCGTGCGCCAGCCCTCTTCGTGTTTGAAGCCTTCGAAATAAACTGTAAGTGCTGGTCAAGAATTCCAATCTTCTCTGCAACAGCAATAGAGTGCTTACAGACACTGTCAAACTTAAAGTTGGGACAGCGACACGAGACGTAGCTTTTGTTCACTGTGCACTCCACCTCTCCATTCTTAGCTTTTCGAGAGGCTACTTCGAACTTGTTAGCCTTGGCAGGATCAAGGGTTGCCTTTTGCTGAATGGCTGCTGGAAGATTGAGTAATGCTAGGGCCCCTTCCACTACAGCTGTCACTACTTCATCCTTGCATCGTTTCCCTTCCTTTAGAATACTGACTGCATTCACTGAAAGCTCTTTGTATTCAGTGAAGTTCGTACCTGCCTTTACGTCATCCACCACCCTGATTGCTTTGCCTTGAAGGGCGTCCTCAACGGACATTGCATTGAATTTAGCAACGTAACTCTCCCTCTGATGTTCGTTCCAATCAAACCACGTGTCAACGGATACCAGAAGGTGTTCCACTATCTTGTCGAGCTTGTATTCTTCACTCAAGCCACATAGCGCTAACTTCAGCTCCCTCATCTCTCTACCATGAATCTCTTCAAAGACATATTTCGCAAATTGGAGCTTTGAAAGGCTCTCGTTTTTGCCTTTGTTGTTGAAGTTCAAGAAATCAGTCTTTGCTTGAGACATAACGTTGTTCATAGATTCAGACATATTGGTATACGGACGAAGATGTTTTCCTTTCTCGTCAACGGGCATATGTGACTTGCGTCTTGCCTTTATCGTCATGGACTTACCAATCATCTGCTGTCTATCAGCAAGGTACTTGGAAAACTGCGGAACATACCCTTCTTTTTTTTGCAAGAGGTGTGTTTCTCTGTCATCAAGGTCAGCTCTGCACTTCTCTAGCCTACGTATTACATCTTCTTTGTCCTCAGCATCCACAATACTATCCGTTTTGTTCAAGACGCCAAAGACCTTTTCAAGGAAAAACTTCTGTTGGCTCCCATCTTTGATGCCGATGGCATGAAGCTTTTGTTTACAGTTACCTTCAAAATGCTTCACACATCGGAGATGACGTGCCTTGGGCAACTCCGTTTTCCACGCCTTCTCGAGGGCTTCCTCACCATCGGTGATGTAACCATAACATTTATCTAGGCCCTTGGATCGTGTTACACATGTGGACGCCAACACCTTGTAGGTCTGGAAATCTTTTCTGTGGTGTATCATGGTTGGCCCGAGGAAAACAGGGTTCTTTCCAGTTCTCTTTGAAGTTAAAAATAGGTGTTTGTAGACTACTGGCGTTACCTCAAATTGGCCCATATTAAAAGTCGGATCTATACAGATTGGGTGGCTTAGCTTTGCCGACGAAGTGAACCTCCCCAGATCATTACACATCACCTTCGTCCCAAGGATCCACAGGCCAGTTGGCATATCTTCGTGTCGAAGGACAATTTCCTCTTCTTTTTTCCTTGCATAGACTAGCAAATCATCTACCGGGTCTTTACCTTGGCCGGCCCTAGACTGAAGGTCATACACTTGCTTTCGGGAGCGTGGTAATTCTCCAGGTGTTCTGGCCTGACTAGAACCTCCGGCTTTCTCGCAAACCAATTTGTACACTTGAGAAGGTGCTGCATTATCTATGTTTTGCTTTAACGCTTGTAGAGTGCTTTTGGCTGTGGGGTAGAAGGGTGCCTTTGCGTTTTTACGGCTGTTTCCGTGGACACCCACTTGAAAGTCGACTCTATCTTCCGCTGAGGTGATATGATACTGCAATAGCGCAACTCCATTCACTATTCTTTGACCCGAATCCTTTAGCAAAAAGATTGATCTCACAAGAGAGGAGCAAGCCTTATTTCCCTTGGAATTGATGACTAGGTGGTAGTGGTCACTTTCTGTAAGCGGTAACGCCTTCTTCGCTACGACTTCAACATTTAGCTCATTAGGATCTTTATGGCACTTAATTGTCCATGTGCAGCATCTCAGCATCTTGGTGTATGTACCGTTCATGTCATCTTTAATATCTTCCCAGTGATTGTAGGAATTGACATTTACCAAGAATGCTGCATTTTCTCGTACTCTTAGAGGATGACGTTGACAAGTCGGCTGTTTTGGGCTATGAGATAGGAGAAATTCCGCGGCCTCTCTTGCTGTGTATCTCGATCTTCTTCCAACTTCAAGAATGGGCGTTTCTGGCTTCTCCTTCCATAACTTTACGCTCTGTAACAAATGGACAGAAGGAACCACCAGTGGTACTCACAACGAGGTTTCTAAATACTTTTGTTATATTACACCTATTGTTATGATCCTACTAATCGTCCTTGTCATAGTCATCGTAAAACTGCAAACTTTATTACATACTCCCCTTGGGGCTTTTCAGCAATGAAGCACACTGCATTAAAAGAAAAAAATATATATCAAAATCATCGCAAACCATCTGAATCGTCATGATCATTCTGCTAATTATTTCCGTGAGAGTATTTCAGGCACGTGATAATGTTCTAAAAACAGATTGCCACCAGTACGCTGGCCTCATCTGTGGTATGAAATTTTCTGTGATGTGATTAACAGACGGCAGCACAGAGTGAATGTAAACACCGTTGAGTTTATGTACCTGGACACATGTTGTAGCAATAAAAGGTAACACTTACCTTGCACAGAGACAAACTGCGAACAGCGTCTGCTGCAGGAGAGGTAATCCCATAGTTCTGCTCTGGAAACGAAGGGTCTCGCTGACCTCCGTCTAAATCAATACCGGTAGCATCATTGCTCTGGTGGCGATTTCCGCAAGCAGTGGGTTCTTTGTCATCTTTGTCGTCATCTAAGATTACTACTTCCGAGTGATTTATTCTTTCTATTGTGGGGGCATCCACAGCGGGATTCTCATGGGCATCATCTCTGGGATGCTTCCTACCAGCTCCAGCAAAGTGCACAGCGGGGCGGACAATATTACCTTCTTGGACATGCTTAGTGCGAGTTGTTGATGTGTTGTCACAAGAAATTGCCCTTCTGTCTTCTCCGAGACTTTTAGTAACAGCATCGATACCGTCGTCAGTATCTTCTTTGGGACGCTTCCTATCAACTTTAGGTAAATGTATCCCCAGGTGTTCACTTGTATCTTTCCTAGGACGCTTTCTGTCAATTTGGATGGAATTAATATACCAAGATCCATCTGGGCTTGCAGCTGCTGGACGCTTAGTACCAGACTGAATGGGGTCTGTCCTTGAATCTTCGTTTTCCGAGCACTGGGATACTGTCATCTCACAGCTATGAAAAAATGGTTTTAAGAACGGATATAAAGTACTGTCCTTTCAAACGTCACAACTAACAAGAACAGCGACAATTACTTCTCTTATTTCTTTGTAAAAGCGCCGATGTTAAACCTTGTGCATGATTAACTGAAAGAAAACGAACGTTTGGGAGCGATCGACCTAATGCTCCTATTACTACAGGGTAAATGTTGTATAATCGTTATCGTTATCGATATAGTTATCCTTATCATTGGCATCCTATAATCGAAACTCATTAACCAATTTTCCGGCATGGCTCAACTGTATCCAAATCACTTCACCAGTTAGGAAATGTAATTTGGTATAAACTTACTTTGATTGACGTGTCATTACTGCGAGAGATTGATAGGCATCTGGCTTCACGCTTCCATGGTTCAATCTTCTCCACAGCCAGACGCAGAGGGACATCCACACCCGGGACGAGTTGTCCTTGCCGAGCATTATTAGACCGTTGCCGTTACCAGATGCCCACGTAGCTGGATGGGTGTCTATAATGTATGGCTTGCCTCCTAGACAACCAATAGTCAACACCAAGGGCTCACTGGTGAAGATAGCGACGAAATCGTTTTTCCCAAGATCGTGGAGCTTCGAGTGAAGTTTGTGCCTTCCATCGTAGGAGAAAACCGTGTCTGCAAATGGGAGCTCTTCGGAGAAGTCGTAAGAAGACGTTAATATCTGCTGTTTGTTAAGAATGTCATACGCCTCCATAGTATCGTACATTTTGCCGACATCTCGGTGCTCGTTTATAACTGCAGGTAACTGCCAAATGGTTTCCTCTGCGACTTTTGCTAAATCAGCAAAAAAATCTCCTCCTTTTGAGAATGACTCGCTCAGTATTCGATCCGCTATCTTGACAGAAAAGAAAGAGCATGCGTTCGTTCCATCGTTGGTCAAGGAAGATTCCAACTGCTGGGGATCCTTTCTTTCAGTTTCGTTCAGTTCAATAGCGATTCGTTCGTCAAACTGCTGCACTGCTGTGGCCTGGCTTACTTTGAGCGGAAAGACATCAAGGTCATGTGACGCCCTTTCATTGTCCTCACTCAGGATCTCACCTGCGTCTTTCAAAGATAATCGACTAGTCCTATCAAAGTCTACACATCCCCTGTAAACACTTTCTAATCCGATCCAAACTGTTGCCCGTTCAACCTCATATTTTTTGTCGGATAGGGGATGTTTTCTTTGGGATAGCTGGGAACAGATGAATTTTTTTAATCCCTCTTGGGAACTAATACTTCCAGCGGAGCGAATCTCCAAACGAAAGGGATGTTTGAGGTTGGGATTGATCATGGTAAAAATAATCATTCCTAGGGCCCAAATATCAACAAGGAATAAATCACTGATTGTCGCACCAGTTATTCGCAGCTTTTCAACAAGAATTTCAGGCGCCATATATACCACTGTTCCTCGATCGACGTTGTTGGTTTTCGAGGCAAGAAAAGACTGTGTTTGAACTAGCTGGGAGCGACTTTCTCCGAAGTCAGTAAGTTTGCAGGCAATTGGCCTGGATGAATACTGCTGCAAAATATCGTCATCGTCTGACAATGCGCTATAATGCTGGTTGCTCACCAATATGTTAGCCGGCTTAAGATCCCTATGGGCTATTCCTTTGGAATGCAGGTAGGATAATCCATTAATTATTTCCTTCGCTGCGTGGTTGATAAGGTTACAAAATCCTTCACAGTTGTACTCGTCGATTTGTAGGAGAAAATCAGACAGGGAGCTAACACGAACATCCTGATCGAACTGTGCGAAATCAAAATAAACGTAGTCGAGCATCATTGCCAGGGGCTGGCAACAAACCCCTCTTAATCTCACAATGTTAGTATGCTGCAGTTCGTTGAGAAGTTCCACCTCTTTAAAGAAAAGTTTCTTCTCTTCCTGATCCAACACTTGAAGCATTTTCTTAACGACAACAGTCTCACAACGTGCGTCTCCTGGACCTTTGTAGTCGGTGGTGTAGACATCCCCAAAAGCTCCTTGACCTATTCTCTGTTTCACAGCTACGTCGTTGCAGTTGAAGCGTGGGATACTTTCAACAACTTCATGTTCAGATTTTCCTCTTCTTACTAGCTGCGGAAGCTTAAATTTTCGAAAAAACGACATCGCTAACGATCTTCGACTAATAGTGAACAAAACAAGCCACGCGGCTCATTTTCCCGCCAAAATCGTCCGACCCTTTTGGCCATGTCATGGCGTTACGTACTGTCACGATGGAACTCTCAATGCGTCTCAATCTCTGCCAGCAATTACAACCCGAGTACAGCGCCGAGCGGAGATAAGCGAAAGCAAAAACATTTCATTTCAGTATAAATTTCGCACAGAAGATATTTTCCAGATGACAAGCTTTCAGCGGCTATAATCATCCAGGGGTCTTAGGTTTCGTACTACGAAAACTAAGACCCTATTCAGTATACAAGAACCGCTCACTGTTTTCAGCAGTTACTGATCTTAAATCGAGTGCAGAATGTCTTTCCCTTTCTGATGGTGTTTAAAGCATAATTAGACGTTTTCCCGGCGAAGATTCTGGTAACAGATTATTCAGTTGATACTGTAATGATTTGGTCACGCAAACCCTAGGGTCAACAGCGGAAACATGAACGGACGTGTGTTGCGAGTTTGACTTCTGTGTGATCCGAACCTTCTCCAGCAATATCCAGCCTTGAAATCTCGTGCTAGCAGGTTTTCCCCACGTTTTATCCGCCTGAAGGTCTTTCCTCATCAATGGTTAAACAACATACCGAGTTGCAACAAACAGTTCTCAATCGCGCTTTTGCAAAGGGAAGGATCAAATGCGAAGTGAGTTTTACATTTGAAATTATTGTGCACCTCATAATTTTGACAGTTAAAATGTTTAGGGGGTCTTAGTTTTCGTACTACGAAAACTAAGATGGGGTCTTAGGTTTCGTACTACGAAAACTAAGACCCTATTCAATATACAAGCACCGCCCACTATTTTCAGCAGTTACTGAACTTAAATGGAGTGCAGGATGTCTTTCCCTTTATGCTGGTGTTTAAAGCATAACTATACGTTTTCCCGGCGAAGATTTTGGTAACAGATTATTCAGTTGATACTGTAATGATTTGGTCACGCAAACCCTAGGGTCAACAGCGGAAACATGAACGAATGTGTGTTGTGAATTTGACTTCTGTGTGATCCGAACCTTCTCGAGCAATATCCAGCCTTGAAATCTCGTGCTAGCAGGTTTTCCCCACGTTTTATCCGCCTGAAGGTCTTTCCTCATCAATGGTTGAACAACATACCGAGTTGCAACAAACAGTTCTCAATCGCGCTCTTGCAAAGGGAAGGGTCAAATGCGAAGCGAGTTTTACATTTGAAATTATTGTGCACCTCATAATTTTGACAGTTAAAATGTTTAGGGGGTCTTAGTTTTCGTACTACGAAAACTAAGATGGGGTCTTAGGTTTCGTACTACGAAAACTAAGACCCTATTCAATATACAAGCACCGCCCACTATTTTCAGCAGTTACTGAACTTAAATGGAGTGCAGGATGTCTTTCCCTTTATGCTGGTGTTTAAAGCATAACTATACGTTTTCCCGGCGAAGATTTTGGTAACAGATTATTCAGTTGATACTGTAATGATTTGGTCACGCAAACCCTAGGGTCAACAGCGGAAACATGAACGAATGTGTCTTGTGAATTTGACTTCTGTGTGATCCGAACCTTCTCGAGCAATATCCAGCCTTGAAATCTCGTGCTAGCAGGTTTTCCCCACGTTTTATCCGCCTGAAGGTCTTTCCTCATCAATGGTTGAACAACATACCGAGTTGCAACAAACAGTTCTCAATGGCGCTCTTGCAAAGGGAAGGGTCAAATGCGAAGCGAGTTTTACATTTGAAATTATTGTGCACCTCATAATTTTGACAGTTAAAATGTTTAGGGGGTCTTAGTTTTCGTACTACGAAAACTAAGATGGGGTCTTAGGTCTTAGGTCTTAGTTTTCGGGGGTCTTAGTTTTCGTAACACCCATTTGCATCTTGTCAGCAAAACATTTTAAGAAGGTGAAATCGAGAACTAACAAAGCGATTACCTGTTTCAGTTTTCCTTAACTCTGACGTATATGTAATCTTTTACAATTGCTTTAAGCCGTAAATGTTCATGCCATTAAGGTCAAGTCAGAGTGTAATTTTCCGAAAAATTAAGTTATATTTTGATGTGAATTTCCTCAGAATGGAGTGGACAGAACTCCACAACTTGAATCTTTGCGAAGAATTTTTAGTGGTTAAACCTTGGAAACATTGTTACCGTAGTAGGGAAAGAGGAGATTTATAGAACGAAATGGCAGCCAATTTAAATGCTTCTGATCATCCTAAGCTTAAAGTATCAAAGACAAGTGTCAGAGATAAACTGATATTACTTCAACAAAAGAAAAAAGCGAAAATGAGAATGGAGGGAGCTGCCTTTGGGATAGACTGTGAGGAAACAAAGCTAGACAAAGCGTTAGAAGCAATCATAGAGAAAGAGAAGGCGGCCATGGATGCGAGAAGCATGTAAGATGATAACAAGAAAAGGCAGCAACGGAGGAGCACCGCAACCGAGCAGTTGAGCGTTTTAGTGAAACCAAGAAAAGAAATGCTGTTAAACAAGACGAACAAGCCCAGATGGGGACGAAAAGTAGAAGATCGACGTCGGCAGTGGTGCAATTTCTGAAAGAAAAGTCAGAAAGAGAGAGCATACTGAGGAAGGAGGATTTGAGTTAAGACGAAGGGAGCTGAGTCAAAAGGTGGATATGATGAAAATTCTAGCACAAGAACAGCAGCAGCAGACTCAACTCGTGCTTTGTTTGCTTGCAAAGGGCCAAAGTAAGAACAGTTAAGTATCTGCTATTTTATCCATGCGAGCCTTTGAGTTCAATGTTGTTTTTACTGGAAGTTTCATTGTGAAAAAGTGCTGAGGTAGTGTACATATTTTCCAGACATGCAATAACACTGTTTGTATTTGAAGGTACGTTTTGAGACTGCAAAGTTCTAATTGATTACTGTTGTTGCAAAACCTTACATTGATTAAATCCAAGATTGATGTCTCAAAGATTTCTGTGCATCTTGTCTGACTGGCTACAAACTGCAGTGTTGTATTTGAAGCTACAACATTTCATATTGATTAAATATAAGGTTTGTGTTTCAAAGTCTCAAGTTTATTCTATGGTTATATGCCCACAAAATGAAGCCTCTTGTAGCCGTCTTATGTGATGGAATTGAGGAAGTTTCAGAAAAAGTACATTGTATCAGAAATCGGTGGGGCAACAGTTTTCCTCCTCCCCTTCCTCCTCCCCTTCCTCTGGTAAATATTGAACTCCTAATTTTGTGGTACAATGTATGATTGGAATGTTAGCCAGCAGGCTCCTCCCACCAGTTAATGCATCCCAGATGTTGTCCCTATCAAGTTTAAACAAAATTATCATATAAACCACTTTTTTCATTTATTAATACATCTCTGTATCAAATTAACCTGCCTTCTCTTGATACACCGTGACAGAAGTAGTAGTCAAGGAAACAATGCATTGCTATTCACATACAAAGGTCATTATTGCACTGACGTGTCATTCCTTTTTAATTACCGGTATATTAATTGAATTACTTTCAATAATGTAATCTTGTAGTGTTGGCGGATCTCTGATTTGGATATAGGCATGTGCGAGCACACCTGAGAATTGCACAAACGACATACATCTTTCCTACGCTACTTAAACTAATTTTCCGATTCTTTTTTAAGTCCATAAACTTAAAATAATTGACAATGTCATTACACAGTAATTCTACGGACTCTCGAACTGAAGTCATAGACTGGTTGAAAGCAATCATTGGGGCAGTAAGGACTCTATTTCGGAATGGCGTCTGTAAGTATATTCTTTGAGGGTATGCCGGATTGCCGTACAAGCAAAATGCATTGCCAGCTGGTGAATTTGCAAGGCATTGCATGTCTTGAAGAAGTCCTGAATCAGCTAGCATGCTAGCATTGTGTTTACGACCCTCTGAAACAGTAAAGGGAAGTAAAAAATATGTAAGGAACTAAAGGTTTGTCTCATAAGCCATGCACTCTTTAACCATCACTCTTCCAATTTTTCTTGTATGTGAAATTGAAATCGCCCACTCTCTCTTTGTACAAACACTCCCAGCAAAACTTACCCACTGGACCATATAAGTTACCGATTAACCATTGGGTAGAGCCACACACTGAAATCTTGGAGCGAGAACCCTCTTATTGCCGTTGTAGATGACTCTTTGGTGATCTCCTGGTCTGCATATGGGTTGAACGGTCCCATCAACGAACCCAAAACAACTATGTAAAGCAGCTCCTTTGTCGGCAATGACATTACTGTAAATCTGTAATGCAGCTGGATTAAGCACATTGTGGTTCCACTTATGCGACGTCTGTGAGTGTTATATATAAAATTCAAGACGTCATTACTGGCCATACTGAGAACTGGTACTGGCAGTGCGAATCGAGAAATCATGTCATTATATCTGCATGGATGACTTAGTCTTCTAAGAACAATACAGAGACCCTCCATTCCGTCAACAACACTTCTTTGATAGCATCTGAAGCTGTCAGGTATTTGAAGAACCTCTGAGAGAATTTGCAAGTCGTGCTTTCTAAATCTAGACTCTGCCAAGCACTCGGCACTGTTCATCTCATAGGGGAAAAACCTGTAGAAGCGAAAACTCATCATCATCAAGAATACCATCCTCATAACTCAAAAATAACAGTTCTTGGAAAAGAAGACATGATACAATTATTGGACTGTTTCTCGATTTTCACTATAGATGAGCACTGTTTTGTTTACATGTCCTCGTCTATGTCCAAGCGCAGGCTTAACACTTTTGTTTTCCCGCCATGAACGATATCCTCGGCCTAGTCCCCCAGCAGTTCTACTCGTAGTCATTGTCCAATTCATCGTTGTTGCTTAAGAGCAAATGCCTGTAAATAACGAGCAACTGGCGGCCAGAGTCAAAATTTAAAATTCGGTCGTATTTTGCCCATTGATAAGTATCAGCAAGTAACTAAACGTGATGTAGTTTGTTTTTCGAAAGATGGCTTCAATTTCGAGAAAATCGAGATAATCAATTCTCGCTGTCGGCGACCGTCATAACAACCAATATTCAAGGCGAAATAAGTCCTTCTCAAAACTTCGTCTGTATGCAAAAGGAAAGTAAGCGGGGTAACATATTTCCGGATACATTAATTTATAAAGGGTTTTACTCCTAGTTTGGTGGTGATTTGTTATCTTAGCAACAATCTGGCACGTAAACAATGATATTTTTAAACCGCTTCTTTTTCAGCCGAGAGAAATTTAAATGTAAGCCGAGTGTCACAATTAATATTTTAGGCATGTGCTACACCGCGGTTTTGCCCAAAACTCAAGCAATAAAGTATTTGAGCATTTTGCTAAAACATATGTTAGAAGTAGCTTGGGTAATTTAGTTTGCAATTCACACGAACTCTCCGAAGTTGACTAAACTGTTTGAAGTAACATGAAATATTGAGGAACTGTCAGTTTGTTGTTGCGCGACAGGTACGAAAGCTTGACGCTTCCAAAAGAGTCTTAACGCGCAATTTGTGATAGCAAAAGATTTGTATTAGAAAATTGATTACCTTAATGTGCTCTCCTGTTTTGATTAACCAGCTTTCATCGGCATGTACTAAAACCAGGAACACCGGAACACCAGAACAGCCCGGAACAGCCGGAAAATCCCGAAACACCAAATTTGACGGTGTTGTTTTGTTTTCCCATTACAGACCACGGTAAAAAATTAAAATGTCAATGTATTTTGTTTACCCATGTAACACGAAAGAGCTTACAAGCATACCCTAAAAATATAAAAAAAGTGAAAAAAGACAAAAAGGAATAATGAAGAAATAAAAAATAAAAGGAAGAAATAAGTTAATAAATTACCCATCACAGACCGCATGATATTCTCAAGAAAATAATATATTCATATTCACGCGACTGATTGAAAGTTTCTCAAGACTATGATCACATAGGGGGAGCTGGAATGGTGGAATGGCACTCGTCTCCCACCAATGTGACCCAGGTTTGCTCCCCTGACCCGCCGTCATATCAAGGTAGAGTTTGTTTGTTTTTCTCCGGGTTCTCCGCTTTTCCTCCCTCCACAAAAACCAACACTTCTAAATTCTAATTTGATCTCATACACGTACACTTTATAACGAGCTCTAGGCTCTTTCGTTATGTATGGGTAAACAAAATACATTGAAATTTTAACTTTTTACCGTGGTCTGTAATGGGAAAACAAAACAACACCGTCAAATTTGGTGTTTCGGGATTTTTCGGCTGTTCCGGGCTGTTCTGGGCTGTTCCGGTGTTCCTGGTTTTAGTACATGCCGCTTTCATCTCATTTCCTGGTGTTCTTCCCCCCTCCTCCCCCCCCCCCCCCCAAGCTGACCAGCTCAGATGCGCAATCCCCGAACCCGAGACAAAAAGCGGAAACATTATGTAAAAACCATGGACTGAACTTGACATTTCATCGCAAGTGAAGCAGTCTTCCTTCCTTTATCTTACTTATACATCCTGTGCACTTAAAAAATCATAGGTTTTACAAATAATGAGATTTTAACAGCTGCCATTCACGAAGTGAGCTTATCTTCACTATCTCAATTGTTGCGTGACAGAACAAACTTATTCACACCGGGAGGGTGTAGGGGAAGACCTTCTGGAAAATACAGCTGAAAGAACTACAGCAGCTGCAACGGTTTTTACTATACTTCTTCCAAAGATTTTGCAATTACCCCATTTAAATCCACGTGTTTATCAAATCGCAAATGATTGTATCTATTTCTAATTCAGTGTTCTACACTGCTAGACTGCAGAGTCTTCGATATCACAGAACTGAGTATAGTGTGATCACTACTGAGTGTCACGGTTAGGCACATATACGGCCATTTGCTACAAAAAACTATAATCAGAAACGAAAATGCCCTGATATATATATTATCGTTTAAGTTAAAACACGAGTCACAATGATCCATGACATGTGCATTTTTTCCCAAAGGCGATCAGCCTTTCGATGTATGGAGCTTTTCTCTTAACTTTGATGTCTGTTATTGGGATGTCAAAGTGCTCGCAGATTTTATGGAGCATTTGAATTGCAAAGTTCGAAAGCTTTGAATTTGCAGTAAGTTTGCAGATGTCGTAACAGTCATAG
>OX419342.1:11457507-11472507 GCA_948470475.1 Galaxea fascicularis
AAAAGTCGCCCTCGCATTTAAACAAGGTCGAAAAAAGTCGCCCTTGCGTTTTAACAAGGTTGAAAAAAGTCGCCCTTGCGTTTTAACAAGGTCGAAAAAAGTCGCCCTCACATTTTAACAAGGTCGAAAAAAGTCGCCCTTGCGTTTTAACAAGGTCGATAAAAGTCGCCCTGATGTTTTAACAAGGTCGAGAAAAGTCGCCCTCACATTTTAACATGGTCGCATAAAGTCGCCCTGTTGTTTTAACATGGTCGACAAAAGTCGCCCTCGCGTTTTAACATGGTCGAATAAAGTCACCCCCCTGTTTTAACAAGGTCGAAAAATCTTAGAATCAATTTTTTACTTTTCTCTTAAAAGAAGAAAAGCAAGGGACCAGTCCTAGGGCTGACTGACTATAAAATAAAACGAGGGAACTAGTCTAGGTTAATTATTGACGGAGATCGCGCTGTGCCATCGTCTCATGTTCGCGTCTCTTTGACCTCGTGCTCAGTTAGCTCGTCGCTTCAGCCGCGTGTGATCCCTCGACAGTTTGTTATTTGTTGTTTCCCTTTTCTCCCATCAAAGTTTCGACGCTCTTCGCCGGTAAGCCATTATGCCTAACAGCCCTCGTGTGACACGCAGCAGTTTTCGTCATTTGAGTCCCGATTACGCTTGGGATCTACCATCGCTCGACCCAGCAGACCCGACAACGTCACAGCTCTTCGCCACCGAGCCTAAAATTGCCAAAATTAACGACAAGCAGGAAAAGAAGGAACGAAAGGACAAGAAAGGGGCTATTCCCAAGACGCGTCCTTCTGGAGCTACGCCGGATACTCCAAATTTCAACTTTCCACCGGGTTTGCCAGAGCACATTAAAGCCGGAACGCCCCCAAGCCGCGACGATGAAATCACTCGCCTTCAACTCCTTAAGGAAAATCAAGATCGCGAGATAAGAAAACTTGAATTGCGCCTCCAGTTAGCCCAACTCGAAAGCAGGATTGGCGGCACAACTCACACCTCTGAAACAGCCACAAATAACAAGTCCTTGGGTGATGTGAAAGCGCCGCAGAAAATCACCAACCCACAACAATGGCCACACATCTACGCACCAGGTGAGCCAAAGCTTTATGTTGACCTTTCTTTTGCCGAGTTCTGCGCGGGTTACACCATGATCATTAAGCAGCTTGCAGATAAGCCCGATAGAGAAACGATTATCGAGCATTTCCATGAGCTCATGGTCCTCGCGTCGTCCTACCAGTGGTCAGCGGTACGTTCTTACCATTATAAAGTCCTTCGCTCGATTGAGTTGGGTTTAGTCAACTGGGGAGACAGCTTCGAGCCTCTTAAGCAGTCATTTTTTCTCCCCACCTGTCTTCTCGCCAACTCTCCACCCAAAGCTGCCAAACCTGCTTCAAAACCACTAACCCCCCCTACGGATTCTCAATCCGCCATCGCACGCCACCAAATCTGCGACGCCTGGAGCTGGTATGACGACTGTGCCAAACCAGATTGCCCTAAGTCCCACATCTGTGTAGTGTGCAAGCGCTCTGACCATCAAGCGTTCACCTGTCCAAAACGGAAGTTTCCGGTTCCTCTTCGCCGTACCGACACAGCTTCCAAAGTTTGACTAGCCTTTTCTCCCGCTGAATCCTCGAGCCAGACCTTACTTCATCCACAACCCTCTCCGTCTTCCAACCCGCCTAGCGTCGGCCCCTCGTCTCCTGTCCAGCAATTGCCATTGAAATCTTCTATATTCCCACATCTCATTGCTCTCCACGCCCAGCTTCAGTCCGCGTCTGGTCCAAACGCCTTCACGTTGCGTCTTCCCGTTCCTTCGAATCTCAACATCCCCGCATGGCGGAGTCGCTTAGCAACCTACTCCGACACGCACCTCTGCAATTTCCTTGAATTTGGCTGGCCCGTTGGCTATGCCATCGACGAAACTCCCGTATCCTCAGCCAGAAATCACGGGTCCGCCTTATCCAGACCAGATGTTATCGACTCTTACCTCACCCGCGAATGCGAACTCGGTGCGACTTGCGGTCCTTTCTCGTCCAATCCGCTCTCGAACGATCTCACGACTTCCCCTCTTCAAATCGCCTACAGTAGTAAAGGCAAACCACGTGTCGTCGTCGATCTCAGTTTTCCTCGAGGATCCTCAGTTAACTCAGGGATTCCGGCCGATACTTATCTGGGTGTCGACTTTAAGCTCCGCCTACCCGGGGTAGATGCTCTCCTGGACATAATCCGTTTGAAAGGCAGTCATTGTCATCTCTTTAAGATGGACCTCAGCAGAGCTTACAGACAATTACGTGTCGACCCACGTGATTATCATCTCCTTGGTTTCCGTCACCGCAACGCCTTTTACTTCGACATCGCCCCCCCTTTTGGCCTTCGCTCCTCCGCCATGATGTGCCAACGCTCCACTACTGCTATCACTTTCATGTACCGAGATCTAGGCTTCCACTGCACAAACTACATCGATGATTTTGGTGGCGCTGAAATTCCTGATAAGTCAGCGAAGGCTTTCCAGACTTTGGGTTCCCTACTGGAAGAGTTAGGCCTGGATACCCCGCCTGAAAAAGCGTCCCCTCCAGCCACTTCTATGGTTTTCCTTGGAGTCTTCGTCGACACTGCTAACATGACTGTCTCCGTTTCTCCCGAACGTGTACAGGAGCTTTTCGATCGCTGCTCGTCGCTCTTGCCCGTTGACCACGTCTCTCGAACCGAACTTCAGTCTCTTCTTGGAGTGATGTCCTACGTCACTGCTTGTGTTCGTCCCGCCCGAGTTTTCATGTCTACCCTCTTGTACACGTTACGCGTCCATAAATTATCATCTGTCTGTCCGCTCTCGCCCGACAACAAAGCTGATTTGCGATGGTGGTGCTATTTTCTCCCATTTTACAACGGTGTAACTATCATCAAAACTGTCCCATGGCGCAACGACCCTATGTATCTCTCTACCGATGCATGCAGCACGGGAGCCAGTGGCTTCTTCAACGGCCAGTATTTCCACACGCCTTTTCCTAGCTCAGTCCTTCACCGTTTTGGCCATGACATCAACACCCTGGAATTACTGGCCATCATGGTGGCTCTCAAGATCTGGGCTCCGCTCCTCCGAGGTCAGCGTTTGGTCCTACAATGCGACAACGAGAACAGTGTACTCGCACTTAACTCTGGCCGCTCGCGCGCCCCAGGAATGCAACGTTGTTTGCGCGAAATTTGGTTTCTAACAGCGGCCTGGGACTTGGAAATCGTCTCCACGCACATACCCGGCATTACAAACTCCATTGCAGATCATCTAAGCCGCTGGCATTTGTCTCCCACGCACCAGCACAGGTTTTCCGAGCTCACGTCCACTCTTACCACAACTCACGTCTATTGTCCACCTGAGTTCTTCGAGTTTGAAATCAGCTGCTAATTTCCCGCTTCTGTGTTTCCTTCACAGGACTGCCCTCCACCAGTGCCACTGTCTCCTTTTCCTCGCCTCCACACGCCCTCGATGATCTTGTGGCCTCGATTCAAGCGAACGCTTATGCTCCAGGAACTTTGCGTAATCTCCGTTCTCAATGGAAATCTTATCACCATTTCTGTGAACAGTACACTTTGGGTCCTCTGCCAGCCTCACCTCAAACACTGTCCGCGTATGCTTCCGTTTTAGCATGCAGGACGTCCTCTTTTAATTACATCTTAAACCATCTGAACGCGGTTCGCCTTCTTCACCTCTATGAGGGTTTCACTACGGAGTCATTTAACAGCTTCGATTTAACTCTCACTAAGAAAGGGCTTAAGCGACTGCTGGGTTCCTCTTCACGCCAAAAACATCCCATGACACTGAACATCTTGGTTTCCATCCATCGTTCCTTGGATTTGACCGTACCAGCACAAGCGGCTCTGTGGGCGTTGTTTACCACAGCATTCTTCTCCTTTTTACGCAAGTCCAATCTGGTCGCTGTGTCTGCCTCTTCGTTCAACTGCGATATGCACCTGACCCGACAGGACATTAAATTCACTGACTCTGGTGCCCTGTTACGTATCAAGTGGTCTAAAACACGGCAATTCCAAGAAGGCATTCACATCATTCCTCTTCCTAGCATTCCAAACTCCTCACTGTGCCCTGTGTCAGCCATTCGCCATTACTTCACCTTGGTTCCCGCACCTCCTGTCGCGCCGTTATTCTGTCTTCCGGTTGGCCGCAGTCCAGGTTTCACTCCACTCACAGCTTCTTACTTCACTACTTCTCTCAAGAGACTCCTTGCTTGCTTGGGATTAAATCCAGCCAATTACTCCCCACACAGTTTCAGACGAGGCGGAGCTACGTATGCCTATCAAGCGGGTGTTCCTGAACATTTGATAAAGCTCCACGGAGATTGGCGGTCTGACGCTTACCAAGTCTATTTATCTTTGCCCCTGTCTACTCGTTCACAGGTGGCTGACATTATGGCAGCAGGCCTTTTCCTAAACACTTAAGTTCCCTTTCCGACCGCTGAGATTAGCCTATTTTTTTTTCCCTTTCTTTATTTACATCGGTTAGCTTGTATATTCGCATATACTTAAACCTTTATACACAGCTTTTCTACACAGCACGAGTTTTATCCTTATCAATCATCCCATATATATTTTTTTTTCTTTTTCAATCACGACACGTTTGGGCCAATCTTTTAATACTTTTGGGGACAATCATACGAGCGTGTAATTAATTAAAGTTTTATTTTCAGCCCAAACGTGTCTGGTCTCAGTCTTTAACAATGTTGCGTGATAAAGTAGGGAGATAATTTGGAGTTTTGATTTGTCAAATAGGTTAATTATTGACGGAGATCGCGCTGTGCCATCGTCTCATGTTCGCGTCTCTTTGACCTCGTGCTCAGTTAGCTCGTCGCTTCAGCCGCGAAAGAAGAAAAGCAAGGGACCAGTCCTAGGGCTGACTGACTATAAAATAAAACGAGGGAACTAGTCATTTCCAGTTAAGCGTCAACATGGATAGGGTTTACTTCCTCTTGGTTCGCACTTGTGCTCGACGTTGTTTTTCACGATACACATGGCATCCCTTACCTTGTGAAAGTTGATCAGTTCTTTTGAATGAACTAGATCCCATGAACTCGGGTCGCTTATTGAAAGTTTACTTTTACATGGATCAGTGTAACGCCAAGTTCACTGAACAATATGAATTCCATCAAAAGTTAAGGAGTGCCTATCCTACACATTATCCCTTCTGTCTGGTGGATGTCGTGGCAGATTATAAAAAGCCTGTGGACGAACATTTTGTAATCATTTGGTTTTCAACTATGGGCAGTGCTGCAAGTCGTCTGTGTGAAAGTTCAACGCCTACCGTTTCTTTAAGTGACATTTGTCAGAGAATGTGATGTTTAGTTGCATGTTGTGGTGGTGAAGTACACATCGAATTGAAAGATGACATCGACAATCACGAAGAGAAAAACACAAAAGAAGAAGATGACCCACAATCAGATGAACCGACTATTAGAGAAACTTTATTATGAAGTGGACCGTCCTTCTGCTTTAGGGGGAGTCGACAAATTGTATCGTGCAGCACGTTGGTATGGATTGAAACGCTCTCAAGTGCTCAGTTGGCTCCAAGGCCAACCCGGTTACACCCTACACAAACCGGCACGAAAACACTTTTGTCGTAACAGAGTATTAGTGTTTGATATCGATGCTCAGTGGCAGGCGGATTTAGTGGACATGCAAAGTCTGAGTCAATGGAATAAGGGGTACAAGTATTTGCTGACTTGTATCGACATCCTATCCAAGTACGCGTGGGTGATTCCCCTGAAATCAAAGACCGGTTCTTCGTTGGTGGCAGCGTTTAGAAATATCTTCGAGCAAGGTCGAAAACCATTAAAGTTGCAAACCGATGCTGGGACCGAATTTAAGGATAAAGTTTTTCAAACCTTTCTCAAAAATGAGAACGTGCATCATTTCGTGACATACAACGAAACCAAAGCCCAAGTGGTCGAGAGATTCAATCGCACCTTGAAGCAATTAATGTGGCGGATGTTTACCACCACTAGCTCATACCACTATTTGGACAAACTGGATAGGTTAGTCAATGACAATTACAATCAGAGTTTCCACCGAAGTATCAAGATGAAACCTGCCGATGTAACTGTGCACAATGCAAGAGAGGTCTGGAAAACCTTGTATCAGGATCAGCGAAAGCCAGCAAAGTATAAATTCAAAGTAGGAGATCAAGTCAAGATTAGTAAACATAAGCGAATCTTTGAGAAAGGTTACTTACCATCCTGGACGGAAGAGATCTTTACGGTTGCCCAGAGAGTTCCAAGGGATCCACCTGTATACCGTTTAAAGGAAGCAGACGGTGATTTGATTCAAGGCACCTTTTATGAGTTCGAGTTGCAGAAAGTGATAGAAACGGCTCATCACTTGTTTCGCATTGAAAAAGTTTTAAAACATCGAGGAAAAGGGGCGAACAAAGAAGTGCTAGTGCATTGAAAGGGTTGGCCTAAGAAATTCGACAGCTGGATTCCGTACAACCAACTGGTGGCCTTGCAAAAACATACATGACTGCAGACAACAACTTTTACGTGACACTTCCCAGTAACGCTAGTAGCAATCTATTTCTGACCAATTCCAAGTCCTCTTACCGCGTGGCGTTACCTCAGCAAATTCATTTGAAAGATGGAGAAGATTGGGAAGTAGGACTACATCATATCGTGTATCCGTTATCGTGGTTTGACGTTCCTGGTGGTTGTCAGCATTCACATGTCTTAGTTCGACGCTCCGATAACTTCAATCGGTTCACCTTACCCGAGGGCAAGTACCGAACAGCCCTGGATGTTATGGAGGGAATCCTACAGTGTCTGAACAATGATGACTCGCCGTCTAAACCCAAAATAACAGTGGACGAAGAATGGAATGTAACTCTGAACTCTCTGGAGGAAGAGATTATGTTTACCGTTTCAACTGCTTGTGCACTTGGGTGGATAACAGACCAACATACCGTTAAGCCTGGGATCCGTTTGAACAAAGAGGTCTCCCTTATTCCAATAGATAAATTTGGTCACGATTGGTGTGTTATACCACCTCAGACCTCCATCACATTTCCTGGCCTTTTTACCATTCCTTTTTCGTTATCTCTCTGCCCGTGTAAACAGACGCTTTTGCAAGTACAAACCAACCTCGTGGAACCTTGGCAAGTGGGTGACAAGCGTTTACCTCTCTTACATGAAATGGTACCCAATGGTAGATTTCGAGAAACAGTTCTCGAAGAGAAAGAACATGTTGTCTACCTACCATTCCGTACAAAGATATTTCAAACCGTTGAAATCTACTTAACAGGTGGCTGTGGTCAACAGCTTTCATTTCTAGACAGTATTGTCTACGTGGTATTACACTTTCATCGTCGATCATCATGACAAACAGTTTTTACATGGTGTTGACTAGTGATGCAAGCCTGGATCAGTATCCAGAAAACAAGCCGTCCGAGTTTAAGATGCAATTACCGTCCCAGCTGCACCTAAGTGAAGACTGGGAAGTGGCCATGACCCGCATCATCTATCCATACACGTGGCAAAATGTGAGAAACAATCAACTGTCTTACACTTTGCTTTGTAAGGCAGGGCCTGTTCCTTGGTCAATGTCCATTCACCTCCCAAGGGGTATTTACCGTACGGTCAAAGACGTAATAGATGGTATGTTGATGGGACTTTATAACGCTTTGAAGGACCTTTATCTGAAAAGTGAAGAAACGAGTGCTTTTACATTTACGAGAAAGCTCAACATTAGTTCGAGTTGAGGTTGCCCACTGCTTGGTACGTGACTCTGCCCAAGACATTAGCCCGTGCCCTAGGGTACTTAAATCACAAGAACCAGCTTCCTGCTTTGTACCAAATCCAGAGCTCTCCTCTTGTCGAATTGAAACCCGATCAAAGCATAACCCTGTTGACGACCACAACCATGCTTGCCAGAAAAGAAGACTTGGTGTGGGGAATGTTGTCAAGACACTCTTTTCAGACCATGTACGTGTATTCAGATCTAATCAAGTCCCAAGTGGTAGGAGACGCCCAAGCTAACATGCTCCGAATAGTGGTCCCCCGAGGTCAGCCGGGTGACACGGTGACAGAAGAAGTCAAGCAACCAACCTATCATTCACTCCGTACATCTGTGTTTTCATCAGTGGCCATCCATATAAGAGGAGACACTGGTCAACCGATAACATTTGTGTCTGGTACTGTACGTGTAACGTTGCATTTTCGACGTCGTGCAATTCTATAACATGTTGTTGCCCATGAACCATCAATTTTACCCGTATCACCAACAAGTTATACCCTTTCCACAACAAGGCAGAGGGGACATAAGTATCTATGGAGGAACGCACCCTTATGGACAAGGGGGCAACGGATTAGGTGGAATGTTTCGTTCCCTATTTCGTGCAGCTACACCCTTTCTCAAAACAACAGCAAAGAACGTTGGAAAGCGATTGCTCAATACCGGGTTGGAAACAGGAATGCAAATTGTTCAAGACGTCATGAATGGTCAACCTTTAAAGGCAGCTGCCAAATCGAGAACCAAAGCGGCTGGAAAAAGTTTACTCACGGGCACCATTGATGACATTACACAGCAAGGTTGTGGGAAGAGAGCATATCAGCGTACGATATAGGGCAAACCATTCAGTACTCACCCGATCAAGAAACGGAGAACATCGCATTCGACATTCAAGACTATTTTTGACTAAGTATGGCTTCAGCACACCCTCTCTCAGCCCCTGGTGGGAATTCAAGCTTGGAGTTGTTTCAAGTACCTGTCACTGATGTGTCAATCGTCAGTAGCAAATGGTTGGATTATGAACCAGTTCAAACGGGAACCAATCCCATCGAGTTTGTGATCAAACCCCTAAAGGACTACATTGACATTAACAAGACCGAGTTACGGTTGGTGGTAAAAATTACCAAGCAAGATGGGTCGGCCACGGGTGAAGGAAAAAAGTACACTCTGGTGAATAATACCCTCCATTCGATCATGAAACAGTTTACCATCAAGATCAACGAAACGTTAGTGACGGAACAGTCAGACACTCAAGCTTACAATGCTTACATCAAGACATTATTAAACTTTACAGAACAGGCTAAGAAATCGTACCTTACCAAAGTTCTGTACTACAAAGATACTGCTAGGCACATGGATGAAGTAGACAATACAGCAGACAATAACCAGGGTCTGGTGAAAAGAGCAACATTCACCAACAACGGAGCAGAAGTGGGGCTGGTTGGAGTACCCCTTTGCGACGTGTTTAATATGGACAAGTTACTCCTGGATGGTTTGGAAATTAAAGTCAAGGTGGATCTGAACAGCGACGCCTTTGTGCTCATGGGGGGTGAGACTCCCAACAACTGCAAACTAAAGATTGTGTCAAGCACCCTTCGCATACGCACAGTGCGTGTAGCGGACAGTACGAAACTAGAACATAAAGAGATCATGCAAGGTCAAGAGGGAAGCGCTGCTTTACCAGCCATCTATACGTTAACCAGAACCCCGACGCATGCTAAAATCATTCCTCAAGGGGTGTTAAATCATACAGAGACGGACCTGTTCCATGGACTGATTCCCCAATGTATCATTTTCGGAATGGTGCGAAACGATGCCTATAACAGCAATCTGGGAAGAAATCCTTTCAATTTTCAGTTGTTTGGTCTGCAAGATATTCGCCTGACTGTCAACGGAGAAGAAACGCCCTATTCTGCTCTGGACCTGAGAGGCGGGAAAATGATCGATGGATACAACACCCTCTTCTCCGGTAGTGGAGAGATGAATTGCGGTCACGGTCTTGACATTGACAGAGAGGATTGGGAGGACAGTTACGGCTTGTTCCGTTTTGATTTGACGCCAGCGGGAAGTGGACATCCCAGCCATTTGATACCCCATCAAGCGGGTAACGTCAACCTGTACCTGAAGTTTGGTACTCCAACTGCTGCAGTTCTCAATTTAATCGTGTACGCGGAATTTCAGAATCAGTTGGAAATTGATCGCAACAGGCGCGTGGTCTACGATTTATCACAAGGATCTTGATTCAAACGTGATGCATACTACCTTTGAACTATGGCAAGCCTGTCTTTGTGACCCTGTGTTAGCACCACTGATTCGAGGCGTGTTTCCAAGTGACAAATTACCTGTCATCAACACCTACCCAGCCAGTCTCATTGCAAACACGGACCCTGACGACAAACCCGGAACACACTGGGTGGCCATGTACTTTGAATCACCACACGAAAGTGAATTCTTTGACAGTTACGGATTTCCTCCCGAGACATACAACATGGATACTTTCATTCTGAGGCAAGCTACGTACTACAACGACAAACCACTGCAGGGATTAGACTCAGATGTTTGTGGAGACTATTGTTTGTTTTATTTACTTCATCGCGCACGAAATGTAGATATGAACACCATTCAATCTAAATTTAAGCGATATGATTCACACTGGAACGATGCACAAGTTGCAAAGAGTCTACACACTTATTTTCATTCGATGACCAAAATTAAAAAGGAAACGTTTCTTCAAAGTGAACAGCAAGGTTGTAAGTCGTTTCAGTGTTGTCGGAAACAATAAATAAAATAAAAGTTGAAAAAAAGTTATGTATAGGAGTGTAAAAATGAAACGTTCCTTCAAAGTGAACAGCGAGGTTGTAAGTCGTTTCAGTGTTGTCGGAAGCAATCAATAAAATAAAACTGAAAAAGTTATATATAGGTGTGGGTTTATGTCTATTTAAACGATAACGACCCTTTCATGCCTTTAGAAGTCCATTTGAGTTTCCCTGTGACAACATGTCTCAATTCAAGTGCCCGAGCAGTATTATTATAGCCGACCCAAGCCAATGTGGCAAAACAACCTTTACGCGGCAACTACTTCGACATGCGGATTGTTTATTTGAACGCCCCATTCCCAAGATTGTGTATTGCTATGGACATTGGCAAGATTCTTTTAGGGAGATGGAAAACCAAGTGACATTGGTGGAGGGTATTCCTGAAGATATTTCCACCTTATTTCCATCGCACTGTCGCCCAGGCATCATCGTGTTAGATGACCTGATGAAAAACTGCAGCGGCGACGAACGGATCCTGGATTTGTTTACAAAAGTATCTCATCATTGTGACGTCACCTGCATTTATTTGACGCAAAACCTCTTTCCACCTGGAAAGTTTTCCCGCAGTATCTCTCTCAATGCCCACTATATTATTGCGTTTAATAACCCTCGCAATACATTGGGATTCCAAACACTGGCACAACAAGCCTTTGCGGGACAAGTGCCTTACGTATGGGAGAGTTTTCAAGATGCCACTTCGCAACCCTATGGTTATCTCAAGCTGGATTTGCATCCGCGAACCAGTTACTCTACGATTACGTAGCAACATATTGCCTTTGTCCCAAACGTATCCCGTAGTTTACATCAGCAAGAAAACGCATAAAACGAATGACCCATTGGTAGTGGACTGCAGTTAACACGATGACTTCTCACACGTCGTATCGTGCGACAAGACAAACGAATCAACGTGGTGGTAACATGGTTTTGCGTTCTGGAAGAACGACCAAACAGAAACGACAGCTCTCCAAAGGTTCCAAAGTCAATCAACATTTACCCTTTCTTTGTACCTGTTTCAATAGCAATGGGAAACAACGTAAGGAGATGATAGCTCACGCTAACAGAGGACAGATAGAGGCGATTGGCGAAATTGCTTTAAACGTACTTAAGGGAAACATTCTGGTACCGAGTTCATCATTTAAACGGTTGAAGCCGCACAAGACAAAGCTCCTCTATTTGACGCGTAAGAAACCTAGTCTCAAGAAAAAAAAAGAAATCCTTAATCAACAAGGAGGTTTTTTACCAACTCTCGCCGCTTTGATTGCTCCTTTGGCCGTGGATTTATTGGGTAAAGTGTTGAAATGAAACACGTGCAAAAGATGCTGCTTGTTCCGGAACAATTATTTCAAAGTATCGAAACAGAACACCGATTAACAACTCCTCCGCAGCTTACGACATTAACACGTTTGGATCGAGAGATGAAAAGTATCATGGATTCTTCCTTACCAGAAGACCAAAAAGTGACTTTATTGGATCAACTTTTGCAACGGTATCAAGGGCTATCAAAACAAATGAAGAGCGAATTGATTGTAAAACCTACGGTGGTATCACCAACGCCAACGCCTCCCGCAGCAGAGACAACTCCTAAAAAAACGCAACCACCGTTGACATCCCAGCTAAAGATTACAAAACAACAACCAAGAAAACTACCTGCTACACCGGTCGCTACAACGCGGTCAAAAATTCCCGTCAGCATTGAAACGCCGCCTTCACCCCAGGAACCAACCGTGCATGAATGGATGATGGAAACACCGCCAGACACCGTTCGCAAAAGTGTTAAAAGGTCCTACAAGGCGAGAACTCCATTAGTGGCAAGATTGAGGAGCAATAGACAGTGGGAACCGTATTAAATCAAACAATACGTCTATTAAAGTAACGGGCTTTACGAAGCACAAGCACTTTTTGTTATAGCGTCTTGTTAATGCAATAAAGTGTTTGAAATTGCTTGAAAGAAATGCGGTTGACTTTTAGCCATTTCAATTTCACTGCATTTTAAGTCTCTGTATTGTGTGTTTAATTGTCAAGTCCGTGTCATTCATCATCATTAGTCGTACGCTTCAATTGATTGTTTCAAACAACTTAAACCGACTCTTGTTGACTTTTCTCGACCATGATAAAACATCAGGGCGACTTTTTTCGACCTTGTTAAAACGCAAGGGCGACTTTTTTCGACCTTGTTAAAACATCAGGGCGACTTTTTTCGACCTTGTTAAAACGCAAGGGCGACTTTTTTCGACCTTGTTAAAATGTGAGGGCGACTTTTCTCGACCTTGTTAAAACATCAGGGCGACTTTTTTCGACCTTGTTAAAACGCAAGGGCGACTTTTTTCGACCTTGTTTAAATGCGAGGGCGACTTTTCTTGACCATGATAAAACATCAGGGCGACTTTTTTCGACCTTGTTAAAACGCGAGGGCGACTTTTCTCGGCTTTGTGTGGGTACATTGCTGGCAAAGGTTTGCTTCTCACTATTAAAGTGCGCCCTGGCTTTAGTTGTTTCCAACTGCGTCTATTAAAGTAACAGGCTTTACGAAGCACAAGCACTTTTTGTTATAGCGTCTTGTTAACGAAATAAATTGTTTAAAATTGCTTAAAAGAAATGACTTTTATTCATTTCAAATTCACTGCATTTTAAGTCTCCGTATTGTGTGTTTAATTGTCAAGTCCGTGTAATTCATCATCATTAGTCGTACGCTTCAATTGATTGTTTCAAACAACTTAAACCGACCTATAACTGAGAGTTGAATCAAACCACTTTAATTTAAGGCGGCGCAAAGGGTGCTTTTAAGACCTCGAGGAAGCGAGATGCCCGTAGGAACCGAATACAACTTCATAAAAAAAAACTGTTACGGTAAAAATGATTTCGGTCAACTTTGAGAAAAGATGTTTGTATTCTCGCCTCAGTGACCACAATAACATGTTTTGCAGGTGAATTGTTTGACTGAAATTTGCATGTAACAATAACATCTAATGAACTATTCTTTTCGTCGAGGTCCCTCTGCGCCGCTGTCTATTCATTTATATTCACATTTCGCTGTGTGTCTCTGTAATATTAAACATTTCATAAATAAACTGAACTAAACTGGAACTGTCATTAGCTTTTAATCTTTCCATCGTAATCAAAGATGGTTCTCCGTTGGTGCTTTGATTCAAGTTTTCGGTTTTTCTACAATAAGCCAAGGTAAAACTCGAATCAAAAAACCGTGTTTACTTCTGATTTCACAATGAGAGCGAAGCGCGTGGTTCTGCCGACAAAATGCCGTGTGATAAGTTTGACAAATTCATCTTCCATGTAGACTTTACAAATTCATTTAGATCAAGCACGCAAAACATTCGTTTGATTTCATCATTCGGATAAGAATACACTCTACACACTCGAATTACAAACTTAGTATAATTCGTTGGTTCACGCTCAACATTCTTGTTTACATTTTCATCTGATCTTTGAATAAACACATTCATTCCCGCTAGTTTTTTCGATTAGAATCAATTTTATTTTTCAAGACCTCATCAGGCCCGTGTTTCTTGAAGAAAGAGCTGACGATGCGTGACAAGCCATGGAGTTGAGCAATCTCTTTCGCATACCTATGTGATGATGTCATTCCTTGATACCTACTCAACCCTATTGTGAAATCCTGGACTTTGACCCCTATGATGACGTCATAGCCTGCTTCCTGCCCTCGTGCTGTGCACGTGATAATTTGCATGTCTCTATTGTTCTCTATTCCCTAAGGAATTCTTTGCCAATTTTTTTGTTATGGCCCAAGTGGCCCCCCTTACTACTTGATCTTGACATGAATGTATTGTAATTGGACCAATACATAAGAGTCGTCAATGATCAGAATTTCCTGTGTGACCAAAACTAAGGTAAGACTAGAGCTGATATAAGAAGATAATCGTGTAAAATTGCGGACAGTTGAGAGTTGTGCTCGATGTGATCAGATAGTGTCTGCAGGAACAAAATACCTTAAAAAAACATATTTGGACGTTTGGAGAGCACTGAAGAATAGGAAACATTTTCCAAATGTGGCACCTCCGACAGGACCTATCTATATGGTTGTGAGTATAACTTAGTCCTGAATTCTATTTAAAGAGTCTTCAAACTATGCCTACGACGGAGATGAAGAACGCAAAGGCAAAACTGCAAATGGAACTTACGCAACTGAAAATTCATGCCAAGAGAACGGAACAAGTGCTGGACTCAGGATCAGTAGAAGCTATCGAGAAACATAATATCTGAAGCAGACGAGTTAAAGCGCGCATTGGAAGCCTTAAAGATGGAAGCAAAGGAAGGTCTTAGTGAAATAGGTATGTGGAATGCAGTGATTGACCTTCAGTTAATGAAAGCTGACAAAGAGGTTGGGAAGCTTCGCAAATGGCTCAAAGACAGAAGACGCCAAGAAGAG
>OX419342.1:11477507-11490007 GCA_948470475.1 Galaxea fascicularis
AGAAACATATGAAAGTGTGCCATCAAAGGTGAGGGAGAAACCTCCACGATGATCCTTGTGAGGCTTGTGAGGCGAGTTCGGCATCAGTTTCCTGTAGAATGAAAACAGAAATGATTAAAGCCACAGTTCATATCTTAAACATGTTTAACTTCTTTCATTCTGGTAATGCACCAGTCAATGTTAAGCCCGGGAGATTTGACTTAACACAAGTTCCTGAGGGTGGGGTAATTTGACAAAATCTACAGGAGCCTGGAGCCTAGTCCCGCCATCTTGAAATTATACCCAGATCTCCTTGGGATTGGAAGTTGTTTCGTGTGGTGCCCTTCACACACAAGTGATTCATTTAAAATTTGCTCGTTAATTTCTGAATATTCATTATCGTCGTGAACTTAAAAACCTCGTGAAAAGGCGCTTGGGAAATGCCGCTTTACAAGGCCTAGGATACAAGAAGACGTAAAAGAAAGGCTGTGGCAGTGAGGGGATTTCAAGAGTTTGTCAAAGGAGGTGAGTGTTTTGATCTCAGTGTTATTCTCATGAACGATTGATAGTCTGAGTATCAAAAGAGGTAAATTGAAATAAGGTAATTGAAAAATTAATTTTTCATGGTAATTACTACTGATTATTATGACTATGACTGGAAGTGCCCTCTCTGCATGGGAGAAGATCTCATGTGATATAAAGTTTGTTTAATCTTTTTAGGGTAACAAAGTATTAAACTGCATTGTAATTTCCATCATCTTAAATCAAACAAAATTTAGAACCAGGGAAGGGGTAAAGCATTTGACATAAAAATAGGCAAAATTGTCAAATCTCCCTGGGTGTGCCCCCCCCCGGGGGGCACACCCAGGGCCCCCCGGCAACTTTATGAAAACTGAAACATCAATGTATGCAGCCAGAAACCGAAATCGGCAATTCGAGATTGCAATACAGTCCATAGTTAGCAAAGCCGACACGTGTTGATAATTCACTAAGTAATTTTCCAGTTCCTCTGTGGAACTGAGGTCAAAATAACTGTTCAGCAAGTGCTGTTTTCTTACCTCGAAACTCTCGTCCTCTATGTTGCTTGTTGCACACAAGAGGCTATTATTATGTTCAATTCTCCTCTCAGAGCCTCGTTTCAAGTCCCTTCACATGGAGCGAAGACAAAGCGTCGTTTCGAGGTCTCCAGACTTACCAATGGGAGAAGGACTCTTCAAGTTCAAATACAATGTGTAACTTTTGCCATTTAGTTGTTTTACTCAGAATAAAACTGGAAAGCCTGGTCGATGCCAAACATATGCCTGTTTGCGACATTACCGGAAATGAAACAAATAAACATGAAAAGCCTAACGGAGTGTCTAAACTTTGGGTCATCCTCGGGGTAAAAACCTGGCGAGGTTTTCTTTGTTTTACATCACTTGTGAGTTTCCCAGGTTTTTACACCGAGGATGAGCCCTAACTTTTTATTGAGTGACCTGTGACCCGTGTTTTGTACTTGTCGCCGTTTTGGTTTCCGAAGCTGGAGGAAATTATTTGAAAAAACACTAGTTGATGTTGATTGGTGTAATACTAAAACAATTATTCACCTCCGTTTGGTGAAAGTGGTGGATATTAACCCTGCAGCTTTGTGTTTTGGTAAATACCCACCACTATTCACCTCCTGCTTTGATGCCAGTGAGGCACACAGACACAAACAAACTAACAAGTGGGGGTGGGGAATGACATTATGGTGCATGGTTAAATTCCAAAATGTTCATTGGATGTTTACCAAATGGAAAAATTGAACAATTGTAGTTGACCGTTTTGAGATCAATTAAGTACAATTCTTTTCTAAAGACTATATAATATTTATTGACAGGATCGTGAGACTGTGATAAATCTATACTGCAAAAACCTAATGTGCTAGATCCTCTACGTCAATTCTTAATTTTTCCCAGTAACAAGACAGCTTTTGACTTATAGCAGGCCCTACATTGCATCTTGTTGACTATATACAAATACATGATTGGAAATTAGTTTGAAGGAAAGATTACTCTAACTGATCATTAAAAAAAAAAGATGAATCATTTTATTTGTCTCACATTGTAAATAATGTAAATCACCATGATACTGAAGCCAGGTTTTGCCAATTTTTGTCAAGTTTCATTAAGGTAAATATGAGCCTACATAAAAACTGATTAATCCATAGCATTTAGAACAATGCTAATAATTTGCAAAGCAAATACAACTCAAATGTTGTTTTTATGGAGAGATTTTACTTGAGATAAAGCTATTGAATGCCTTTTAATTTTTGAACCAAAACCTTACGGGATATGAACACAACATTCCTCATCTATGAATAACTGGTATTGAGACATTCAAATTAATCAATTTGCAGATTTTAAGAGAACAGAGTTAAAGCCCAGGGGGGTGGAATGACAGAGTTCTGAGATGGTGCCTTGAGGCTGCAATCAAAGCAACTTTAAACCAGCAGATTACATAGGTGGTTTTGCAATTGATGAGATGAAAATACATGTAATTATGGCTAAATACAGCTGTACGTGCACTACTGTATTTAGAAGATGTCTTCAGCCCTTTTTGACATTTACAATAATAATGATAATAATAACAAGAACAACAACTCTATTTAAGTCTCAAATTTATGTAACTAAGCACGAGTGCTCTACTAATTAGGGAGACTGTAAATCAAATAAACTCTAAATCAAATCAAATGTTGGTTTCTGAGGAAAGGGGAAGACCAAAGTACCCAGAGAAAAACCTCTCGGAGCAGAGTAGAGAACCAACAAACTCAGTCCACTTATGACACTGAGATGAAGGAATCAAACCCACGACACATCGGTGAAAGGTGAGCTCTCTCACCACTGTGCCAAGCCTGCTCCCCTAAGAGAGATTTATCAACATTTCAATAAGCATGATAAGGAAAAAATTCTTAAATTACACATTTGACTGTTGTATGTTTTTTTTTTATGAGCACCTTTCTTTTTTGGCCAGGTCAGGATAGTGAAGAAGTCCTGAAAATGTTAGAAATAGGATTCGAGTAAGTGAAGTATTGGTTTTTTGTAAATACCACTTAAGTAAGGTAAATGTTAATAGAAAACAAAATAATATACTTTATAAAGAGTCAACAACAATGATCTACTTACAAAGCTTCAAATGGACAATACTGTAGACTTTTCCATTTAACTTGACACTACAAAATGAGAACGTTATGTAAATTGTTAGTCTTCGTATGTTAAAAAAAAAGAAACTACAGTGCTATTCATGGTCACCATGGGTATAATTAAGGGTTTACTGGTGTGTGTTGGATGGTGCTGACTGCAACAGACAGTTTGTGAAGATGCATTTCAAGAACAAGAGTCCTGTTGAATTTAAGTTCATGACAACAAATGTTTACACTGGTCAACCCATGGTATTCATTCTGGATCCAAATGTAAATATTTTATTGTAAATGAAGTGCAAATAAAGTAATACCATCAATCACATGAAGAAAAATTCTATCAGTTATGAACACTTGATCAGGGATGTAGTAATAGCTGGGAACCTGGAAAATGCTGGCTGACAACTAGATTTTTGCGCCTGAAAAACTTTCAACAGTCTTAAAAATCTGTAATAGTAGACTCTCCTAAACCCACCTGTGAACTGATAAATCTCCTTTGTTAAAAATGGTTTCCTGCCTCGTCGTCCTAACATTGGTACATGCTTCACTTGTGGAAAGACCAGGCATTGGCGTGCCTGCTGCCCCGCGATGACAAAGCAGTCCAGCTCTCCAACTTCAAAGTGACTAGATGAGCAGGATTTATCAGGTGTAGTCCTGTCTTGTTTTGATTGTAATGATTTTATTTTGGAAGCTTTGATTGTCATCCCGCTAGTTTTAAGCTCGTTTAAAGATCAACAACGTTTTGCTGATGTTGATGCTCCCACTCAGCCCTCAGTTCGTGGAAGACTTCGAAAGTGCATTGATTTTTGGCGTTCATTAGAAGTTTCTCAGTTCATATGGAATGTCATTATCCAGGGTTACAAAATTCCGTTCTTTCATCTTCCCACACCTTTCTCCAAAGCTAACAATGCCTCTGCTCGTAACAACAGCGCTTTTGTGTCTGAAGCTGTTAATGCCTCAATCAAGCTTAACCTTGTTGAAGAAATTTTTTGCACGCCAGTCACTATTAATCCGCTCTCCGTTTCTACTCGCAGTTCGGGTAAACAAAGACTGATCTTAGATCTGAGGCATATGAACATTTTCATCTACAAGCAAAAGTTCAAGTTATTACATGGCTAGGAGTTGTTCTTAACACCACTGTTGAATGCATCGTCAAATTGACTTCCAACCTTGGCACATTACAGGCATTGTCTTTGCAACAGTCTGTCCGCAAGGTGCACATTAAAAACGTTGCTGGCATTGCGGGCCAGATTATTTCACTTTCTTTTTGCGTGGGGTCAGTTACCCGTACTATGACCAGGCATCTCTTTTAAGTGGTGAACTCTGCTTTTTCCTGGGATAGCAGGATGATTCCATTTCGGAGATTAACTTTTAGGCCAACAACGTAGATTCCCTCAACAGTAGAGTTTATTGGGGGGTACAATCACTACCGGTCCGAGTTAGTTTCTCCAATGCTTCAGATTCAGCCTGCTGCACATTTGTCGAGTCCGACTCCGAATTAGTTTTTCATCAGAGTTGGTCCCCTGAGGAAAAAGCGCAGAGTTCTACAGTGTACTTGGAGAGAGCTTAAGGTCGTCTGGTATTCTGACAACCAGAATGTTGAGTTTATTGTTCTCAATGGCAGCATGAAATTGGATCTGCAGGCATTAGCTCTCGAAGCCTTTCAGATTTGCCTTAAGTATCGCATTTCTCTTGATGCTAGATGGATCCCTAGGGATCTTAATGTCAGAGCCAACTCTATCAGCAAGCTTGTTGACTTCAACAATTATGCTATTAGTGATTCTGTTTTTCAGAGTATTAATGATCACTGAGGTTCGCCTGTAGTTACAACACTAAACTGCCCAGATTTAATTCCAGGTTTTTTCAGCCCAGGTGTGAGGCAGTTGACGCCTCTCTCAGGACTGGGGATATGACAATAACTGGCTCTGTCCCCCCATTTATCTAATTGTCAGAGTTCTTAGACACATGGAAGTGTGTCTTGCTAGAGGAACCCAAATTTTACTGGTATGGAAGTCATCGTTCTTCTTTTTGGTTTACCCTCTGTTCATCTACTTAAACTGTAACGCTTGCAGAATGCTGCTGCTCGGCTTATATCTTATGTTCCCCGGTATAGCCACATAACACCAGTACTGTGTTCGTCACATTGGCTTCCTGTCAAATTTCATATTGATTTTAAAATACTTCTTCTCACTTTCAAAGCTATATATGGTCACGCACCTGGTTACTTGACTGACCTAATTCCTATTATTGACCCTTGCTATTAAGGTACACATGTGCTATACTCTCCGTTCAGCTAGCGGTCTTACCTTAAATTATCCAAGTGTAAAACTGAAAGACTTTAGGGGATCGCGCTTTTTCATCAGCGGCCCCTACCTTATGGAACAGTCTGCCCCTTGATATCCGCCTTGAGGACAATTTTGAACGTTTTAAATCTGTACTTAAGACGCATGTTTTTAAATTAGCTTTTGATATGTAATGCTTAATTCTTATGGTCATTTTATTTTTTTTTTACTCTTTCTTGTTTTTAATATTTTTAAGTATCAATTGTTACGCACTTTTGGTCATATTTGCATGGAAAAGGCGCGTCATAAATTTTTAATTACTATTATTATTATAGGTTCTTGTAAGTTGATAGCCCCTGATGAGCCTATTAGTTACGGCACTATGAGAGAAGCTTTCAGGCGGGATTTGAAGTCCATTGGGGCTGACCCTTCCAAGTTCGGGCTGCTAACAGCTGTGTTAGTGACAGAGTGTTTCAGCGACATGGTCGCTGGAAGTCAGTGCAAGCCAAAGACATATGTTGATGACAATCTAGATCAAAGACTTTCTGTTTCCAAATTCCTTGGGCTCTAAGCCATGTAAGCTATTAGTGTTCATTTATCACGCCTTTTGCCCAATTCTTTGTCACTTTACATGTATATAGGGGTGGTTCTCGCCAGGCCCCCAAAATAGAATTATTTGGTTCAGCGATGCTGTGTTGCTTTTTGTTGTGGAATGGAGACAAAATGTTATTTCTGGCGAGTGAGCTAGTGAATAAGGCTGAAATAACTATTTTGTCAGCACGAGATATGACAAGAACCTGGGTTCCAGGCCGGGTTGTAGGGGTATATAAGACCAGGTATAACACGTGGTTGTCATCTAGGCTTCAGAACCAAGCGCATCCTTTCCTTTTCTTTTCGTTTAGTTTTTTCTTTTCCAGGTACCATGCACCCAGTCTGGTAGGATCGACTGTTCTAATTTCATCTTTGTAAAGCCTTTGTAGGATGGGCTTCTAATCACTTGGAACTTGAGCCTTGGTTCATACCCAGATTTCATCACAGGGGCTTTTTCTGGCCGCATTTGCTTTGTTAGCGGTTGCTCAGCTCTAATAGTTTCTTAAGACTTTTGTTCATCTTCTTCTTGTATTTTTGTACTTAAGGTTTATATTGTATTTTATTTATATTGAACATTGGAGTTGATGATCGGCACCCTCACTGGCAGAAAGCTTGAGAGCTTATACGGGGATGTAGGCCAAGATGGCCTGTTTATATTATAGTTTAATGTAATGTCAGAGTTGATGTTCCCCATCCTAACTAGCAGCCTCACCAGCACAAAGCTTGAGAGCTCATATGGGGATGTAGGCCAAGATGGCCTGTTTATCTCATAGTCAAATGTAATGATGGAGCTGATGTCCCCCAGCCTAACTGATACCCAGACTGATTGCTTATTGGGAGAAGTAGGCCATCTGTGTTGTGTATTAATTATACTGTTGTGGCTCACCAGCCCAACTTGTATGTGTGGAGATAGCTTTTGAAGGATTTGTCGTGTAAATTGTTATTGTGTTTGTCATTGTCATTGTAAATTGTTTGTGTTACATACTGTTCGGGTTGGTTCTCGCCAAGCCCTCCCAAAATAAACTTATTTGGTATGTATGCTGATGATACACATTTAACCTTCGCAAGTAACAACATGAAAGATAATGAATTTTATCTGAACCAAGACCTTGCGAATGTTAATCAATGGCTTATTGCTAACAAATTGACACTTAATCAATCAAAAACTGAGTTTATGCTAATTGGGTCTAGACAAAGGTTGTGTATGTTCCCGTCAGCTCCAAACTTAACTATCAATGGGATGCCAATGAAACAGGTTTCCCAGGCTAAATCTCTGGGTGTGTATGTTGATGAAAACCTTTCATGGACTACACATATAAATGAAATCACAAAGAAGATTGCATCTGGTATTGGCGCACTGAAACGTGTACGACCTTTCGTCCCTGTTAACACCTTAGTGACCACATTTAACTCATTAGTTCAGCCCCATTTCAACTATTGTTATGAAGTTTGGGATAGCTGTTACAAAAGCTTCAAAACAGAGCAGCTAGGGTCTTAACCTTTTCTGGTTATGACGCTGGTGCCAATCCTCTTATTGAAATTCTTGGCTGGCAAAACCTAGAGCCACAAAGAAGCTTTCATAAGGCTGCCATGGTTTACAAATCTTTAAATGGACTTGCTCCTGAATATATGCGATCCACGTTTATACACTGTGACACCGTATACTCCCTGAGAGACGTCAAGGCCAAACTAAATATTCCAAGGCCCCGCACAAACTACTTGAAAAATAGCTTTAGCTATACTGGTGCGGCACTTTGGAATAGTCTGCCAGCTGGGTTACGGCAAGCAGAAACACCAAAAAGCTGCAAAGCCGGGCTGCGGAAGTCGGGTCATTTTACTACAATTAGTTATAGTCCTTAGATTAGAAATGCACGGCTCTCGTGGAAAGCGGGGTTTTATATTTTATATTTTGTATTAGTAAATAAGTAAAAAGTTCTAATATATAATTAGTTGTATTTTAATTTAAAATTTTAATTAATTATTATAGATATGCCTGATGAGACAACCGTGGATAAATAAAGTATTTTTCAGCGATGCTGTGTTGCTTTTTGTTGTGAAATCCAGGGCATTGCAGTATAAAGTGTAAAACATAAGCGATTGAGAGCTCAGAAGAAAGCTTTCAAGTGATCTTGAAAAATAGATCTGTAACCTGAGGTCCAATCCTGAGACTCAATTCATGTTACTTAATGTATGATTATTCATATTCATTGTTCTATTGTCTTACAGAAATATCAGGAACAAATGAAACCAGATGGCAACCCATTGAATGCATTGATAGAGCTTCTACAGCATACCAGTGAGCTTGTTTCTTCAATGACAGGCCTTACATTGCTTCCACAGGTTGAGGAAACTAAATAGCTTCTAGAACTGGATGTGCCAGTGGGCAGTAGAAACAGAAAGAAATAGTAAGCATTTTATTTCCAGCAAACTATGGTTTCTCTGGTGCATTATAAGTTAACCAGATTTCCAAACTCAGTTGTGAAGCCTGCAATAGTAAACCAAGACTGTGTTGCGAATCATTTTTGCCAAATCCAATCTTGTAATGGTCAAAATGACAATCCCACATTTTACAGCAACAATCAACCCAGAATTCAATACACTTTGGGCAAACTATCATCAGTCCAAAAAGTAATGCATCGTGCCACAGTACTAGCACTGAAAAAAGACTTTCTGAAAGTGGATCACCTTAAGTGGAAACAATAGTGTACAGAAAGGTAAATGTATATCTTATAAGAGGGACATGAACTTTTACTTTATACCTGCCAACTCTCTCACGCCTGCAGACCACTGGACGTTGATCTCACGTATGAATTAGAAATCTGGATCACTTGTTCTTTAACACATTAACAACAAAAATTCAATGTAGATGTTCAAAGAAATGGGGCTTAATGTGGACTTTGAATCCTAACAGTATCAGAACGAGCTAAAATATAACAATCACAAAAGCTTTCATTACGTTCATAAGCCATCGAACACCTTCAGAGGTGTTCGGAAGTCAACGATACACCTTCAGACATGTTCGGTAACCCTCAGGTGAGAAATTGTTGGAAGTTGCCAGAACATTTTCAGAAGTCTACAAAATTCTCACGCATTAGACTGAGAAAAAGTTGGCAAGTTGGCTGTCCACCCAAATCAGAGTTTTCTGATACCCTAAATCTACTGTCATCCACAGGAGCTGTGAATAGAATATCTGTGTAGAGAGGCGTGTAATCCAGGAGGGCTTGAGCCATAACGGTCTTTGGTAATCTTACTGAGACTTGGACATGATATACCTCGCAAAGTGATATGAGTTGAGAATTACCGTAAACACCCCTTACTGTGGCAGGCCCTAGCTGGGTGTTGCTGGGTGAAGGCTACCAGTTGACTGTGACAAACAGTTTTCCCATGGCTTCGGTCCTTGAGAATTTCCTGGGGAAAAATGTCTCTTTTAGGTCTATTTTGGGAGCCTTTGGCCAGCCTCTCGGGGGCTGGGAGTGATGAGAGGCAGCTATATTCGCAGGCTAGGGAACCTTACAGGCACAAATATGAAGTCTGTCAACCAGTGCACGAAAAGGGAGTTCTTTATTACGAACATATTTAATCTACAATTTATGCTGCGGAGTGTTTCTTACAACTTTTCCTTTTGCTGTACAGCTTTAAAAAGCGCTGTTTTCTTTCCGAGACAGTGAACATCACAAGTGATGGACACGGAAGCCATTTTGAAATTGAAATCTAATCACCTGACACTCTAGCACCCACAAAGTGTGCAGTTTGTGGATATTGAGTGGTGAATCAAGTTATAAATATTATTAAGAACTTTTAATTAACAAAATAGAACAAAAACCTTGAAAGGCACAAAGTCCGCTTTCTCTTTATTTGTTGCTTTTCTCTGAAGTACCCGCTTTCTAAGTTCAACACTTTTCTTGACTGAGCACTCCCTTTTGAAGTCTCCTAGAAACTGAGCTGCACCCATGTTTACATAGTACATCAGTACATTGTTATAAAGCTTTACGATCAGGCCCTGTCGATAAAAAAAGAGTAGTAGATAAGCTGATATACACATGAGACTCGTCAATATTCAGTGAACTTCCATTGTTACCCTGTCGTTTTTCATAATAGCAATTTATCCTAATCGCAAGGTGCCTAACATTTTACTTGAATACATATTTCAGAAAAGTCACATCATTACCTTGTTTTTATCAGCATCCGTAGCTTCCAAACAAGAGAGCCAACCTCATTTCAATTCTTCATCCCGTTGTAGTTCTGTCAAGACCAATTTCACTGTGTCCTGCTGTGCTCTTTTCAAAATTTGCCTATTGAGCACTGCTACTCTCCTTTTCTCCAATTCAGGGAAGAACAGATAGGCTTCATCTGTGATGTGAAGAAGTCCTCTTCCGCAGTACTGTCTTCATTCGGTAACTTCAAGCGTTTTAGGATATGTAGAGTTTTCTTCAAGCTTTGCATATGGTTGAATGATGTTCTCCTCTAGCAATTCACACATCCCTTGCTTTTCCTTCACTGATGCCAGAGTGGAAGATGATTGGGTGTATACACCCTGATAGCCCAACCACCGACATGCCTCCTTTGTTCCACAGCAAAGAGAATGGCTTCTTCCTGTCTTTGTTGATTGACAAGAGAAATCAAATGTTCATGAAATTGCCATAACAATGAAGTCACAAGCTTCACTGATGAGTAGCACAGTCATGTAGCCATTTGCTGTAACATGGTCCAAAAACATTATTTTTTCTGCTTGTGCATTTTCAATCACTTTTTGACTTTAATTTTGATCTAAATACACATTGCAATCAATAACTATAAGTATTTCAATTATTTTGCATTATTATCGATAATTTCGTGATTACCCACAATCCCTTGTGGGTGTGGCACATTTCTGTTTTTCTTTTGTAATCAAACAAACACACGGTAAAATGAAAAAAATATATAAAAGTTTAAACTATTATGTCACATTGAAGAAACGATCTCCTCATTTTCTCTTAAAGGGAGCTTATAAATAAACTTTCTCCCCCTCTTTGAATGCCCTCAGCGAATGCACTATTCTGAGCCCACGTGTTGAAAATCATGCAAATTTCTTCATTTTTATGCAATAACTGCCCCTACGAATTCTTCTAAGACCCCCCTACTGATGCTTTCGAAGTTGAAGCGAGGAACAAGCGGATTCCGTGGACGTTCTGCCCTGGTTTTTCGCCATATTTCCTCGCCACTTACCTTTGTTATGGTTCGTGAACACAGCAGATCAGTAGCACAGTTCTGATGTACAAAAGCGTAACATTGGGAATATTTTCGTCGGTTTTTAACAGATCCGACTGATTTTGGTACCAATTTAGCTTGCTATTTGAGCATTTTGCTTATGTCAACATTGTCACGCTCCAGTGCACTCGTGGTAAACAATACATCTGGGAAATTCAACAATCAGAATTATTGCGCACCAGATCACACCGCTTGCCAACTGTTTCGAACGCAGAAAAAAAATCAAATCTCGGCAACGTTTCGGTAAAAACACAGAAAATCGGAAGGAAAGTGAAGAGCAACTTATGAGCATTACATTTTGAGGTTAAATTGTTCTGTAACTCAGGAATTGTAGCTCGCACAACGAATTGAAAATTATCTGTCCCTCCCAAGCTTAAAGCGTGATGCATCATATGGTGAACACTTTCGTTGATTTTAAGGAAGATTTAGCACCAATTTTCAGGATTTTGTTTGCCACTTTGCTTTAAAAGAAACCGTTTTCATCATCTGTTAAGTCTTACGGTTACAAATGAAACTTACGTTGGCAAAAACAAGAAAAAAGTGAATAGTGAAGCGCACGCGAGTTACGCGTGACGCCATGTTTTAGTCGCTACCTTTACAATTCGGCTCCAATTATATTTTTTCAGAAATCCTTTATTCTACTTCTGTCTAGTCCAAAACCATTTTTAACACATGTGTAACAATTTTGGAAAGTCTCAAGCAGATCTGATCATTGTGCCCCGAGAAATTTTTCAAAGATTTAAGCAAATCCGTGATTTTCCATTAGCGCGTGACAAGCGTGCTACCAATCAGCAGCAATGGCGGAAAGTGTTTCTGCGTCGACGAAACGTCCATTTTCAGCGTTAGAACCAACGAAAACGGTCAAAACTTCCGTCAATGTAAGCTCAACACAAGCCCAACTGGGGGAAGTAACATTTGTTTATTCAACTTGCCAAGTATCCTGTCTGTCTGCAGATCAACTGATGGTCATGCGATGGAATTTAGCACTACAGGACCATTACGAAATGTGTTTCCGCACATTTCATTTTGATCTAGAAAACAGTTTACTCGACAGTGGGATTTCAGACTTGGTTTGTGAACAGTATGATGTATGCCCATTACGTTTCGTAATTTTCTATGGCCCTGGCGCGGATCAAAATTTTGTTATTCTTGATTTTGTGTACAGTGGTTGTTTGAAAACGGTAAAGCGTTACATTGTACCTTGTTGGAAAGAAACGTTTATATCTTACGCTACAATAAACAAT
>OX419342.1:11497507-11540007 GCA_948470475.1 Galaxea fascicularis
TATATATGCTATAAGAACTTAGGGATGCCAGATACTCAAGCATGAGATGAGGCAGCCTCCCTTACACTGTGAGCCCTAAATACAGAAGTATCAGTCCCTGTGGACTGTAACACTAACACGATCTGTCAAGCTATAGTCCCTGGAGACACCAACTTGTATGGACTTATGAATGACAGAAACAATTTAGATACAAAATTTCCATTATGAAACCGAAGTGTACTCCTTTAATGTAGCAGAACCTGAGAAAAGAACCAGAGAAAAGGTAACTTTAATAGTTTTCTAGTCACTAAGTTACAAAAAAAACTAATTGAACCATGAGATTCCTTCTTAAAATTTAGATCTAGTGCACATAAAGTCTGCTGTATTTGCGCAGAGGCTAAGGTACACAGCATGAGTCTTTAACATTAACAACTTTAAATTTGGCTCGTATAAAGGAGCTAAAGTCTAAATAGTCAGTTACTTTAGAAACATCCCATGTAGATGAGTACCTCAGAGTTGGTGGTCTCAGAATGTGAACTCCTTTCAACGATCCTCCTATCAAAGGGTGTGAACCAATAGACAGTTGATCATCATTCACAGAACAAAAAGTCGCAGAAAGTGCAGAATGGTAACAGTTAATAGTACTGTATCCTTTGCCTTCATGAAACATTCAGTTACAACATCAACAACTTGGTCGACAGAGGCTTGAAGTAAATCAATTTGACGCTTGTGACACCAGCTAGACCACTTGTGTCACACACCCTTGTACTGCTTTTCAGTGCCTGTTGTCCATGATGCACAAGTGACGCCTGGAAAGTCCTTGTCTGACAGGGCTTCTGGATAACGTCAATGCAGCCAGGTGTTGCTCCAGGCTGTGTGGGAGACTAAGGTTGTCTAAACAAGGTAACAAAATTGGCTGATCTGTCAGCAGCTATAACAGACGTGGCTACCAAATCTGGGTAGGCCTTACAGGGGCGATTAGTACAATTAAGGCTTCATCATTGGTAGTACTTGAGGTTGCAAACTGAAAGGAGGGAAGGCCATATGGTATATCAGCATGGGGCCAAGCAGACAAAATCTACAGAAACAAAATCCTACGTCTGTAGAAACGTACCCTTCACCTTATGTTTTTTGGTGATTATAAAACCCACGCAGTAGCTATTAAGAAAGCATCTTTAATCTGAACTGAACCGAACCGAACAACGTTACAAGCTGAACTGAACAAATATAAGCTACGAAGCGAGAAAAAGAGAGAAAGGTTACGCAATCGAGGAGCACGTGCAATACCCTAGAGAGTGTCACATGGTCCAATAACAGCGAATCACACTACATAATTAATATTCTAAAATACATGATTATTATTCTCCAACACTCCCACTTGATAAGCATGTTATGTGTTCCTCTTAGATAAATAGCAAAAAAATAACAACGAATATTCTAGCACAGCACAGTATTCTAGCAGGCATAAATGTTCAACAAGTCTCTGAGTTTTTGAAAACGATCTCTAGCAAGTCCTTTTGTCATGATGTCTGCCAACATATCATTTGAAGGACAATAAACAACTTTAACTTCATTTGAGGCTATTCTTTCACGAATAAAGTGAAACGCGACATCAATGTGCTTTGTTCTGTTATGGAATCTTGGGTTCCTGGATAACTCTATGGCACCTTGATTGTCTTCCTTCAACACTGTGGGTGAGTCAGCTTTACAACCAAGATCAGCCAATAGCTTTCACAAATAGATTGCTTCCTGTGTTGCTTGACTTAAGGCAACATATTCTGCCTCTGTAGTGGATTTAGCAACTGTAGCCTGTTTCTTGCAGCACCAACTGACTGTGGAATTAGCAACTTTGAAAACATACCCGGAAGTAGACCGTCGACTGTCTGCATCCCCTGCCCAATCGGCATCAGAAAAACCATACAAATCACACTCATCAACATTCACTGTAAATTTCAAACCGTAACTTAGTGTTCCTTTAATGTATCTGAGCATTCGTTTTACTCCCATCCAATGCTCCTTGCTTGGATCAGACATAAACTGTGATAAAGTTACAACAGCTGCAGCAATGTCTGGTCTCGTAGCAGTTGATACATAGGTGAGGCACCCTATAGCTTGTTGATAGATGCTTTTGTCACATCTTTCTTCTTCATCTGCTCGCTTGTAGAACTTCTTTCCTGATTCTAGTGGAGTTGACACAGGCTTGCACTCTTCCATTCCAAACCGCTTGAGCAAATCTTTAAGGTACTGCCCTTGACTAATGGTCAGTGTCCTAGTAGCTCGGTCTCTCTTGATTGACATTCCAAGGATGAAGTGAATTTCTCCGAGATCAACCATTTCGAATTCTTTGCATAGGGATTCTTTCTCTTCTTTGAGCATTTCAACATCATTTGATACTGGGATGATGTCATCGACATAGACTGCTAAGATGACAAAACTGATGAAACCATCATCTCTCTTGAATGTTTTCACATAAATGCACTCATCTGCAGAGCTTCTCCGATAGCCATTCGTTACCAAGAATGTGCCGAGTGTTTGATTCCAACATCTAGCTGACTGCTTGAGGCCATACAGACTCTTCTTTAGCTTGCACACATAATCTGGATGATCTGGATCAATAAAACCTTCAGGCTGAGACATGTAAATGTGATGGTCGACTGTTCCATTCAGGAAAGCTGTCTTGACATCCATTTGGTGAACTTCTAAATCATGTGCATTTGCCAGGGCTAGAAGTGTTCTGATGCTTGAGTATCTGGCAACAGGAGAGAATACTTCTTCATAATCTATTCCTTGTGTCTGCGAATATCCCTGTGCGACAAGTCTAGCCTTGTATCGGTTGATGTTGCCATCAGCATCTCGTTTAACCTTTAGAACCCATTTCGATCCAACTATGTTAGCATCCTTTGGTAGTGGTACTAATTCCCAGGTTTCATTACTGATTAAGGAGCTGTATTCAGCATCTAGGGCTTCTTTCCACTCCTTTGAGTTGTTGCCACCCAAGGCTTCTTTTAAAGACTGTGGGTCTTCACTCTCAGCTGTTAAAGATTCTGACATGAAACATTCTCCTGGCTGAAATCTTTCTGGTGCTCTTCTCTGTCTGGTTGGACCAAGGTTTCTCACTTGTTGCATAAAAGTATCTTCATAGGTTGCTCCCACTGAAGGTAAATTCTCCGGAGACTCTGTGGTAGAGGTTGGAACGACAGGAACGTTGGGAATTTCTAGCTCATCTCTGGCATCATCGGGTTGCATCTCATTGGTGGGAACGGTGGGAATTTCTAGCTCATTTCTGGCATCATCGGGTTGCGTATCGTCATCCACACTGTCTTCATAGAAGAATGTGCTGCTGGTAACTTCATCAAAAGAATGAAACTTGTTCTCATGAAAAACAATGTCTCTGCTTTTTGTGAAACGTTTAGCATCCACTTCATACACTTTGTAGCCTTTACTTTCCAATGGATATCCGACAAATACTGCTTTGCGGCTTTTTGGATCAAGCTTCTTTCGTAAGTGATCTGGAGTGTGGACAAAACAGACACTTCCAAAAACTTTAAAATGTGACACATTAGGTTTCTTCCCAAACCAACTTTCAAATGGTGTTTTGTCCTTTAGTGCACTTGTGGGACTACGGTTGTGTAGATATACAGCAGTGTTCACCGCTTCTGCCCAAAACTTCAATGGCATCTTTGCATGAATAAGCATGGATCTTGCAGATTCAACTAATGTGCGATTCAGTCTTTCTGAAACACCATTCTGCTCTGGTGTGTATGGATTGGTGAGCTGATGTGCAATCCCCTTGTCAGAACAAAACTTCTTAAAGCACTGGGATGTATACTCTCCACCATTGTCAGTTCTAATGGACCGTACTCGCAAACCAGTTTCATTTTCCATCATCGCCACATACTCCATGAACTTTGATAAAACTTCAGACTTGCTCTTGATGAAAAACGCTGTGACATATCTGGTGTAATCATCAGTGAATGTAAGGATGTACTTGCTTCCACCAACAGAATCAACACTCATTGGGCCACAGAGGTCACTGTGTACAAGTTGGAGGGGCTGATATGTTTCCTTTTCACTTTTCTTGGGAAAAGGGACTCTGTGCATTTTCCCTTGTGCGCATGCTTCACACTCTCTGTTCACTTCTCCACTTGAACAGCTCATGCCCTCAACAAGCTTGCCTTTCATTAAGCGATCAACATAGGAGTAATTCAAATGACCAAATCTACAATGCCATCTCTCCATCGATTGTGATGTTGCACTGGCGATGTGAGCCTCATCATCTGTGTTCACCATGTAGAGTTTACTGTCAACCAAATGTCCAATGGTGAGTTTTCTTTCATTCTTGGATATGACACACTTTCCTTCATCAAACAAAACCTCTGCTCCCATTTGCGTCATAGCAGGAACGGATAACAAGTTCTTTGATAAACTAGGCACATACAGTACTTTGTTTAAAGCCAATTCAACTGCATTTGATTCATCATAACACGAAAGGTTCACCTTTCCTTCACCAAAAGCTTCAATTGCTCTGTTGTCGCCAAGGTAGATCTTTGTCGGCTGCTCATACTCGCAGAAATCAACAATTAAATCTTTCTCAAAGGTCATATGCTTTGTAGCGCCACTGTCAATGTACCAACGTACATCTCTATTGCGACAAGTTGTGCTATAGTTCAAGGCTATACTGTCATCCCGAGGCTCGCATTCATGTTCTGCAATGCTCGAGTGACCTTGTCTTCGATTGAGTGGGCAGTTCTTAACAAAATGACCGATTTTTTGACATTTGTAGCACCTCAACTCTTGATTTGGACCTTGACGATTGCGTTGCCTGAAACTTTCTGTATTTCCAAAATTTCGTCCACCACGACGAGAGTTCCTCCCTCTGGAAGATGCAAAATTGCCTTTATCAGAAAACAATGCTTCATTTCGACGAGAGCTGTTGTTGTCTTCTTTTTCTTCTCGCTTCTTGTAATTCTTCGATCAATAGACCTTTGACGTTGTCCCAATTCAACTCCTCCATTTTGGTAGCATTTAGACTACTGATGAAGTTATCAAACGACTCTGGAAGGCTTCCAAGGACTACGGTTGCAAACCTTTGCGGAGTGATTTCTTCCTTTAATTCACGCAACTGCTCGGCCAACGAAGTCATGTACGTCAAATGCTCCACGAGATCAGTTCCTTCTTTCATTGTAGCGGCGTAAAACCTGCGGTTAAGTCGAACAATTTGAGCAATCGAAACACATTCAAACTGTTTCCGTAAAGTTTCCCAAGCTTCACGAGGATCGGTCGTCGACGAAATATGAACTTGCATACTCTTATCGACACTGAGAGCAATCAAAGAATAAGCTTTATCCGAACGAAGACGGTACGCACTTTGCACTGAAGCCGTCGCACTAGCACCAGGAGCAGTTTCTGTTCCTTCAACAAATCCCCATAAACCACGTTCCATCAGCACAAGCTTAATATTGTATTTCCACGATTGATAATTCTTTCCGTCCAAGCGCTCGATTTTCGTGATTTCCGCCATCTTGAACAAACGAACTACTGTAAGTCAACACGCCTTAGAAGGATAATCCGAACGTGATATTTTTATACCACCATTGCGTTTCTGGGTTCTTCTTGACGTTGTCCCGGGCGTAATTCTGGGCCCATAACCTATTAAGAAAGCATCTTTAATCTGAACTGAACCGAACCGAACAACGTTACAAGCTGAACTGAACAAATATAAGCTACGAAGCGAGAAAAAGAGAGAAAGGTTACGCAATCGAGGAGCACGTGCAATACCCTAGAGAGTGTCACATGGTCCAATAACAGCGAATCACACTACATAATTAATATTCTAAAATACATGATTATTATTCTCCAACAGTAGCCTTCTTCATTTCTTCCAGTCTCCTACCTTTAGATCTTCTTTACTTCAAGTCAGTTGCCATATTAATGTATGACGTCTCAAATAACACATCTCCACCTCAAATAAGTAATTTATTTAATTACCAATATAATATTCATTCACTTAACACAAGATCATCAACAAGAGCTAACTTCTTTCTCGAATACTCTAGATTAGACAAGGAATGGTGTTAGAATCTGGAATTTGTCAAATGCCTAAAGCAAAATTTAAATGCAGCATTCACAATATGCTCCTTCAGAAACTCTCGGAGGCAAATGATTATATTGATCCACTGGATTTGAATATGCCTTGAAAAACTGAACTCATTACATTTGCATCATCCTTCCAGCTAATCATGTAATCTGTCTACTGATTCTCCTATGAATCTCTGTCTTTCTCCCATCTTATACTGGTCAACATTCAATTATTATTATCATTGTTTTATTTTCTTCCTTTTATATCAGTAAACTTTGTTTTCTTGGTTTTCTTAGTTTCATTATCTGATTCCTACTTTACACTTAGTTCTGTAAGTTTATTTTCATGTATTGTATGTGAAAACTTAAGTCTACTTAGTATTAGTATTGTAATTCTACTTAGTATCGTAATTCTATGCGTCTAGCCACTGCTCGCCTCGAATAGCTGTAGCTAACTGCGAGCAGTGGTGCATTATATTTTGTACGTTTTAGTTTTCTTAATAAACTTAAACTTAAACTTGAACAACTCGTGTTAGTTCAGCTCAAAGTGAAGGCATCTACAGCCAGTGCACCTGGCTCAGGATGCCAAGGGATAAACTTGTCAGACTCTGCATTAAGCCTGGATGCAAAAATATCAGTCTCAGGAACAAAGGTCTGAGAAATAATTTCATAATTTAAGGATCATTCCAAATTAGAGGAGATTTTCTTCAATAACGTATTGACCTTGCTCGGAATATGCCAACGCTCATATAGTTCTGGACAAGGAATCCAACAAAGGAGTGATATAGGTTACAGCCGTAGAGTTATCAATTGCTAATCTCACAAAAAAAAAACATTGGAGGGCATGAAAGGATGTGATGTTCTGACTTGCTTTGAGACCAACTGCCAGTCAAAGTCCCCCAACCAGTCATACTGGCATCACTCTCAATGTAAATGTCAATTTTTGGGACCTTAAATGGTTTATTATTACAATGGGCAATATTCTTCATGACCCAGCATAAATCAGACTGCACCAAGGTAGTTAATGAAAGTGTCCTGTCACAGTTTGAGTCTTCCACAGCTCTAAGGAAAGATAATTAATGGCTGGGAGGTACAAAATAACAATCCAGTTAGAGCCAGTATAAAAAGGAAAGAATCACTACTGAGTGACATTCTCGGAAAACAGGAAGTGGAAGGGACATTCCCTATTGAATGAAGTCATCACACATAAGCATTTAATACCAATAGTTGTGCATGCGGATCGTAAGACGATTTTTTTCCGTTACCACATTGATGAGAAATGGGAAAGTTTTTAAGAGCCAATTTCTGTAAAAATCAAGAAACCCGTGCCACTCATGAAATTTCCAAAACCATGGTTTTGGGGGACGCTGTCACAACATTAGAGACATTTGTATGGAATTTGAGCCATGTTTCAAGGTCCATAACTTGGTCTCTGTTCAACCTAAAAGAGTCAAACTTGGTCAAACGACCAATCTCAATGTTATCTTTCATGTGATGGTGTCAATTTATCGATTACTTCAAAATTGGAAACTCGCCCCAGTTCCCTTTGGAATTTCGGAAAGGCCAATAGATGTTATTTAGGCAAGATATGAAGAAATTTCACGAGTGGCACGGGATTCTCGATTTTTACAGAAACTGGCTCTTAATATAAAAGGGTAAACCGAAGTATATTATAAACGTGCTGAGAGAAAGGTTATTATGTTGGAAAAATGCGGGGCCTTCATAATAGCTGTACTTAAAGCACCCTCTGACATAACCTAAAAACCACATGGGTTTATGTAAGTTGGAAGGGATATTGATATTGGGATATAAAAAATATACATAATCCTTCTGGAGGGATATCAAGCCTGAAGATGGTGTTAGGACCTTGGATGAAATGAATGGCTGATTCAAATCAAAGGCTTTTTAGAGCAACCTCTTCATATGAATTGATGGCAGCTTAATGAGGAAAATTGTTCTTTAATTAATAGGCAAAGAGTTGCATTGTCCAAATTGAGGGATGGAGGTCTGGCAATGGTGATGTAATTACTGGGTAGCTTAGGAAACCATAGGTTTTAGATGTGGAATTCACCACAAGGATTGATACTTTAATTTTGGAAAGGCAGAATTCAAGTGTTTTATTTATTTATTTATTTATTTATAAGCATTAAGGAAGTACATCCAAGGAGGAACAACAATAGGACACGAAGTCCCTTACAAAGGTCCACCTCCAGTGGTCAGAGAGCGAAACAGCGGTAGTCTAGATTATTGTGACGAGTCATGTGAAATCCCGCAATTCCTCGCGAATAAAAGCTAATATTCACGAATAGTGCTTTTTTGTTGTTGTCGTGAACAGCATAGAAGAAGAGTACCATAAATACTCGGTGAGACTTAATAAAGACAGTAAGACAGTAATAAAAAGAACGAAGAAAACTTGTAGAGCAGTATTTTTCTCCTTTCTAGATTGATAGTCGGCATGGGGTGATTGCGTGATGGCTAACACTGAAGTGTGCGTTACAGCTGAGGCTTCCGATGGAAATGTTGCTGTTTTGAGCCACGTTAAAAAAGCAACGGTCTGCGTTCCAGAATGAGCAGCGAATGCATGATGCACATGCAAGAGCATATGTGACCCTCCATATGACTTTGAAGCTAAAGGTGATAGCACGCTCACAACACACTCACACAACACGCCTTGTGTGTCCTGAAGACATAGATATGCGCATATATAATTGCGAAAACAAAGGAGGACACACTTGCTTTGTTTTGGAAGAGTTTAACACGCTAGTTCCTTTGTTTTTTTCAGCGTGCTTGATGTCACGCTTAGTGTGCAAAAGATCGCACGCCAAGTGTGCAGCTGAACACGCTAAAATTCGCCAGGAGGTAAAACGAAGTAGTCAAAAACTTGTTTAGTATCAAGAAATGTTTATTTCAATTTGTGTTCTATTGACAACAATGCGATGGAGGACATATGGATGAATTGATAGACCGTAATTGAACCCACTGAACAAATAACCGGGCGCACGAAATATAAAAAAATGGGACTTTATGCGTTCCTCGTGGTGGTGTTGGATTTTGGCTTACAAACGCTTTCCCAAAACGTTCAAACGGATGTGCAATAAACGGACTCTAACCGTTTAATCAACAAGACCGATAATTAAACGGACAGTCACTTTCTCGAACCGTATCGGTAACAATGAAACATGAATTCTACTGCCTGCAGTTTTGTTGACAGACTTTGGGACAAAAACATTTTATTCATAAACGGTAGAATGGTGAAAACACCCTTGGAAACTTCACAAGAATAGCAGTACTTTAAGTGTTTGATGTGGCAAACTTCCGAGCAATAAGCTTAATTCTACGTACGACTGGGAATGATGTCTGGTGCAGTTGTTTTAACTCGTAAATTAAATTTTGCCGCAACGACATTATTTCGTACAGAGTCTAACAAGATCTCGTTCAAGCGAAAAATCGCCATAACGATATTTAATTGAGTCAAACGAGAATATCGTTGTAGGATTCACAGCAACGAAATCAAAATAAAATACATTGTCACGCCGTTCACGTGTTTGTTTACATTTTCGCGCGATAGCGGGAAGTGTTTTCCTGGTTTTTGGATGCAAATATCTGCGGTAAAATTGTTTATGGGTTGATGCTGAATATTTTAACGAACGTAGCTATTTTCTAGCTTCAATTACAATCATAAAATACTTTTCCAAAAGTATTGGTTGTATTTAACGAATAAATAGGCTTTTGATCTTAGTTCATTGATCACATGCTTTCCTATGATAAGAATCTGACCGGTAAACTGTGTGACTGTGAAACTGAAACAAAAATCCTGTACTCCATTAAAAAAAAAATTATAATTCTCGTTCTAGGAAAGATATTTGGATGCTTCTGGTGTCTATTTACAGCTAAAAAAGAGCTCCGTTCAAAAAACATATTTGTTATAACGCGGAGAAAACTTTAGAGGTAGAAAACTGTGGAAAAAAACTCTTGCGGTAGCGCGCCCAACATGTGAAAATTATCCCGACACTGTCGCGTATGCAAATGTCGCAAGAAAGATTATATTTTTGTGAAAAAATCAAAACTCTGTCTAATAACATTTCTCTTTCGTTTTGTTATTGACTGCTATAGTTTCCATTAAATTATGCCAGCGTATGAGTGCGATTTTACATCCAAAAACATTTCTTGCTATCACGCGAAAATGTAAACAAATTGCCTGTAAAAAAGATACTATAGTAAAAAAAAATCATAACTCCCGTTCTAGAAAAGATATTTGGATGCTTCTGGTGTCTATTTGAAGCTAAAAAAGAGCTCCGTTCAAAAAACATATTTGTTATAACGCGCAGAGAACTTTAGAGGTAGAAAACTGTTTAAAAAAAACTCTTGCGGATAGTGCGTCCAATGTGTCAAAGTTATCCCGACGCTGGGTAAGTAACAATACTCATCGATATGACTTTCTGACACTCTTGACGCAAAACACACTCTAGCTAAACTTTGCGTGCGATCTTGCACACTTAAGTGCATGCACCGGTAGTGTGTTGTGTCATTTTGCACACTATGGTTTGTTTTCAAAGGTTAACACGCTTTTTTGTTCGACTGCTTTCACTACGTTGTTCGAATGGTCACGCTCTATTGTTTCAAGTGTGTCCTATGAAACAAAAGAATTTGCTAATGAAGTGTGCTCCTGGACACACATTAAGTGTGCTAAAACCTATTTCTTTTGTTGTAAAATGGAGGTGTGTTGTGAGCGTGCTATCACCTTTAGCATCAAAGTCATATGGAGGGTCACATATGGTTTACTTTGCCTGCAACATAGCGTCCTTTTGCAAGTGTACATTCACATACGATGAAGAAGGAGCTGTCTAAGTGCGATGTGATTGTTGCGGATGCATCCGGTGCAATCATAGTAACACTTTGGGAAAATTAAATTGAGAAAGTTATTGTGGATCGTTCCTTTTTCTTTCAAGGACTAAAGGTAAACTGTTTCAGCAAGAAGCAACTTAATTCAACTAAGCGCACTAAAATAGACGTATGTGACGATATTGCAGTATCATTGGAATCCAGTGGCGCAGCTGAGGAGTTAAAACCAAGGGAAAAGAGAACTAAATCCATTACGGGAACTGTTTGGTGCTGATGTCAGGAAATCTTTTCTTTGCATCAACTGCAAATCTAAGATAGGTGACATTGATGAGAAAAGTGCACTCAAGTGTCTCAATTGTAACCTTAAGGTAAGAAAGTCAGACATGATTTTCAGCAGCACTGCAAATATGATCATCAAAAATGAGACTGGTGAAAATGGCGATCACGTCCGAACTAAAGCCATGGTTTTCACTGTTTTTCTTGGTTTGTCTTACGCCTTGGAGTTCTTTAGTTAAGGTAAACAAGGAAACAAAAGAATTTATTCGGCTTGTCATTGAGAATAGCAATGGACAAGTCATCTGCTTGTCAAGTGGGCCTGTTCGAGCAATTCCTCGTGGAACGCATGTCAAGAATATAGTTGATGGCTCCCCCAGTGTTTTTCTAGTACCAGATGTTTTGTTATGGGATCTGCTGTTACATTTTCCAGAGCTACTCCTTCTCTGTCCGTCATGTGATGAGAAAAATACTCAAGAGACCCTCCACTCCATTCGTTGGAAAGATGGTAAAAAGGACTACGACCAGCCACGTAGTCTGTATGGCCTAAGAAACGATGTGCTACTCGTTGGACGAGTCTACCTGTGTAGAAATAAGCACCAAATCCTTAGTCATGATCAAGGCATTTTATGTGAATTGAGAGCAGAATTCAGCCGCCATTTCCGTTATTTCACAAGATTGGAGTCACAAGAGAGTTGTTCCGGTTTTTCACCTCACACATAAGTGCGGGGATGACAATTTCCGATGTCCAAGTCCTTTGGCATCAAAGTCTGTTTGACAAGTATGGTGTACGAAAGATGTGTTTCCTTACTGAGAAGAATGAAAGCCCAGAAGTGTTTCCAAGTTTTTCACCGAAAGGCAGCAAGGTTGGAGAAAAAGTTGCAACATGCTGTTATGTTATGGGATATTTTGAAAAAGAACATCTGTACCACAAAAGAATGTGTCTTCATTGAGTGCTGATCATACATTTAAAGTGCCTGCAAATATTGGCTTTTGGTGTGAGGAAAAGTGGATACAGCTGTATGACAGTTTATTCATAGTTATGAACGAAATCGGCGTAGTTTTAGCCTGGAAACTTTGCAAGGGAACAGCTTTCGATTAAGGTGAAGATCTGTTGACCAGTTTAAAAGACAGACTTGCCTCTAAAGGTTGTGTTGTTAACCATTTCTATATTGACAACTGTTGTCAGTGGAGGCATAAACTGAATTCTGTTTTGGACGGGGTATCTATAAAGCTTGACCCTTTTCATGCAATACAGAGAGTAGTGACAAAAATACCAAAGAGGGGTGGCAGTGGACCACTTCAGAAACTGCGCACACATTGCTGCATGACTTTAAATGGATTATGAGGGACCCAACAGATCGTGGAATGAAAAGATCAAAGTCAACTCCATCAGCTAATATTACTGAGAAAAACATTGATAACTTTCTTATACAGTGGAAATCTGTAGAAAATGAAGGAACAAAAGTTATTCCCCAGATTGCTATTAATGAAATTGAGAAATTATTAGTTCATGTCCGAAAGGGTTGTTTGTCAGATATTCCACCTTCTGGAGGTACCAGTAGGAATGAAGGAATTCATAAAGTTCTTAACAAAACTCTGAGGAAGTCAAGAATTGGAATCCAATTTGCATTAGCACTTCTTGGCATCTTCTTTTATATATGGAACGAAAAGAAAATAACAGCAACTGAAGACCAAAGAAGAAAAACTGTCCAAGAGGAAATAAGACGTGAGGGTGAATCTGCCTCTACGAGTTCTGAAGCAGCACCTCGTGAACCAAACCGACGAACAATAAGCCGACTGTCAGGATTGCTTGACCACATCAGAGGTCAGTCAAGAGGGAAGAAAAGAAAGACCGATAAAGAACATCGAATCCAAGTTCGCTGGATTCATTACGACAACAAGTCAGAAGTTTTTGTTCCAGTTCATCAGAAGAACGGTGACGGAAACCGGTTCGTTGCTTATACTGCGTCAGAACCTCCCACAGTTGAAGCACTGAAGCAAAAAAAGCCACTGCTTTGTTTTTCCCTGATGGGAAAAGTGCTTTCGCTGCCTCTGTTGACGACATGCTCCTAGATACATGTATCTGTGACACAACCCAAACGGCCATAATTCGATTTTCTGGTGAAGGAACTATTGAAAGTTATTTAAAGGAAAATGGTCTCTATCTGTCAACAACTTACCTCTATCTAAGATCACAGCACCAAGACAGATTCTTTTCACAACTTGAAGACCTCGGGGAAAATCCTGAAGGGTCAGTCAACCTGAATACTTCGCAGGTAGCATCAGATGCTGGTAAGTGCGTTGTTTGTTCATTATTTAGCTGTACATATTTGGAAGGTGAAGAATGCATTCGATGTGAGCAGAACAGAGAATGTGAATTTTCTAGAATCCCTGATGGGGGGAGTCCATATACACCAGAAAACCCAGTCTTATTAACTATGGCTGAAATAAGATCTAGGCGGGTAGTTTTACTATCAAATGGTGTGGATGAAACAGAGGCAGAAGGATCGCATAGCAATGTGGCTAATGAAACCAGTTACCCAAGGCTTACAAATGAAGAGAATTGCAGTCGTGATGAAGGCTCTGTTGAGCAGGATTCTCCATGTCCCTCTTCATCAAGAGATCTTCCAGAGAGAATTCTCACAGTTCACAGATCATGCATAAGAACTGAATTGATGGCACATTTTAAAGACCCAAGTGAAATGAACTGTAATATTGATTTTAAAGTGATTAATGAAAAAGGAGAGCTTGAAAAAGGTGCGGGTGTTGGGGTAATTTGCAAAGTGTACACTTTATTCTGAAACGAATTTTCTATCTCCATGACTCTCGGAGAGAGAGAAAGGGTTCCCTTCGTGAGACTTGGCAACCAAGTTCCAGATTCCATGTTTGTTGATTCATTTACAAAATACCTATCCCCAGCAGAGGAAGAATACATTGTAGATATTATAAGGAAGAATTAGGTTCCAGATGATGATGAATTTACTGATTTTCTTGAAAGATTCAAGTATAGAAGGGTGGTTACCACTGAAAACCTTAGCCAAGTCATTCTTGAGGAACTAGTTTAGAAACCACATCTCATGATGTCATCTTTGCAACCTTTTGTACAGCAGTTGAAGCAATATCCCCAGTTCTATTTCAGCCATTGAGGGCTTCTATGATAGTCTTAAACCTACAACGAAAAAGGTGCTATCTTGTCTCACCTCAAATCCACAAAGTGAAGGAGACAGATGCATTTAATTTTTTGCAGCGATTTGTAAGGGGTCTGGAGAATGCCAAAACTCTTACAGTTTTTGCGATTTACAACAGCAATGGATATTACGATTGACAAGAAGATAGAAGTTACTTTCATTAAGTGCGAGGGATTGAGTGCAAGACCCATTGCCCACATGTTGTGTGTTAGTCTGTTGTATCTTAGGTATGAAGTTCTGATTTCAGGGTAGACCATAAGAGATCTTGGGGGTCTCGGGAGGAGGTGACTTTGTGCTAGAAAAATTTAAAAGTGCTGACATTTCAGGCTAAGGAAAGTAGCATGCACTGAACATTTTGTTAAGATCCCAGACAATTTTTTTAAATTGTTATAGTTTACTTTAAGTTGTTGACATAATAAGTGTTTGAGTTCAAACTTTTGTCAGTTCCAGTTCACACACCAAGCCAGTCAGATATGCATTTAGCAGTTTAAATTACGGTAATAGCCCATGTATAAGAACCTGGGTTTTGAGGACCTGTTAGGCTAAAATTTTCATTTTAAGCCCCCTCCACATAAAAACCTGTTAAGGCTAAAATTTAAAGTTAGGTTCTTAATAGTGGGGTTGCTGTAAAAGTTTATAGGTAGAAACTGCTAAAATATATATAGTAAATTCATATGAAAATATAACAACCTACTTTAAGAACCTTGGTAACCTAAATTTGCTTTAAGTACCATTTATGTAAGAAACTGTTTAGGCTAAATTGAAAAATCCAGGTTCTTATACCTGGGCTATTACTGTATAGCAATAGCTCGTGTTGTTGGTTACAAAACTGTGGAAGAACACGTTCGAAGGATATACTCTGAGAAAAATTATGTTAACTTTTCCACCTCTTTGAGGAGTCTCATATAGAGATCGAGAGCAGAGCTAAAATCGTGTGGCTCTGGAAGGTGATGTTCATTCATGATAGTCAGAGCAAATTCCTTGAAATCCTCACTGTAGTCAGGCGGGCACATTGTGGAGTGATTATAGAACTCCTGAAGGTCATCCTCGTCTACATCCGTTCTATAGTCATCTGTATTGTAAAGGGGAGGAAGAAAAAACATGCCATCAGGTCGTCCCCGAGGACCACTGCTGTTTCCAAATTTGCTTGACGATATTCTGTGTTGATTCCACAATTCCGCCACTTGATATAGCTCATTTCTTAAAATAGGCATGAAGCAAAATCGAATGCAGTCAACATGAACTGGATCTGAGTCAATAACGAGACCCAAGTCATGCAGATCTTTAAAAAATTAATCCACCAACCTGACCATCCTTAGCTAGATGTGACCAATATGCTTCAATCCTCTGATTAGCTGTGGACCTACCAGTAAGAAAACACCAAAGACCTGCATCCTCGTCACTGTGGCTCGACCTCATAAATGTATGTACTGCTGCTACCATGCTGTACTCAGTTTCGTCATCTGATCTCACTTTTCTCGGTAAACCACCGACTTGTTTTACAGCATCCAGGGAAAATTTAGTGATAACTTCAGGGTTGTTATTTGTGGGACCAACCTTGAGCCAAATTAGCCTCCTTAAAAATCCATTGATGGCTCCATGCACACAGAATGCGTAAGGTTTCAGTTTGTCATAGCCGTCGCTGTGCCAGACAAAGTTGGGCCCTTACCCATGGTATATTCTTCGGCGAAGTCTCTTCTTTTTTCTGCTCTCAACTCCCTCTGGATCTAGCTCTCTTAAAAGTTTCATGACTGTTATTCTCTTTACCATGTATTCCTGTTTAAAATAACTCGATATTAATTCCAACTGGTCATCCATAGAAACACCACTCACATTCATACATGGTGAATAAACTGGTAGGGGCATTTTGCAACTCCTTCCGCTAGAACACTGTTAAATTTAACTGCAGGTCTCAAAGATGGCTGTTATACTAAGCTCGAAAACTCCCGCCTTTTCTAGACTTGGAAGCCCAGATGTTTTCAAAAAATGTCAACTGAACTGTGAGCCTTCTGAGCCATCGTATATGTAGGACAGTTCCTGGATGAAGAAAGGTAAGCTTGCTTTAGAAAATTCATTACTACCGTCAAACATAGCACTTCCCCATTTGGCTGCAATGTACTGCACATCTTTGTAATGCGGGACGTATTACAGATTGGATGACCAAAAAGACAGTTAATGTGCTGTATTTGCATAGTGAAGTGAAACGTTTCTTTGCTGGAGTGTGGTGGGGAGGGATGAAATTGCTGGACACAGAAGTTTTCAAATTTGGAGTTAACCTGCTTAAAAAAAATAATATTGCTCTATGATTCATGTTTTGAACAATCACCAAAATGAAAAATAAAACAAAAATTACTTAAATTCAATATTGATACTCCGGCTTTTACATACCGCTGACTTTTCATGTAACCCATTTATGCTTTATCTCTCAGGCCACTGTGTTAGCCCTTCTGAAAAAGGCTTACTACAATAGAAAAGTGGTTGAGAAACCAAGGAAGAGGAAAGAAGGGCAGGGGAAAACTGAATCAACCCAGAAGGGGCATGATACTCTGAAGCTGGATATGAAGGCAGCAAAACCAAACTTTAAAAAAAATTCAGTGCTCATGAAAGCATCTTTTGCCCACCAGAGGAAGTGGATTGAAAAGCAGTCGGGCAAGGGGGTTGTAAGAAAGGTTCTCCAAGAGTACCCGGGCTTCCGAAGATATGAACAAGTGAGTACAAAATTTGTAGCTTAAGGCTCACCATGCATCAGCTGGTTTTTCCCTGGTCAGTGCTGGGCTAGTAAAAATATGCACGCACTAGCTCCTAGACTAAATAGATTCTAAAAGTGGCATAGTTTTGTCCAGCCTTCATCAGCCTTGGGGTATACAAGACAGACTGACAGAGTTCTTGAAGGTAAGACTGCCAAATAAAAGTCTGTACATGGCAGTCATGCAATCCCACTATCAACTTTCTTCTTCGAAAAATTACAAAATTACAGTGCCTACATTAACATTTTTAGACCAGAATTGCAGGTCGAGTAAGAATGAAAGCATTATCTATTATTGAAGGAATGCTAGCTAGACTGGTTTCTCTGTTGGTACATAAAAGTAGAGTAAAGGTTCCACTCTTGTGAAAATTGTGTTTCTAGTTAAAAGTTAGTCTTGGTTTTTCATGAATGAACAAATGCATGCTTGATTTGGTACACTGTACCAAAGATTGCTTACCAGAGACCAGTCCCTAAGTGTGTGAAATAAATTAAGGAGCTCCAAGTGTTTAAGAGTAAAGGACAGCTATGAAACCTTGAATGCTCCTGTTAACAATGTGAAAATAAACTTGACCAATCATGAGCAACTAGCCACTGTAATCTGTGAAATAAATAATCTGTCAATTTACCAGTACGATATTCAGTCACCTTTTATCTTTAACTCTTCACAGGACGGTGTAAACTGCATGACCTTCATCAAGAAACTGGATGGTGATGTCCACTTGCGCTCACCAGATGAGGGGGGAGATGAGCCTCAACTGCTGATTGTTATTGACAATCAAATTATTTTAACCACAAATACATACCCACAGGCTCTTTTTGCACTATTTGGGGTGCATTATGTTTTTAATTTAGAATACCCCAAGAATTTAAAATATGTGTATCAGTTTATTGAGGAGTATGTTTTTAGTATTCCTCAAAAGAAAAGGTCATGCCAATACAGAAAAGGTGTGTCCGCTCCTTTCACTTCTTAAATAATCAAGGATATGCTCGAAAATCCAGGGTGCCCATCATAAAAGTTTGGTGCAAAAACTTCAAATGGTTCCTAAAGGCACAAGTAAGTTCTCAAAGGCCACCGGACTGCCCTGATAATTTACCCAGGTTAAAAGATCTCTTCCCACCAGTAGTTGTAATGCGTGCTGCGTTAGTTATCTTGTTTTTGATGGCTGTTTTTACAGTTGATTTTCAAGTCATATATATATATATATATTTTTTAATCCATTGTGTTCTATTTTAAGCCTTACTGTTATAACACTGGCGGTTTCCTGTGAGGCTTTTATACCACTTTTGTTTTCTATTTTAAATGCAACAATGGTTTATCTGTTTATCAGTTATCAGTTTTATTTATTTATGTAATCATACATAACACTTTACATAATGACACACTACCCACAAATAGCAGAGCTAGTCTCGGCAGGTAGTGTGTGGACGCTAAAACATATAAAAGACACAACAAAAGATTCAGCAAATATACAAAAATCAGAAAGTAAGTATTAAATCAATAAAGCACAAATGACAGCATGAGATAAAAATACAGAAACACATGACAGTAAATAGAAGAATACACGTTATACACTACTATTAACTGGATTTAACTTTTGACATATCACTGATTATTTGTTTCTACGTCAACATAGCTATCCTGAACTTGAAGATTTTGAAATAATATTGTTGTTATCTTTTCCTTGAAAATATGTTTTGGAAGATTCCTTAAGTTTCCTGAGATGCTATTCGAAATTTTGCAGCCAATCCTTGAGAATGAGTTTTTATTTTGGTTTAGCCTAGAACAGTTTATATAACAGTTACCGGCAGATGAAGATCGGGTATTATGATTGTGTATTTGGTGGGAAAGAGTGAACATACCAGAAAGATTAGAGGGAGTTCAATTGTTTCTTATTTTGTTTTATGGAAATAAGCTTTATGCCTTTAGAGAGGCATGCAAATGCCAGTGGATGAATAGCATACCACACATTTGTATACCAAAACTGGTGATAACTGTAAGAACAGCTGTTACTATTCAGGATTATTAAGGAACAATTTTTTGTAAAAAGAAGGATGATAGGTTTTGTAAACATAATGGACAGTGTAGTGATTTTGTTACCCCTGTGTCCTGCATCTCTGAAGCATAAAAATCCTAAAAGACTCAAAATAAGTTACAGCGTGTGTCCTGCAGGTTGCAACAAAGGTGGACATAACATTAATGCTTCTAGGATCAAAAGTCAAATGAAATGAACAAAACAATGACCTGTTCGCATTTCTTATAAAACATGTATCTTGGCAAATAAGTATGTGTAATCAAATGGTAACGAGTGAAATTAGGGAATAATTTCACTTGCGTTTTGTCCAAATTCTAATAATTTCCCAAGCCTTTAGGTGAGGGAAATTATTAAAATTTGGAAAAAATGCAAGTGAAATTATTCCCTAATTTCACGAGTATACCATTTGATTACCTATTAATATCAAGGGTGACACATCACGCTTACAATCGTGGGTTTTTGACTTATTTATTGTATCAAGAACTCCATGCATTCAAATGTTTAAAGCATACTTTCAGCGAAAGTTCACAATTGTTTGAATTTTTCGACAAAAAGCCCTTTGAAATCCTTCTTGCTGTTTACAAAATGTTTCAAAGTTGGGTCAACTGTCAAATCTTCGTTACATGATTCGCTATAATTCGTCATGAATGAACTGAAAGCGGCGCCCGTGTAAAATGCGCCTAAAATCCGATCGCGGTCATCTGCGTATTTGTCTCCGTGTTAAGACATTTTGAAGTATAAGTTGTCACTAAAAGTTTATTATATGGCCAAAGCAAACTGGGCTAGATGAAATTCAAGCGAAAATGTACAAAGTTAAAACTTTAAGAGCTCGTAAGCACATCCATAACATCTTTGAACCTGGAGCGCCATCTTGACACAAAACGTTGCCATAGCAATTTTGTAATTTCACATGTGAAATTATAAATTAACTCTGAAATTTCGCGCTAAAATTAAGGAGTAATTTGTCACCCATGATATTATTATATTAACTTAATAATTGTACTTTCTCAATGGTTCCACGTCAGAACTTTGGATAATTTTATGTAACATTTGGCTGGCGTTTTTCATAGTTCAATTTTGTTCTTCAGGTTCAATTCTTCTTAGTCAAAAAATAATTTTCTGTGAAACGAGTGATAATAGGTTTCGCAAATGTAACGCACAGTGTTATATAATTATGGTACAGTATTTTACGTAGTTTATTTTAGCTATTCAATTTTTGTTAGTCTTTGTTTATTACTATCATTATACATACAGTGTAACCATGGCCTAAAACAATAGAAACTGAACAAAGGATAAACTTGAACCACAGCAATACAAAACCATTTATGTCAGCATTTAAACAATTGTCGTTTTTTATAACAGTATATGAACTATTAAAATGAGAGGCCTTGTTGCACACTAGCCAATTTTTTTGTCAGTAAATATTGAATCTTAATTGTAGTTGTGTTTGTGTTTATTGCATTTCTATCTTTATGATCATGATGCCCAGTGCAAACAAATAAATACTGATTTTTTTATGTCTAGGCATGACTTGCATTATTTTATTTATTATGCATAGAATTATCTTTCATTTTGTCCAAACATGCCTCTGGTGCACGTGTTCCCCATAAACAGGGAAAGAAAAAACATACCTCCCTGTAAAATTTTAATTCTAAGTAGAAGAATATTGATAATTAGTTGGAGAACAATGATTCTTCAAAATCCTTGAAGGACAAAAATGGATACTTCTGGGAATAAATCACTTTCTTTGCAAAAGAGAATGGATTCTCGCAAAGAGAATTGATAATCTTACAGAAAAAATTTAAGAAAAAAAATTCTTTTGAGAAGAAATTTAATTCTCCTCTGGTGACGAAGAATCAGGACTTATTTATTCTTTATACAAGACTCCATATTCTTGCTTTAAGAATATTAAACCTTTCTAGAAGAATCGGATCTTATTTACTGTAGGTAATGTCAACCTATCTATTGGTTGATATAGCAGTCGATACTCGGTCGACACTTGGTCGATAGTCGGTCGATAGCCTTTCCAGATGTGTCTCGGCTGATATTGCTTTTTGTTCACCGATTCTTCGCCGACTTTTCGCCTACACTTCACAGATAGTTGGTCGATACTTGACCGATGTATCGGTCAGTAATTGGTCAACAGTCGGTCGATGGTCGGTGGACACTTCGTTGATAGTCAAAAGATAGCCATTTGATATATCAGTCTAGAGTCGGCCGATAGCCGATCGATATAACGGTCGAGATTTGTGTCGCTCCGTATAGTTTTTAATCCATTACCAATAGCCCTGGAGAAGAAATTGGAGCAAAATTACTGAAATATGAACCGATTGCCCCCATTGACACGTAGAGATGATTCTTGAAAAATTCGCATTTTTTAGACATTTTTCGGTCAGTTATGAGTCCAAAATACTCAAAATTAAACATAAAAGCACACTTTTCATTGCGATAGCATCCCGTTTTGTGACATTTTTTTGGTACGGGCATGCGAAAAAGTCTTACCCAATCTCTTAAGACTTTTCGGCTTTTGTTTTGCTTTTCCTTTTTCTCTTGTGTTCGTCATTTTGCTGCCGTTGCTAACTGCCAGTTGCCAGTCAGTTCAAGAATTTTCGAGAAGCATCATCCAAAAGGGAAATTCTTGTGTCTTCATTGTCCATCTATCGATAAACCCTATACTTAAATATGTCCTCAGATCTCCCCGCCTCGACGAGCTTATAAGTTCTTTGCGGGGGAAAGTAATGTAACTAGTTATATTTTCAATAAATTTGTTGTTGTTGTTGTAAATTCTTACCAAATGATGAAGAAGGAAATTTTTCCTCCGTTTTTAAATTTATAAACCTTTCCGTATATATTTGAAGCTCAATATCTCTCTGCTGTGGATATCATTGCCAGTTTGGTTTCTCTTCCTTCAACAGGTCTTTTATTATTGAAAAATACCAAAATAGAAAATATTTTCAGGTATAACTGTATGGATAACTCGAGAGGGACCTAAACTTTTCACGATTTCACATGGTGTGCAGTGTGTTTTTTTGGAGAATCACAGCTACCCCCAAAACACCTGCTGCAACTCACACAGTAGGGCATTTGCAAAACCTGTTCAAAAATTTATTACATAAGTAATACATGTACCTGACTGGATGATAGACAAGGTTGACATAGAGTCATCCACTTTAGCACAATCTTTAACAAACATGAGAAGTTTGTAGTATTTCCAATCGGAGCTGTACACCTTGGTCGTTCCTGTCCCTGACTTTTTGCTCCCTTTCTCGTGCTTCTCTTCACGTTCAAAGACGGTTTTGACTGCATGCCAGTGAGCCTTTATCTCTTCTTCCGTGAACCTTTTCAACATATCCTTCAGCTTCTCCATTGCCAAGTTCTTGGCGTTTCTATCCCTGTACTCGGCACTGCAGCGGTTCCAAAGGCAAGGGTGTTCCCTGTAAAACTCAATCAGCGATACAGTTTCATCTTCAGTCCAGAAATTTTTTCCAGCTGCAAACTCTTGATTATTTCCTCCTCAAGATATTGCATGTGTTTGTAGAACTTCCAGTTGGAGACATAGCCAGCATGCTCCTGTTTCTTAGCTTCTCGAGTCATCGATGTCCTTAAGGAATGTATAACTCACTTAAGTCCTTTGTTCATTAAACCGTCTTTCTCAGCCAGGTCTTTTTTAGCTGCATTGGTCTTGTCATTTTGCTTTGGCTATTTTTCGTTTTCATTCCACAGCAGGGGTAATGTCTTGTAATCTTTTAGCAGTTCAATTTTTTCGTTATTGCTTAAATTATTTTCATTGTTTACAACTGCCGCCATCTTGAAATCTCCCACAAGCAACAAACCACAACAACAAACCAACAAACCAACAAAGAAGTCAACACAGGCATGACTAATATATATATTTAGGCAAACCTAAAAGCGGAGCTCCACAGTTCTTTTTTTATTGTATGGCATTTACCGGTAAAATAAAATCAATGCCAGGACTCGAGCCAGGACTCTAGTAAGGACTTCTGCATTGTGATTATAGTTTTTACTGTTTTGCTGCAGAGCCACAGCCACCATTCAAACATGTGCTAACGTACATTTTCGATTTATCATCGGCTTTGCCACGTTGGATCGAGGGACTACATAACCAGAGCATAAACGATTTTACTTCATCACAGTTTAATTACATCCGATTACATTTCAATACAAATGGTGTAAATCTCTAAACTATAGATTAACATTCCCAGTGTCTCACTTTTAAATCCAACATCACAACCGGTTATGCGCTTTGGCTAAGTCACAAATTTTCTAACATGTATCGTTGACATTTTAACCTCAACAAACCGAAATATTCCTCAACAAAACAAAATGGTAAAACCCCAAAGTGGGTACTCTTCGCACCACCACCCAAAAAAGAAGAAAAGTACTTTGTTCGCCTTGTTTTGACTATTTTATGGCGTCATTTTTGTGAGCTATAAGAGTAAAGACGATAGAAAAGTGCCGTCTGTGTCCTTTGTACAATAGCACCGAAAAACATTAAGCGAAAATGACTTTAACTTAACTTTTCGTTGTGAAAAGTGGCTGCGGCACGATAAGCCATAAATCAACTCAGGTGATCAACTACAAATGGCTGAGAATGGTTTTATTCTTGACTTCGATCAACTACAAATATTGCAAACGACAAACGTTGACTACGAGTCGTGCGCGGTATTATTTTTTACATCATTGTTAATGATAACATCTGATTGGCGATGACAACAGACAAGAAAATCGGTTTCAGAAAAACATTTGTCAATAAACATTGAATTAAAGACGAAGTTTTTAATGCAATTAGCCCATTAAGTCTATGATTTTTTAACTAACAACGAGAATTGCTGTGAGGGACAACATATTGCTGGCATTTCGACTGCTAAAGCTGTCAAAAATCGTGTTTACTTTTGGCAAGGAGTTGTCGCTCTTTGCGAGAGTTTTCCAAATGTCAATCCGGCTCTTGTTCCTAACAAAGCGGAGCCGAGGATTTAAACCGTCCGAACTTCGTTTGGCTTTTCTTCAACCAATTTTGTGCCCAAAAATGAGCGACAGCAGGGAAAACGAAGACTTTTAGGATCCACTAATGAAATATTCGTTAGAAAACATTTGGAAAAAACACAAGCATTTTTTAGTTCAAACCAATTTGAGATAAAAGCGTGAAAACAACAAAACGTAAGAAAACAAAAGACGATACGAATGTTTCTTCGGCGTTTTGGTGTTTCTTGGAAAAATAAGACAAGTAACAAACATAACTCGAGAGTAACCTAGGTAAATCGCTAGTCCGAGTGTTCTTGACCTAAGTGTCCGTATAAAAGACAAAACAGGAATACTAAACCTGCGGATGCGGACAGTTTAGGTCAGTCAATAATCACTCCGAACGCAGAGCTTACATGCCGTCATATCACACAAAATCATTGCTTTGCTAAGAATTGCGGCGAGGGACAACATATTGCTGGCACTTCCAATGCTGCAACTGTTAAAAATCGCGTTTACTTTTGGCATGGAGTTGTTATTCTTTCGGCGAGAGTTTTCCAAATGTCAAACTTACCAAGCGGGGCCGAGGTTATAAACCGTCCGGACTTCGCTTGGCTTTTCTTCAACAAATTTTGTGCCCTAAAATGAGCGACAGCAGGAAAAAACGAAACGTTTTAGGATCCAAGATGAAATATTGGGTAGAAAACATTTGGAAAAAACAAGAGTCCAAACCAATTTGAGATGGAAGCGTGAAAACAACAAAACGTAAGAAAAAAGAAACCGATGCGAATGTCTATTCGACGTTTCTCGTACAAATCGGAAAAAATAAGACAAGTAACAAACCGAGACAAATCGCTATTCAATTTTCTTGGCATAAATGTCCATATAAAAGACAAAACAGGAGTACTAACCTGAGCACAGTTTAAGTCAGTCAACAATCACTCCGAACGCAGAGCTTAAGCAGAAGCCATATGGGTCATTTCACACAAAAGTAAGTCTTATTACGTCTCATGCCTATCAAGGAAGCTTGTTCAATTAAGGATTTTAGCGGCAAAACCGTCCAGTTTAATACACAGCAAGGTCCGAAGACAGTGTATAATTACTGAAACCCTGCCAGACCACACGATCTTTTCTCTTCATGCAAGCTTCTGCAGGCAAACACGAGGAAAAGCTGAAACTTCCTGACACTTGGTAATGTTTTTACAGCTTGACAAGAGACGCTCTCTTTTTCGCTGTTCCTCACTATAATTTCGTCTCTTTTCTCGAGCTTTTTGTTGTTTTTTCTCCCGTTGCTTGTCAGTACGATTCAGCCTGTTTACTCGAGCCCTTTCTTGTTCTCTCTCTCGTTGCTCGACAATACAATTCAGCCGGTTTGCTCGTGCTTTTTCTCTCGCTGTTCGTCACTGATACTCTGACTGTTTACTTGTGCCCTTTCTTGTTCTTTCTCCCATTGTTTGTCACTAATATTCCGCCAGCGAATAGACCAAACAAAACTGACTTTGTTTTAAAACTGTCTTCAAAATTTGGCCATGCAATTTCCCGCCACAAAAACGCGGGTTGAGAACTGCGTGTATGGCCAAATGATCTTTCCAAAAACAGTCCATATGGAAGGGCGCCTACATGCGAGCTTGCACACGAAAGGGTTAACTGGAGTATCACATTTGACTTTGGCTTACATGATGGGGTGGACGTACGTACGGTCGGTCGGACGGTCGGACGGTCGGACGGTCGGTCGGACGGACGGACCGTCGGTCGTACGATGACGTCATAACCAAAATTCCTCGGATGGATGGGTTACCATATTTTCTTACCAATGGTGCTCCGCACGCGCGCGCCTTCGGCGCGCGCGGAGCTCCGCTATGATTCGTTCATTAAGCGTTGAAAGGCAAATATGCCAGTATAGAGCGCATTACATTTCAGTTACCTCGTAAGGATATCGTAAATTTTGTAGACCATCGAAGAAAGTAACAAGGAAGCGTACATTAATTGAGCGCTTTCACTTCGTCACGGTCACGGTTTTTTTGTTGTTTTGCAATGGTTGCTATAGAGATTGTCTTTGTAATGTGACGGTGGCACACAACTAAGCTAGTTACGTGTGGAAGAAGAGGCAGGTACAAAAGTCGGACCGGATCAACTCGGACCGACTCGGATCGTCTCAGATCATGAAAAAAAAACATAAAATTAAAGAAAACTGAAACTTTTACCCATTTGAAGACTGAAATTCCTGTCAACAATGGGCCAAATTAAGAAAGACTTGCGACATTTCTCCGTGTCGTGCTTTGTAGTCAAGGTGTCATTTTGTATTCTAAGTACCAGTTCCTCTCGAACTCGTCGCTTGTTCATCCATATATCCATTCTGTTAATCTCCACAATCATGGACCCACATGAATTGAAGGTAGATCTTTCTCAATGAATTTGCATTTGTCCACCATATTGTAGTTTCAGTCATGACCCATTTCTGTAATGCTGCGTGATTTCACGAAAATTTGCCTTACTTCCGTTTGGCTCCTAATTTGGAGAACAGGAAGTAGACTGTGACCAGTCTCTCTTCCATTAGCCTGCGGGGCAGACGTCAAAGGGGAGGGAGAAGGGAAAAAAAACCAGTGCGTGAAGAGTGTGAGCGTGAAGGGTGGGATGAACATGCAACGAGTCTGAGAGGAACTGGTACTTAGAATACAAAATGGCACCTTGACTACACAGCACGACACGGAGAAACATGGCGAGTCTTTCTTAATTTGGCCCATTGTTGACCGGAATTTTAGTCTTCAAATGGGTAAACGTTTCAGTTGTCTTTAAATTTTATGTTGTTTTTTTTCATGATCCGAGACGATCCAAGTAGATCCGAGTTGATCCGGTCCGACTTTTGTACCTGACTTGGAAGAAGACTTTTCCTCACATGCTGGAATGATGCCTGGGTTTCTGGAGGACCGTCTATGACTCTTTCGTTTCTTTGCAGCATTTCACTTTGTGGGGAGGGCTTTTTTAAAGTTATCATCATTGTTGTCGGTGGTGAAACGGTATGTGTGCGTGGAAGAAGCGGTAGTTGTTGGCGGAAAGTGGAAAAGAGAGAGCGGAGAACGGAGGTGTGTTTGAAGGGGAAGCAGCGAGTTTCTTTTATGTGATCCAGCAATTGATGAAGCATTTGTTCATCACTTCCACGAATTCCAGAGGTTCACCATGCAATGTGGGCAGCCCATAGGATCGATATTAATAACCAAGAGCGACGTGTGCAGGGCTTCCAAAAGGAATTTGTCGGTGGATGCAGCAACTCATGTTGTGGTCATATACCATCGAGAGCGTGGGAGTTATCTTGGCACGCGTATAACTAAATTTTGTGTGTAAAATATATGAACACCACGGTTATTGGACGCTAAATGGAAAGAGGCAATTCGACCTGGAGTGTTTGGACGATGAGTTCTTTTTGTCATCTGAAGATACTGCTTTTCAAACCTCTTTGTTGAAAGATTGTGCCAATTTTTTTATTGTTGGTGCGGTACCGTTTGCGACGTTTCCAATGCTTTATAACTGAAGGTTTGGGTTTAAATGTGGGTTGTAAGAAGGCAAGGGAAGTTCTGGAAGCGCTCCTGTTGTGAAAAGGATGAAAAGGTATTGTCGTAAGTTAATGATAAATCGTGTATGTTGTAGTCCATGGTCTCCAGGGGTTAAAGGGTTATTTGGTGTCAATTCAACCTCATGGCACAGACAACCATACATTAAAAATAAGAATATATCCCTTGTAAAGCACCCGTAGGGCTTATACCTGTAGTACAGTACAGCCCAAAAATAATGCACGCGCAAGAACTTCTTTTTGCGTCCGCAAGCCGGCTACTTCTTGCGGCTTCTTGCGGGTCACTTGCGCTTGGATCCTGCAAGCCGCAAGAACTTCTTTGCGGTTAGAAGTTAAAACCGCAAGAACTTCTTTGCGGTAGAATTTTCGAAACGCAAGAACTTCTTGCGGTGGGATTTTCAAACCCCAAGAACTTCTTTGTATTATTTAACATCGTAACACAGGATTGGAGAAGTAAGCGTAACAAGACGCTATTAAAATAATTATACATGCGACAGCGCACGGCACGGTGGAATTTAAATTTTCCCCGCACTTACCATGTTGACTTACGACCGTCTTGATTGAACTACCTGTACGTTCATTTAATATTGTGAGATTTCTGCTTGTAATTTCGGACGTTTTCAAACAGATTCGAGGAGAATCACTTGGTAACTTGCTAAATCTAAATTATTTCTAAAGAAGAGGCTCGAATAACACACAAAAATCTCTGATTACAAAGTCACGCCGAACCCACCCGTTACCCAAAATCTCTTCAAAAACTCTGACTTCGAAGCGATATATCACTTTCACATTGATAGCTACCACACATCGGCGAACGACAGATTCATTCCTTAACAAACCAAGCTTCATCATGTTAAATTTTCAGCAAAATCGAACAAAACCAGAAGAAATTTGAAACTTTTTTGTTGTCTCGTTCAATTGCTGGAGTAGACACGGGAATTGCGGTCGCCGATACAGTAGCAACCAAAACACGAAGCGATGTTTTGGCCCAACAAAATCCAGACTTATTGCCTGAGAGCTGAAAGGTGAATGGGAACATCTTTTCCAAACTTTTTTTAGGTAATTTAGACGAAAAAATAACCTCGGCGAGCTACAAAAGAGAACGAAACAAAAGGCAGAGCAGACAGCATAAAAAGCCGATAGTTATTATTCACCGCGTGTGGCGTTTGTCAAGAAAACGAAATGAAGTTTGCTTCTGGATAATTTCAGCCTAAGAAGCCAGCAAATTCTATATCTATTCCGCGTGTCAAAGGTTAAAAGAGTATAATTAATGGAAAGGAAGACCGGGTCCATCCGTCAGTAATGTTTGAATCCTTATGCAAATTCAAGGTGTCACAACAACATCATTGTTATCTTGCTTATTCACGCTCTATGCTGGCTTCTTAAAAGATTTCTTCACTCAACATGATTTTCTTCGAAATAAGAGGGATTCACAAGGAAATCGCATGATATTTCGGTGTTCATTAAATCATGTGCTTATCACAACATACCGGTGTGTTTTGCATTTCAAACAGCTGCTTGAGTTAATGAAAGCCGTTCGCTTCCGTAGGCGACCTGATTACAGTCGATTACCTGTATTACCGTTTGTTTAGAGACACAAGATATTTTTTTTCCGCAATGATAAATCTGCTGTAAGTTCTAAAAGACATTTACAACATCGTAACGTCTCATTTGTTTACACACGCAGTCTTAGCGGTGGTTCAGTGCGAGATTTCATGACATGTGCATGCTCGTGGTTACACGTAGCCGAGGTTCGTATGCGCAAGTACTACGCGTAATAAGCGAGCGTGTTCGATAATATTTTTACATTATCAGCAAGCATAAGTCTAGTTCTGGTCTCAGCTGTTCAAAAGTAAAGATGATATTACATCTCTTTCCCCTGCAGTTTCTTATCTAATGGATAAATTTGCAAGCAAGCGCTGAGCATTTCGACCACCAACCCGGCATTACAAACAGATCTTGACGGTTTGACCTGCAGTAACTTCTTGCCCGTTCTTGCGGCTTGCGGTAAGATTCATAGGTTCTTGCGGCCTCTTGCGGTTAGATTTTCAACTTCTTGCGGCTTCTTGCGGTTAGAGTTTTAACTTCTTGCGTTTCGTAAGTTCTTGCGGGCAAACCGCAAAAACACGACATTTTTACTTCTTGCGGCGGATTGCGTGTTCTTACGGCGCAAGAAGTTCTTGCGGCACTTCTTGCGCGTGCATTATTTTTGGGCTGTACTGTAGGTGGGGTATAATCGTTTTCCTTCAGGGCAGGGACAACCCAAGTTCGTATTATTGATACAATAATTATTAAATGCCTTGTCATGGGTTGCTGTTTTATTGCAGGGATACTCCAAGACAGTTGAATGACTTCTTAATTAGATGACAAATTGCTAGACCGGAGAAGGCTCGAGGAAGGATTTTTATTTTTTGCATGCTTAGAAGTGATCAAGTCACATGGTTTGGTAATAGAACATGTTCTATGTAATCGCAATGAATTGGCTGAGATGGTCTCAGGAAAATTTTGTGATGCTTTTGTCCAAAAATGGGGTGGTAAGTACCAAATTATATTTATGGGGAGGCCTAAGAAGAATTGAAAAATGGTTACTTTACAAAACCTTGGGGTAGACATAAAATATTATGGGGACTTGGGTTCATAGTATATAAACCGAATTTCTACTAGGATTATCAGAGTATAGTTTAGCGCTACTCAAACTTTGAAACAACTGCCTATTTTACAATGTATGTTGCACTGCATTATATTGATGAGTTGTATCTTGTTGTTTAGGAGTAGATTTTTCTGTTATAGATTGGCTATGATCAACTCCAACTGTAAGCTGGTGTAAATGGGGTCCAGTTTGTATAGCTTTTATTGAACAGGAATTTAACGGGCCAGGCCAGTGAATAGTTACTTTATGGTCTGCTTAGATGGACAAATAAGTGGTCTTTTTGGCAGGTTCTGCATTTTTGATGAGTTAGTTTCTGTTAGAGTCATTCATGGTTTTTAATGCCTTGTAGAAATTTGACATTCGGTGGTTCTCTTTAATATATTTATTGCCCATGAAATGAACTTGGTATGTTGAAAGGTTTTGAGAATAACTATAGAGTTTTTGGTATTAACAAAAATAATGTAAATTTAACTAGTTAAGAATTTGCTTTTTATTTTCTCTACCTACAAGACCATGTTTGTAACATTGCTGGATGTCATTCTGTCCTTGTTCTTGATGGAAATATGAAGAACTCATGTTAAAGGTAGCATTTCAATGTACAAACATCGAAACAGTAAATACTATGCAATGCCCACAGTTGAAATGCTGATGCAACATACTACATGAAAGAACCGTACAATGTTAGTACTGACTTTTCACAGGACCTATTATCACCAAATTACCCATTCCAATTGTATTTTAACCTCCAAAGGCCATTCCATTATTACCATACAATTATTCCTAAAAAACATACAACATGACATGTACATATAACCACAAAGAATACTGTATATAGAGCGCACAATAATCACAGGGTTAACAATTTTGGACCTTTGCAATTGAAGCGACCCTTATGATTGACGCGTTTACATGTGAAATCCACTCTTCGAATCAATGAAACGCATGCAACCAAAATCAAACCTCTTTCCCATATGATTGCAACGATCACACCATCAAAACGAAACGATCGCATAAGAAGCATATACTTTATATCTGCGAACATTATGATTGTGAATTGCAATGACATAAAAAGATTTCTGTAATGATTGTGTCGCCATTGCTGCGGTTGTTGCGATCATATGAGAACCAAACTTTATAAATAAACAAACTGTACAGAACGGAATGCCTTATTCACGACAACCGCTCTGAAACATTTTACAATACCAGTGCCTCTAATCAAATACCGTATGCGTATTTCACGGTCCAAACGAACTGAATGGACCATAAAGCCATCTACCCCTCAAAGAAACCATGGGTAAAATATTCTATTTAAGTCCCCTTAATGAGATGCAATTCACGCACTGTAAACACTTTCATACGGTCTGAATGTCCATTCACGGACCGTACGAACTGTACGGACCGTAAACCATCTACCCCTCTGACAAACCGTGGGTAAAATATTCTACCCCTCGAAAGAGAACCTGAGGGTATTATTCTAAGTCCCCTTAATGAGATGCAATTCACGGTCCGTATATACCTTCATACAGTCCGTATGTCAAATTCACGGACCGTACAAACTGTACGGACCATGCACACCAGTTACCGCTTGGAGAAATTGACGGACCGAAACCTTACTTTTACAGACCGTTACAGTGCAAGTGTATTGGACAACCCTCCTGCTCGTTGCACAACTGATGTTTATTCTTTCTTGCCTACAGGAACCGTTAGGCAACATAACAATAATCTCGCAAAACAGACATTGCACCTTCGTTTCCCTGGTAAAAACCATTGTAATGCGCTTGCTTGTGCTGTGCGCGGTAACCCTGTAAGAGCTTCTGGTAGCAATTTGTTGAACCATGCCAAATAGATCCCTGCTGAGATTTTCCGAAACAATACCTCTCCATGGATTTTTCACTCCACACCTTGGAATCATTCGTCACATGAATGTTTTATACCCTCTTTTTGAAATACTTGTCAGCATGGGAAATGCTGCCAAGAGCACATGCTTGTGTTTTTGTTGAACACCTCCAAAATGCCTTCTTGACACTGAAGACAAAACACATTTCTAACTCACGGAAAGCCTTGTTGATTTGGGAACTTTCCATTCCTGCACTTATCAGCTCATCTTAAGCCAGCTGCATGACAGACAGGACAGCTGTTTCAAATTTGTTTACACTTGCGTTCACCATGTTTAATTTTGAGAAAGCCTAGTAATAACACCGCTGACCCTTGACCTCATGGGAAAGAAGTGTCCTGATCTTGCCTCAAAAATCCCCAGCGTGTGCTGAATTCGAGTGTTGGAGCCAAGAAGCATAAGTGGTAGGGCTGTTAATAACTCATTGCTCAACAGGTCTTGGATCATATAGATACTCTTGTACAGTCTTTGGTACCATTTTGTGAGGTGTGATTGATACATGGTTTTACAAACTCAGATTCAAATCATATCTGTGGTTCCAGTAAGGGGCCTCGAGGTCTATGCCACTGCTGTAGATGCGAAGTTGGCGAGTCATCATCGCGCAGTTTTGCTGGCATTTTCCTGTTCCAGCTTAACATGAACACTGAGTGGCAGCCTCTATGCCAACTTCTCTGCTATCAAATACAATTCTTAGGGAACATTAAGATTTTCCAATGCAATATGAATGAAAGACTACAAAAAGCGTTATATCTAAGGTAGAAGAAAGAGACGGACTGAAATTTAAACAAGAACTCAAAGCGGGGTTTGACAGCTTGAAGACTTCTCTCAACTCAATAAATACTAAGATCAAAGAGACAGACAACCTTCAACAAAGTAATGACGACCTTCGGAAAAGGTAGAACATTTAGAGAGATACTCTAGAGACTATCATATACGTATTTTAGGCGTAAGTGAAGAGGATGGCAGACTGTATGGCAATAATTGTGGGTTACATTATGTTACGAAAAATTATTGCGTGACTCGCGTTACTGTCTGGAAGTGTCTAGAATCTTCTGCATATTTAATTAGTGCTGTATCATCGTGATTCCATAATTCTATTTTAAGCCATTTGCATATGTCGTTGTAAATAGTTTCTCATTGTTACTGTTAGTCAATAATTAATTTAGTTTAGTTCATTTCGGTTTCTTATTTCGTAATTCGAGTTACAATAGATATCCGGATACGCCCGTTTTTTGTGTGTGATTTTGCGATCTCAAGTCTTGCGATTAACTTTGGTCTGTGTTGCGATAAACTCTTCGATCTCGTTGCGTTGATTCAAGTGCATAGGAGGATAGCCAGTAAGATCAGTTTTGTATTTGTTTTTCCCTTTCCGTTCGTTATAGATCCTTGGATGTCACTACTTCGGTTATCTGTGATTTCGTTTAGTCCTATTTGTATTGCATGTTTTTAGCCCTCAACCCCTAAGGTTTCGTTTCTCTGTTTGTATTTTAGTTTGACGTTAAGTCCCGTTAAATCGATGGAATAAACCCTTAATTCACCTGGTTTATCGTGGAGTTATTAGTACCGAACGACCTTTTATCCTGGTACAGTACTTGGACCACGGAACATTCGTTTTATTTTATTTATGTTCGACCTTTGAACACTGAAGTTGCGATCACCAGGAGCTACAGTCAAACGACTTCTCTTGAACGAAAGAGAAAGTCAGAAATTCGTAGACACTATCGTTTAAGCTATTTTACTGTGTATGAATCATGCGATTAAATAACGCGAACTGAGTTTTCATGGCGAACGCGTCAGAGGACCTAGGAAACCTCGCGGTCTCTAAGAATTCAAAGAATGCATTTGATGAACAAAGGGAATCACGTCAAAGCGTTCGAGAAAAACATTTCACCGAAAAGGGCGCAGAATATGCTTGTTGTCTTCGCCTTCAAGCAGCTAACTCAGCAAAGAGAGCGTGGAGGAAACAAATCAATGTAATTCATTCGATTCTCGCAACTTGAAAGGACGTCGCGACATTAACAGCAGGATGCGAAGAATTAAACATGAGAATGATGCAATTCTGCTAGGCACACGAGGCCGTCGAAGCCATAGTTGAGGACGAAGAAGAAAGAAGACTTCTCGACACAGACTCTCTCGCGAAAATAATAAAACCCTGAGGATGGTCAACGAACGAATGAAGATCTTAGACTTAGAATTGGACACGAGAAGCTCAGTAAAATCACGGTCAACCAAAACAAGTCACGTCACAGACAATTACAGCAGTAAATCGTCTCGTGTATCTTCCAAAAGCTCATCTTTGTCCGCGTGGGAAACGAGAGTTCAACTCGAAGGAGATATCGCCTATCTAAGGGGAAAGTTAGCCCTTGCAAAAGAAAAACAAGAAAGGGAATTGGTGCATTGAGCAAAAATGGATGAGGTGCGACGAAAAAAAGATGGAAATTATACGAGAGGAAGAACGTACCAAGAAATACTTAAAGACCCTAGAAGAGAACTTTCGCATGAAGGAAGAACTCATTGAAAGGGAAGCGAGAATGATTGTGTCTATCAAACATGAAAAAGAGGGAGATCATATCCTAAGTGACCCTTTAGCGAAACCTCCTGTAGAGATGAGTTCCCAGGAACTTCTTCACAGATTCCTCAGTGATCAATCAGCATCAGTGTCTGATGTGCACGTATCAACTTCAAACAAGCCAACTGTCATCACAGATTCCTGCGTGCCAGTCCCTACACCTGAAGAAAAAGTGGCAGCAACGTCAGCAGCGTGGCCTACTTCGTTAAATCCTTTCTCGCCACCCTTCAAACCGATTTATACATTTGCGAATACCACCATCACAAACCTGTTCTCAGGAAATCCAATCTCGACCACGCCTACCGGAGTAGCTCAGGAGCAAGCCAAGTGTCACTCCCCTGAAACGATTACAGCGCCTTCCAAAGAAACGGTTCAATCAAAGCTACTTGAAGTCGCGAAGCTGTTGGCCGAAACCCAGAATCAAAGCTGTTTACCCATCCCGGAGCCAGGAATATTCAGTGGGGATCTACTCCAATACCCTTTCTGGGTCAAAGCATTCGATACACTCATCGAAGGAAGAGCCGTCAAGCCGACAGAGAAGCTCCACTTTCTTGGAAAATATGTGAGAGGAGAAGCCAAAGAATTAGTCGACAGCTTTCTGCTGTTAGACTCTGAGGATGCCTACGAAAAAGCAAAAGAGATGCTCAGGAAACGCTATGGAGACCCATTTGCAGTTGCAACCACCTGTCGAAAGAAACTAGAATCCTGGCCGAGGATTTATCCAAGTGACAGTGCCTCCCTAAGGAAGTATGCAGACTTCTTGGTCCAGTGTGAAAAAATGATGGAGAAGATTGGAAGCCTCCAGGTTCTGAACGACGACCAAGAAAATCGTAAACTGACGTCGAAACTTCTGAGATGGGCTAGCAATCGCCGGAGTCGATTTGCATTTCATTGGAAGGAAGATAATGGAACATTCCCTCCCTTTTCGGAATTCGTTAAGTTTGTGGTGAAAGAAGCTGATATTGCTTGCTACCCCGTCCTATCTGGTTTACCCTCGTTAGTTCTCAATGAAGAAGAAAAGGAAAAGAGTTCATTCAAGGGAAATAGGACTACAAAACCTCCCCGAAGGAGACCACAAGGTGCCACTACACTTACGACAAATTCTAGCAAAGAAACTCAGGGTGCTGATTTGGTCAACAGAAAACCTGCTGTCATCATCAAGTCCTGCTTCGCCTGCAAGAAGCCTCACAACCTCGATACATGTCCTGAATTCCTGAAAAGGACGATCAGTGAACGAAGGGATTTTGCTTTGAACAAAGGACTCTGTTTTGCCTGCCTGCAACATGGTCATCTGTCCAAAGATTGCACAGAAAGGAAGACGTGTGACATTTGCGGCCGAAGGCATCCTACCCCGTTTCACGGCGACATAAGAAAGAGTGATAAAGACACCAGTAACAATAACCCAGACAAGATCCCAACAGCAAATAACCCCGCAACCTGTCACATGATCGGCCGAAGTAAGAGTCAGTTTAACTCAATGAGCGTTCCGGTTTGGCTGAGCCATCACAGCAATCCAAGCAACAAGCGACTTGTATATGCTCTCTTGGACGATCAGTCAGACACCACATTCGTTGGAGATGATACACTCAGACATCTCGGCATTTCTGGTCCAGAGACTAATCTTCTGTTGTCAACGATGCATTCTACAGACAAGCTGATAAAGGCCAAAAGAATCGAAGGCCTTATCGCACAGGACTTTGATCATAAAGTCACCATGCAGTTGCCTAAAGCCTACTCCTGTGGGATCATTCCAGCAAGAAGAACGCAAATCCTGAGACCCGAGCATGCCTTACAGTGGCCTCACTTTGCGAATATTGCGAACCAAATTGCCCCTTATCATGACGATGTTGAGATTGGGATACTCATAGGCTCAGATTGCCCATGTGCGATAATGCCCTGTCAAATCATTCCCGGAGATGATGACAAACTATATGCGATGAGGTCCGACCTAGGCTGGGGAATCGTTGGAAGAATATCCCAGCACTGCGACGAAGAGGATAACGAGGAGGACAGGATCGGCGTTTCTCATAGGATATACACTCGCGAAGTGTGGGAAGCAGATGTGGCAAACCCTAACAAAACCTGCAATTTCGCTGTGAAGACTCATGTCAAGGAAGTCATTAATCCCTTCCAAGTCATCAAAATGTTTGAGATGGACTTCTCTGAGCAACAAGCAAACAGACAAGCGGTTCTATCTCAAGATGACCTAAAGTTTTTAAGGAAGATGTAAGAAGAAATCTGTCAAACCCCCAACGGGCAGTATCAAATGCCTCTGCCTTTACGAGATGCCACCCCAAAGCTTCCAGATAACAAGACGTTTGCCTTCCGTCGCCTTCTCAAGCTGAAGTCGCGGATGGAGAATGATGCAAGATATCGCAAGGATTACACAGCGTTCATGAAAGATCTGATCAATAAGGGATATGCAGAAAGAGTTCCTCAAGGAAAGCAATCCAGACAAGATGGAAACCATTGGTACATCCCTCATCATGGGGTGTATCACCCCAAGAAGCCCAACAAGATTAGGGTCGTATTCGACTGCAGTGCAACCTACATGGGCCATTCATTAAACAAGCACTTACTTCAAGGACAAGATCTGACCAACTCTCTTGTTGGGGTCCTCTGCCGATTTAGACAGGATGCGATTGCGTTCATGTGTGACCTGGAAGCTATGTTCCATCAATTTAAAGTAGCCGAGAAGGATCGTGACTCCCTAAGGTTCTATTGGTGGGAAAATGGTGATACTTCGAAGGCTCCCGTGGAGTTTCGTATGACAGTTCACTTATTTGGAGCAGCGTCATCTCCTGGATGTGCGAACTTTGGATTGAAGAAAGCAGCGAATGATCATGAGGACGAGTGCAGTTCTGAAGCAGCAAGTTTGATCCGAAACGACTTCAAGTCGACAATGGCCTCAAGTCTGTTGCCACCGTCTCCCAGGCCACCTCATTAATTCAAAGCACCAAGAATATTTGCGCAAAGGGAGGAATGCGGCTTCATAAGTTCATTTCCAATTCCAAGGAGGTGATTGCAAAGATTCCCCCCGAAGACAGAGCTACAGGCATTAAAGACCTCGACCTTCAGAGCGGTGTACTCCCCATAGAGCGTGCATTGGGCATTCATTGGTGTGTTGAATCAGACACTTTTCAATTCCGAATCATTCTACAAGATAAACCGCTGACCAGATGTGGAATCCTCTCAACCGTAAGCTCTGTGTATGACCCCCTGGGCTTTCTAGTACCTGTGATCCTCACCGGACGACAAATCCTCCAGAGTCTCTGCCGAGACAAATCTGACTGGGATGACCCAGTTCCTGATCCACTGCGACAAAGACGGGAAAGATGGTGAGACGGTCTTTGCGATTTGGATAAACTGATGATTCAAAGATGCTACAAACCACACAGGTTCGGAAACCTTCAGTCTCTAGAACTCCATCACTTCTCTGATGCCAGCGAAAATGGCTACGGCCAATGCTCTTACCTTCGCCTTGTTGACGACAACGACCAAGTTCACTGAGGTTTCATGATGGGTAAGGCTCGAGTGACTCCGTTAAAACCTGTCACCATCCCTTGGCTTGAACTGACAGCGGCCCTACTGTCCGTTAAAGTTAGCGCCATGTTGCGAGGAGAACTCGAGTACGATGAGATTACAGAGGTGTTCTACTCAGACAGCCAAGTAGCATTGGGCTACATAAAGAATGAAGCTCGGAGATTTCATGTCTTTGTTGCTAACCGGGTTCAACAAATCAGAGAGTCCTTTACCCCTAACCAATGGAGATATGTCAATACGAAGGAAAACCCAGCAGATGAAGCCTCCCGTGGCTTGACCCCCAAGGAGCCCGTTCAAAATTCGTTCTGGCTCACTGGACCACCATTCCTTTGGAAACGAAGATTGTGTGACAAATGCGACAAAGGAAGCAGTTTCGACATCTCCCCAGATGACCCTGAAGTCAAGAAAACCCAGGTCCTTACCACTGGAACACAAGCAGTAAGCATGGCAACCATTCCTGAGCGTTTAGAGTATTTCTCTAATTGGCTCAGAGCCAAGAAAGCCATTGCAATGTGTGTGAAGTTTAACGCATTACTTCGAAGTCGCTTAGATAAAAGAGCACAAGAAGTTAAGAAGACAAGGGATGAAGTGAATTTGTCACGGTTCCAAACTCCATCCGTGGATGAACTACGACGAGCTGAGCTGATCATATTGAAGTGCATTCAAGAAGAAGCATTCGCTGAAGAAATTAAGATCCTTCAGTCCCTGGAAGTACGTGATGATGTCACCGATAGATTTCTTGCAAGAAAACGAAACTCTTCAATGCAGCTCATTATTTCGACCGGATCCTTTCCAAGACAACAATGGTGTTTTGCGAGTTGGTGGCCAGATAAGGCGTTCCTGTATTCCCTTTGACATGAAACATCCGATTATCATTCCAAGTACGAATCACGTGACGTCCTTGCTTGTGAGACATCACGAAAGAATAGGCCACCAAGGTCGATGAATGACTCTGAATGATCTACGATCGCATGGGTATTGGGTCATTGGAGGAACGTCCGTCGTTTCAGCTTACATTTCCGAATGTGTCATCTGTCGTAAACTCCGTGGTACTTTACAAGTACAGAAGATGGCAGACCTGCCCGAGGACAGACTGGAACCAGCTCTTCACGTACAGCGGCGTGGATTTCTTTGGACCCTGGCTCATCAAAGAAGGTCGCAGAGAGCTAAAGGGGTATGGAGTCTTGTTTACCTGCATGACCTCTCGAGTGATACACCTGGAGACGGCCACCTCCCTCGAAAGTGACTCCTTCATAAACGCATTGCGCCGATTCATCAATCGACAAGGCCCAATAAGACAACTCAGATGCGACAGGGGCACGAATTTTGTGGGAGCCAAGAAGGAGCTTCAGAAAGCTCTATCGTCAATGGATCAGTCCCACATTCAGCAGTTCCTGCTCGAGTGTAATTGCGATTGGGTTGAATTCAAGTTCAACGTTCCGTCTGCTAGCCACATGGGTGGTGTTTGGGAGAGGTAGACCAGAACGGCACGCAACATAATCTCCGCCCTGCTCGATCAATGCAGTTCTCAACTGAATGATGAATCACTGCGCACTCTCATGTCAGATGTGGAAGCAATAGTGAACAGTCGACCGTTAACAGTGGAGAATTTGACAGCACCAGAAGCCTCAGAACCGCTCACCCCCAACCACCTGCTCACGGGGAAGTCAAGAGTTGTTCTACCACCACCCGCAGTGTTCCAGCGCGCTGATCTCTATTTGCGCAAACAATGGCGCCGAGTGCAGCACCTAACTAATGAGTTTTGGATGCGCTGGAAGAAAGAATTTCTCCACACCCTCCTAGAACGACAGAAATGGGTGCGCCCACAACGCAAACTCCAGCCACGCGATGTTGTGATAATAAGCAACGACAATTACCCCCGAAACGCATGGCAGATTGCCCGCGTCGAAGAGGTTTATCCCGATTCTGATGGATATGTACGTAAAGTCAAGTTGGCTGTAGGAGATGCAACGTTGGATCATAATGGACGTAAAGTCAAGCAGACCACGTACCTTGAGCGACCAGTGCAGAAGTTGGTACTTCTGGTACCTAGCAGTGATATGGAGGACCGGGGAGACCCCGCCAAGGAGCCTTAGCGCGCCAATCACTTCGATAGACTTAAGCAATTACAAGAACACTGTCAGAACTCTGCTAAGATTTAATACAAACTGGATTTGACTTTATGAAGATTTAAATTGATTAATCAATTTAGGGGAGACATGTTACTGTTAGTCAATAATTAATTGAGTTTAGTTCATTTCGGTTTCTTATTTCGTAATTCGAGTTACAATAGATATCCGGATACGCCCGTTTTTTGTGTGTGATTTTGCGATCTCGAGTCTTGCGATTAACTTTGGTCTGTGTTGTGATAAACTCTTCGATCTCGTTGCGTTGATTCAAGTGCATAGGAGGATAGTCAGTAAGATCAGTTTTGTATTTGTTTTTCCCTTTCCGTTCGTTATAGATCCTTAGATGTCATTACTTCGGTTATCTGTGATTTTGTTTAGTCCTATTTGTATTGCATGTTTTTAGCCTTCAACCCCAATGGTTTCGTTTCTCTGTTTGTATTTTAGTTTGACGTTAAGTCCCGTTAAATCGATGGAATAAACCCTTAATTCACCTGGTTTATCGTGGAGTTATTAGTACCGAACGACCTTTTATCCTGGTACAGTACTTGGACCACGGAACATTCGTTTTATTTTATTTATGTTCGACCTTTGAACACTGAAGTTGCGATCACCAGGAGCTACACTCACTGTAATGTTACTTTATTTAGCCGAGGCGGAAAGTTCTAGAATTTTATGTTGTAAAGTATATAAGCCGATCGGTGTAGCTTTGGAGTTTCTCTTAGAGTCTAAAAGTAGAGAGAACTGAGAGCATTTGGCGGAGGCCGTGTTTATTGAAGTGTGACGGAGGTCGAGTGTAATTTTACAAGCCTAGTGTGAGCTTATTGCGAAGCCTTGTGCGGAGTTTACTACTTTCGTTTGGAATAAATAACCTTGTTGCTGTTCCGACAACCCTGCGTTCTGTTTAGTCTACAAACAACCCACTTCTCACTCATCAACACAACGAACTCGTAACACATTACACGTCTTGGCTGCAAACATGCAGAGGCTGAAGTTGAGAATGCGCATCATATAGGGAAAAAGCAGGACAAGAGGCCAAGCTCAACAAGGTGAGGTTTGTTGAGGATTTCAAACTTAGCGACTTTGAAACTCGGAAAAAAGCTCTTCCACTTAAATGTATACAAAAGGCTTTTGAAGAAGGAATGAGAGTTCGTTTTACAAAAGGAAAAACTTTTTGTGGACGGAAGGGCAGTCTCGATCATGTAGAAATTTATCAATCTGAATATTGCAGTGTTATTGATTGTTACTTTTTGTTGTTGTTTGTTTTTTTCTCTTACATTGCGTAGCACAGCAAAGGCAAGCGCAAATGTCCATCGTGTAATGATTTCATGTTGTGTCTAATTTGCTTGTGCAAAATTGCACAAGCTGTGACTATCTCTTTTGTAGTAGATTCCTTTATTTACGCTTTATTCTTAACGGTAATTTTTCAGACATTATTTGTATATCTTAAAGTTGTCACTTTATGGCTCTAATTATTGGAAGTTTTTAGTGATTATTCTTAGATGGTTATTTAATCATACACCTGTAGATACCTGATGATCCTCCTCCTCCTTAATTTTGATTGTTCTTTATGTTCTGTTCTCAAAAATGGTGAAGGGTAAACTTATATCTTTATATACGAGAGGCATCAGCAATTTTCAAAAAAGACGGACGATATTTACTTGGCTTAGAAAACAAAAACGAGATATTGTTTTCCTACAGAAAACACATTCCACTCACCGGAATTAACTTTTGTGGAAAAGAGAATGGGGTGCTAAATTGTTCAGCTCTCATGGGGCTAACAATGTGAGAGGGGTGGCAATTTTGATCAGGAACAATCTCTATTGTTCAGTTGAAGAATCCATTGTTGACTCTAACGGTAGATTTATGATACTTTAAGTTTTTCTAAGTAGAGAACCTGCTATTCTAGTTGTTAAGAGGATCAGGATTACTTTTAGTTTATCTGTCATGCAATTCCAGACTTTTCTAGAATTATCTCATAATCTGTAATAAAATTATTCCAGAAATAGCTTTTGAAAAATGTTGTAG
>OX419342.1:11552507-11557507 GCA_948470475.1 Galaxea fascicularis
TGAGACAGAGGACTGTGTGACAAATAGACCTGTGTGGCAAGGCAGTAGTCCTAGTGGCATTAGTCCATGGTGGTGATAAGGCCTGTGTGGCAAGTGGCGTATGCAACATTTTCATCTTCCCTGGCCGAAAAAAAAAACAAACAAACAAGCAAACGAAAAAAACAAAACAAAACAGTGAGAGGGAGGACTGTGTGAGAAATAGACCGGTGTGGCAAGGCAGGCGAGGTTTTTGCAACATTTTCATCTTCTTTGATAAAAGACAAAAACAAAAGAAAAATAAAGCGTGGTAGGCCTTTGCGGCTGCAGTTCATGGAATGAGCCTTGTCTTGCCAAAAAGTAAATGAATAAGTAAATAGATACATAAATAAATAAAATTCAAATGAATGAGAAATAAATGGATCTGTAGAAATATAACGGTCTCGCAGTGTGGAATTGTTGGCTCTTGGTGGTTGTTGGCCAAGATGAAATTGAATAATAGTGGGAATTAGAGATTAAAATGCATACAACCTCCTCGTGTGCTATGTCCATTTTACACGGTGATTTCTCTCTTGGCCATATGGTGACTGGGTTGCTGTACTGGACAGGCTTAAAAAACTGGAAGAAGCCCAGCAGGCTACGGTCGAAACATTATTACAGAACGTGCGAGTGCTGTTGAAGTCTCCAAACTTCAGTGAGGGCCAGATTGTAGATAGTTTTACTGTCGTTAAAGCTGATCTCCAAGGAAAGGAACCACGTGAAAGTGGGTTTCTATAGTTCTGTACTTCAAGCAATGTCTCAGAAAGCTGCCATCCCGGATGATGACTTCAAACAATAGCTGGAGGTTGTCCTTGGAAACACTGAAGGATGATGAGAAAGTTATGATGTTTATGTCTAATGCTGAAAAGGTGATGCCGAATTCAAGGCCGAACCGGAGCGTTAGTGGGCGTCGCTGTTGTGGCTGTGGTGGCTATGGCCATTTCTAAGCAACCTGTCCATTTAGGAGGTGTTACAAGTGGAACCCCCCTTCTCGTCACCCAAATCCTTCCTTCAGAAGAGGAACTCGTGGCGGTAAGTTTGGCAGGGGTCTGCCCAAGACGAAGGTGAATAATTGTTGATATTGAGTCGGAGACTTGTCAATTTGGAATGAAGAGACGTTGCCGGCATAGATGTCCTTGTTTTTCTTTCATTGAAGCCTGTGTCATGGTTTCTATAGTAGAATTAGTGCCGCATTTCACAAGTAAACCATCTTTTTTGGGTTTAAATTTGCTCTGTTTGTTTTCTTTTTATACTTTAATTTCCAACTCAGGGTGAGTGACTCCTATTGGTTTGCCGTTTTCCTCGGTGACCAGTAGACCTTCTGATCCAGGGGTTGTGAAGTTGCTCCCTCCTGATTGGGAATCCCATTTTTCTTCAACTACAGTTTTCTCGGTTTTGTACAAAAAGGCTAATTGGCCTTCAATGTTTTTCTGTTCTTATGTACCGCCTTGCAAGAAAGAAAAAAGAGTCGTTCAGTCCCAGGGAAATAATTATAATTTGTTCGCTACGCAACTTTGCATCCTAGAAGCTGTAAAAAACTGGGTTGATATTAATGGGATTCCCATTCAGGGGGAAATGCGACTCACTAGGAAAGATGTCCTATACTCCGAAGGGAAACCCGACCTGCAAACATTCGCCTTAGAGATCCAGACCAGTTTGTTGCGGGTGGGCTCCACAAGCTTGGGATAGGATATTGGTAGACCACCCCAGAAGCATACAATCGGGGACTGGGTTCAAAACAAGATTGAAATTTCAAAATTTACTTGACATTTCAAAAGCTCTTTTAAAGGTCAACACTATTGTTCAAACTTCCTGCCGTCTAAGCAGTTTAGTAACCACGTCTCTTCTAAAGCGTTTTCGGATTTTGTTTCTAAGGAGATTTTGAAACCCTTAACGACTGGTGCGCACAGAGAATGGGGAAGAGTCGGTGATGACTCTCCACCCTATCTGGTTCTCCCATTGACCGTGGAGCCAACCAAACCTAGGCTCTTTTTAGATGGTAGATTTTAAATTTATGGATGACCGACGTACTTTTCCCATACCTTATTTACATGTCATAAATAACAATACCCAGGGCAGAATATTATACTGTTCCAACAACCCTGCGTTCTGTTTAGACTGCAAACAACCCACTTCTCAACACACATAGAAGTGTTCTTTGGCAACAATCTGTAAAAATTTGGGTTCCATGTGTAAAGTTTTGTGGATCTTACAAATGTTTTTGTGACCCCATATCTATACTCATGCATCTTATTAAACCTTAGGAAGGTGCAAAAATAGGGTAGCATCTGCCTAAGGGGCTTTTTAACTATAACTCCATTGTGTATTACCCAATGTACTTAAAACTTACACAAAACTCAGAATAGGCACCTATCTATATTTGTTTTAAGTCTTGTCCTTTTCGAGCCAAATGTGATTTTTTTATCAATTTTTTTTTCACCCTGAACCACTTTGCGCTTTGAAAGTGTTTATAATTAAAAAATCCTCAAAAATTCAGGTTTTGACTAAAGCCAACCAGACTACATAGGATGGTTGCAAAACCTCTATGGCATATTTATGTAAGAAAAATTAGTCAAATTGCGCATGTGCAGTGAAAAATACAATAAAAATGCAAGGTATATTTCTCTGACCACTTTTCCAGCGCATGCGCAGTTAGGCTAATGACTTTTGACATAGGAAGTTCAAACCTTAAGCTTTTCATTAAAAGAAAAGGAAGCAAAAATAATAAAACCCGAATTTTTTAAGAGTCTCGAGTCTCGAGCTTTTTGTATTTTGTAATTTTCAGCTGTACCGGCCGGCGGAAGGATGAGTAACAGAATAAACATCTTCAGTGTACAATTTTGTTTGTGGTTTTATTCAACACTTAGTGTGGTCTATCTACCCTCCAAATATTGTGCAAAATGGTTAAGTTCCCTAGGAGTTATCATTGATTTAAGTTTTGTCCAACACGGCAGACAGGTAAACTAGTGTCCACTCTCTTTCGAAATATGCACACGAAAATGAGGCAAAACTTTAACCGCTAATATCTCAAAGGGATTTTAACCGTTTGCTTTCAAATTTGGCAAATATATAGAAGCATTCAAGGCGCACCTTTCCATAATAATAAGTTACTTGTATCCAATCCCTAACAGTCGTATTTATCCCAAACACAAAAATACTCTTTTTCTTTAATTTTTATGGCGTTTTTTAGAGTTTCGCGGTCTACAAACATTTGATTTGATTTTTTTATTGAGGGACCTCTTAACGAGGACCCATGTGTGATATTGGCCGTTCCGAAATTCAAAAGAGAACTGGGGCGAGTTTCAAATTTTGAAGTATTCGATAAATTGACACCATCACATGAAAGATAAAATGTCTGTAATGTTGTGACAGCGTCCCCCAAAACCAGGGTTTTGAGGGATGCAGCCTCAAAATTAGAGACGTTTGTATGGATTTTGAGCTATGTTTCAAGGTCCATAACTTGGTCTCTGTTCAACCTAAAAGAGTCAAACTTGGTCAAACGACCAATCTCAATGTTATCTTTCATGTGATGGTGTCAATTTATCTATTACTTCAAAATTTGAAACTCGCCCCAGTTCTCTTTTGAATTTTGGAACGGCCAATTAAATGATGTAGAACTGATTTTATGTGAATCAGTGGTGATGTTTAATGACAAAATTGTGTCAACAGCTACAATGGCTTTTCCCAAAGCAAAGATCATTCTTCAAAAGATAGCTGGAGGGGATAAAGAGTTTGCCGATGCTGTAAGCTTGAAATACCAGACTTTTCAACCAGTGGAAGTTAATGGGCAATTCCAGAAAATATCCATACCCAACCACGGACGGCTTCCATGTTTTAACCCCCCCTTGCCTTCGGAAATTCCAGAATGCGTTACCCCCCCATGCCCTCAGAATTCCATAATCGTGAACCCCCCCTACCATTCGGAATTTCCGGGGTTTTTTGGGAGGTACATTTTCGACTTGGCAACGTTTATATGAACAAACGAACATGAATTTATGCCTCCCAAAGGCTGTTATCTAGCGGCGCCAGGCGACAAGCTTTACTCTTCAGCGACAAGAATAACCTACCGCGTGTGGCCAGGCTGCGCAACCTTTTCTTTTTTAGGCTAAATTTGGCTATGAAAAAACACCACTTACGTTAATTTTCATCCTCTTTGTTTTCTTGTGTTGTTCTGTCGTTTACAAAGCAAAATAGCTCAAAAGACTGTTAAAATCTTTCGGCGGTTGAAAAGGTTAAAAATACCGTCGACCCTTCGATCTTTCCTCGTTGGGACCCTTCATATATCATGTAGTGTGCACGAAAAGTCTTAATTTGGCTTTGTTTTCTTGTATTGTTTTGACGTTCACAAAGCAAAATAGCTCGAAAGACTGTTAAAATCTTTTGGTCGATTGCCGTCCGGCAGTCCGAATGTAAAATCATCTGACAGGCATTCCTTGGAAGCGAGGGACAGGTGCGAGTTTTTTTGCCGTTTATCGGGCAGGAGACGGGAGTATCAAGAAATTGCACGCGGTAAATTAGGTACATTTTCAGACTTAATTCACTTGACAAGAAATTCATCAAGGTAAATGTGAAACCCACGTTTTACTGTTCACTTCTACGTGTCTGATCAATCGATGCTTGTCTTCTGCTTCCGCGATCATACGTTCGTGGTTTATTTACGAACTGCAAAAGTCGACAACAATAGTGTTTTCAAGGAACTCACTCTACTCTTTCTACTCTAGAAATCCCACCCGTGAAACCCCCCCATGCCTTCGGATATTTTCCAATTGTAAATGCCCCCCATTCCTTCAGAATTCCAGTTCAAAGAACCCCCCCTCCCCTTCGGAAATCCTAAAAGCCGTCCGTGGTATAGGTATGGATATTTTCTGGAATCGCCCAATACATGTACCAGTAGATCTGAACTGCGAGCTGATGTTTACACTTTAAGCACCATACCTGCTTCGTCCAAGGTGCTTGGTCTCCATACTGTTGAAAGAGCACTAAGG
>OX419342.1:11562507-11567507 GCA_948470475.1 Galaxea fascicularis
GGGAAAGAGGTATGTTACCTTGTTTATTTTCATATTTAGGTCATTAGGTTAATTGTTTTTCGGTCACAAGATATTTGTCACGCTTTGTATTCGGTTATTCATTGTATTTGTATGCACGCGGCACGTGCTTCGTTTAAGATAGTTTTTTGGTTAGATTCTTATAGTAATTTAGTTTTGTCGCTTATTGTATTTCAGTTTTTACAGAATTTCAAGTTATTAAAGAATTAAAGGCAGATGCTTGAAGTTTCTGTTGAAAAACATTCCTCTGTTGCGGCGCTGGTAAATTGAGATAACACAACGATAGATAGTCGCCAGTGTCCGCCCACTTACATGTACACTTACAAACTGTGGCCCAAAAAAAACGGGAGTACGCCATTCAGCACGTGCTTTGTAATCTTACAGCCTACAGACTTTAACAAACTGCATTTACAATACTTACATCAAACATTCTCTACATTTTTAATACCAGTTAGCACTTAAGAAATGTAGACTAAGCAGTGTTGGAGCTGGGCGAATGAAAGATTCGCCATGAGAAGTTTTATCTGAAGCGTACGTGAGGAACCCAACTCAGTGCAGTGGTGTCAAATTCTTAAACCAATCGCTATCAAGCTCGCACTACCATTCTCAGGTTAGATCGCGTGCTTAGTGAGACGTGGAGAGTACATTATCTTTATTCATGGAATTTCCTCTTATAGTATGACAAAATCATTTTTTTCTTTTTTTAAACAAGGGTATTACGAAGTGTAATGGCCTTTTTCTATCGTGATCTTGGTGGATTGTTGGCACTGCTTTTGATGTGATGTAGTGCTTCATTAACTGGTTAACATAGCGAATGCTAATCGCTAGTTTTTCTCCACTTACAGAGAAAACCAAAATGCAGTTCAAGAAAGAAATAAAGGTGAGGGTTCTTTTAAAAGTTCTTTTAGTGTATTTGCGTCTTCCTATGACAGCAATCATGTATACCCATACAGCAACGGCAAGTAATTTATATTTGAAGCTAATGCACTTTCCCTCTTTGATGTGCAAACACCTGTTTAGGAAATCAGCATTGGTCTTCCATTTAAGTTAGTATATTATTTATCACCATACAATATTCGCATTAAGATTGGTGCACAAGATTGCTGCATGGTTTCATCTGTTAATTTGGAAGACCCTCCGTCACGCAGCCGACTTGCAAAATCGTCAAGGTGGGTTTTTCGTACCTTCTCCATTGACATAAACCTTAGAGGCTCAAAATGAAAAGGAAGTACGATAAAGAAAACTCTAATCTAAAAATGGACATTAAAAGTCTTAAAGCAACTAAATGAGGATCCTCCGATTCTCAAGAGTGATGCAAATTATGGGTGGGAAATCTGCTGACTTGAAGAGTGGCTTTGAGACATTTGTCCTATTCTACGGCCCACTAAATACTATTTTTAAGGCTGCTGTGTCTTTAAAGGTATTGTTTAACAGAAGATTTTTTGTTATTCAAATAACTTTCAAAATTTTAAACGCAAAACTGCACACTTTTCTGGTTGTGAAAGTAAACGTCTCAAGCATGGAAAATACTCCGTGGATGTCCTACACGCACGAAATCCGTTTTTCCTTGTAAAAGTAAACTTGCATTTGTTGGAATAAACTTTTTACAGGTCTTGGGAAACTTTTTAGTCATTTTTGTCTGGTTTATTGTTGATAATTTTCCATTTGCGAGCGATTTTTTGGCTAAACCTGACAAGTTTTGTATATATATATTGACTTCCAAGGGCGTTTGCACACGTGCGGGGAAAAATTGAGTGACTCTTGATTTTTTAGTAGCAGTTGATACGCAACTATCAAATAATTTTGGGGACTTTGAGGGTAATTTCTGGCAAGTAGGAATTTTAAGATTTTTGGTAGCTAGCCTACAGAAGATGCATAATTTTTTGGCGTACTTAGGCAAAGAGGGCAAGGGGAAAAACGCGATAAAAATGACCCCTGCGCTCTTCCTCTCATGTACGACTCGCGCTTTGCGCTTGCCTCGCTTCCACCTCTGTTTGCCTAAAGTACGCAACAACAAAAAATTACGCCTGTTAGCCTAAGTATCCCAGTTCTTTTTTCTCTTCCCCTCTTTTCTCTTCTTTTATCGCTTTAATAACTGGAGTTGATTTAGGCATGCTTACATTTTTTCTGTGTTTGTTTAATTTTTCAGTGGGAAACAATTGATCTCACATCAAGTCCTGTCAAAAGGTCCAAGTCGTCTGAGGTCCTCCCAGAAAGTGCCAGTAACATGTATTCCAGTATAACTGATTCAGATGCTGATTTGGAGGACAAAACTAACAGTGAAGGTGACTTAAATTGGGAAATTGTAGATCTCACCTCAAGTCCTGTCAAAAAGTCTCAGTATTCTGAGGTCCTCCCAGAAAGTGCCAGTGATATGTATTCCAGTATGCCTGACTCAGATTCTGATGATGGGGAAACCAAGAGTGAAAGTGACTGCTATTTTCATAACCCCAAGTGGCCTGTGTGGAGTCGCTGCAGTGATTGTGTACCATGTGAACAACTTGTTGCCCTAATTTTGAATGATGCCTCTAACCATCCTGACAAGATCTGCAAAAGTCGCCCAGTCGGAGTGCGTCATAATGCTCTCTTTGTTATTGATTTGAACTCAGTGCCCTTAAAAAATTTAACTGATGACAATGGCTCCTGGGATATCTCTACCCCAAGAAGAATGTACCAAGTTGAAGAAAGTGACAGTAAAGGGAACATCTCAGTCAAGAGAGCAAATTCAGCAGGTCCTAATGTGTACACACTGTACCGACAGTATGGCACTCACAAAGCCACCAAAAAGCAAAAAGGTGTGGAGTTCAAATGGGTGGTTGCTACTGTTAAAGATTTTAAGGGCTCAATCCTCCCAGTTAAGATTTTTCATTATTTTTTCAAAAGTGGTGAGGAGGAAGACATAGTGCTTGCTCCACATGGAAATGCACAAGGATCTTGCAAACGACCATTCATACAAACTGAGCCAACAACTTTGTCAAGCATCCAGAAAGATGCTCTTCACAAGAAGCCAAAAAGGCTCTGTGGTGAAAAGTTAAGTTCAAGTGGTGGCCTGTTGGAGAGTGACTCCGCGTCATCTGAACCACAAAACCGGAAGCAAGTGTACAATGCACGGTCTTCTACATCACGTCTCAGTAGAAATCCTGACAAGGACGAAATATTTCAGCTATTAACACAGTTAAAGGATGACTACGCTGGTGAGGGAGGTTTTGTTCAAGAAGTCAAATTTGGCAAGACACCAGAAGTGATTGTTGGCTTTGAGCAACAACTGGAAGAATTGGTGTGGTTTTGCTGCAATTCAATGCGGTTTTCGATCATGGGAATCGATCCAACCTTCAATTTGGGGAAGTTTTTTGTGACAGTTACCACCTATAAACATTTGATGGTAAAACGAAAGTCTTCCCTAGAGCACCCTGTGTTTGTTGGACCTTGCTTTATTCACATGCAACAAGAAACACAAACCTACTTCTCCTTTCTGTCCTCCTTAATTGGCAAGAAGAATGGTTTACGTGATCTTAAAGCCTATGGATCTGACGGAGAAGTACCCCTTTTAAATGCACTGGTCGCAGCATTTCCTGATGCAACTGGTTTGAGATGCTTTATTCACATGAAAGACAACATTGAAGACCATCTCCGCAACAAGCTGCATGTGAAATCTGAAGTGAAGTCTGCTATCATACATGACATATTTGGCCATGTTGTTGGTGACACAAAGGTAAGATATTCAACCCTTTAATCTTTAATAGATCAGAATACAAATTCTCTCTCACATGTTACATCTAGATGAACAGGACCAAAAGTGTCTAAGAGCCCTAGTCACTTTACAAAGATAGTTTTTTTTCTATTAGATCTACGGAAAACGTTTTGGTCTAGTTGTTTATCAATAAGAGACTGTCAAAATGTTTATAGAAGTAAACATTGGTGATCATTTTCTTCGCATTCAAGACCTTCCTGACTGAGTAAGCTTTGACATTGTAGGGATTAATATGGTTATCACCATTGGTGCTTAAAGGATAAAATGGAACATGCTTGTGGAGTTACCATCTAAGGGATGGCATTAGGGAGACAAGATATTATTAAACAAAACTTGCTTGGCTAGAGTATTCATAATCAGAAGAACAGCTGTAGGGAAATATTTATCATTTTTATTCAAAGCTATTAATAATTTTTGCCTTGTTCTTTTCTAGGTTGTAGGATTAGTGGATTCAGTAAGCTGCATGGAATTTGACAATAATACTGCCCAGTTAGAGCAGAAATGGAATAGCATTGCTCCTGGTTTCCACCCTTGGTTCATGCAGCACAAGGCGGATACTTTCAAGACAAGCATGATTGCATCTGTTCATGAGGCTGCTCAGCTGGGATCTCCTCCACAGATGTACACAGATAATGCCAACAAGAGGAAGAACTTTGTTCTCAAAGACTGGGTTGATTTCAGCAAGAACACCATACCCACCGTTGTTGCTGAGCTGAGATCCTTTGTCCAACAGAGCCTTACTGAAGCAGAACGTGCAGTGTATGGTGCTGGAGAGTATTACCTTTCTGAAGAGTTTAAACATTTGGAGGTACGAGTAAAAATAGGCTTCAGTAGTTTTCACAACCCATTCTTTGCACATCATACATTCAATTTTCATCTCATAACTATGTATGTTAAGGTGGCTCGATAGGCTAAAAGGGACCAAAAAGTTTGTTTAAATATGAGGAAATATCAATTGCATGCGATTGCACTCATGGAGAGAAAACACTTCCCACAAGTAATTACAATTATTGAGTTGTGCATGTCTTGACACCTTTTTCGTAAAGTATAATAATAATAATAATAATAATAATAGTAGTAGTAGTAGTAGTAGTACTACTACTACTACTACTACTACTAATAATAATAATAATGTTCCCCCCATGGACTACTACCTTGGTGTGGTGGGGCGGCTTGTGCACCTCGATGAACACACAAGCTATGCTGGCTGGAGCGACTGCTCCTGATAGGG
>OX419342.1:11572507-11577507 GCA_948470475.1 Galaxea fascicularis
AGATAAACAAATAAAACAACTGAGTAAGTGAGACCGCTTAATGCGCTCCAAAGTTGTGTTTTTACTGTGAGTATGACATTACATTTAACAAAAATATTGTTCAAGATATGCAAGGTTTGAGGTCGGCCTGCACGCAGAAAATAGCCGGTCCCCAAAATGTTTTTAATGTTTTGCACAGGCAAAAGGTAGAACTGAACCGTGGTATTAACTTCTTTTAGGGGGGGACGTGGCTACTGGAGATATTTGGCCTCAAAATCACCCTATTCTGCTATGCCATTTTATCTAGTTAATTATCAACTTGAATTGATTGACAACTAATCAATCAAATAACCTGAAATGCCTGTGCATAACTCATGAAGGCCTTACCTCTACTAGTGTGCAGCTACAAAGGAATAGGATAAATTGTCCAAGTTAAATATCCCCCGATGTTTACTCCATTCAACAGTAGTTTCTATGTGAATTTTTGTACAAAAAGCAGGGGGGGTGCTCTAAATCCCCCGGAAAAATTCCAAAGATCATAGCACTTTAGTTTTTTGAGTTATTGGATGTGCTCTTCAATCTGGCCAAGTTTCACTAAAATCGGTGAGATTGCATGTATCACCACTGCCTGGTCCTGTCATGGACAGGCTCTTAAATTATACGACTTAACAATGGTCTAGGAATGGAAAGACATATTTTATTGTTTTCAGTCATCAGAAATATCTAAGATGCATTAGGGATAAAAGGTCCTAAAAATAAGGAGTACCACAGGAAATAAAATTGGGAATGCATTCCAATTTTGGGAAATAATTGGGGTTTAATTCCCATTCTTGGAAATTTGTTGGATAGCCTTGGGGAAATAATGTCACACAAACTGGAAATTATTGGGAAAAATACAAAGATAAAGCAATGGTTTCCCAATGTTAGGAAATAGCTGGAATCTTTTCCTCAAAATGGGAAATTACTGCAAAACCATTATGGAGGTAAATTCACAGAAATGGGAAATCATTGGGTCCTTTTCTTTTTCTGTCATAAGGAGTTTTCTAGAAAACTAGTCCTTACTTTTGAGAATTTAAAATAAAAGATTATTATTTTATGGTTTTATCTGAATTTTGTCATTCTGTTGAGGCTTTCCTTCGATACATGGTAAATTGCTGTGCACAGTACAGTTGCATGTTAGGAGGCCTATAGCTGCATCTTTATTTTATACCTAATTACATTGTATTGATACCAATCTTGTAATCAAAGACCAGTATAATTATTGTACATGTAGATGATCTTTCATGTTTTTTGTTTATTTAATGTAAACAGGACTATTTCAAAGAAAATAAATGGTTTGTTCCCAGCAGCTATTGTTTCATCGGAAGAATATTAGTGTATATGTACATGTATAATATGTGTATCTCTCCTTTCCTATCAGTTATAAGAAAAAGAATACTGATACCTTTAATCACAGGTACATATTAAATATGAGCAAGTTCATGTACCTAAAGGTATATTCTTTAAGTTACATTTTGAAGTTCTGTGATGCATTTAATTAGTTTTTCATCACCAGCAGGAGGGGGTTTCCCATTGTCCTTCAGCAATTCCAAGAATAGATTCCCATGAGCCTCCCTCAGAAAGACGTTTTCTGATCTTGTGTTCTCAACAAAAAAGAACACATTAACTGTCTTCCTTGCATAGTCTGTATTGTGAACATGGACATACCAAATCTCATTTTGTACCTTCTCCTTGAATTAGTAACATATCACCATTTACAGGGTAAACAGGAACAATCACTGAAAATGGTAGCCTGCGAATGCAGACGTATTTATGGTTGTCGTTTCTCCCTGCCTGAAAAGTAACCTCTGCGAGCTCGAGCTGCAAAACGATTTCTGGGACATAAAATTCTTCAGCCAATCACAGTGTAGCTCCTAAAAATCCAGAACTAAGGCGCTCACGATAGTCACATCTTCTTGTGGACAAAAAATGGCTGACACAATGGAATGTGCATTCTTTGCATTCAGGAAGGTTTGCAACGTTTTTGGATTTGACGGTTTGAATACGCATCAAAGGGAGTCCATCACGTACACTGTTAAAGAGAAGAAGGATATTTTTGTTAATCTACCAATGGGTTTCAGAAAGTCTCTCATTTATCAGGCTTTGCCATTAGTTTACTGACCAGAAGAATATTATCGTTGGGATTTCTCCACTTAACAGCCTCATAAAAGATCAGGTGCTACACCTAAATTCCCTGGGAATTACTGCCATATCTTTGGCTGAAATAGCCACTGACAAACAAACAAAAGAAGTCAATAATGGGGATTACTCAATTGTCTTTGGATCGCCTGAAACGTGGCTTGGAGATGAGAAATGGAGGAAAATGGCAATGAGCGAGTTATATCGGAAATCTGTAAGGGCAGTTGCTGTTGATGAGGTTCATGTTGTTTGTCACTGGTAAGGTTTAAAGTCTCTAGTAAATTTACGAGCAGATTGCCATACTCGAACTTAAAGTATGAAAGCTAATTTAAATAATATTTCGGTCAGTTAATCTAGTCTTTCGTAAGCATCGAAACAGTCAACAGAATAATTATAAGCTTAAATTGAAACTTTTGAGATCTGGAATGATCCTAACCTCATGTAGAAACTTCTGTAGTTATTTCAGGCTGTTTTTTTGTTATCAAAAAAGCTTCACATAAAAGGTATTTCGAATAAAGTTTAAAATATTCATTACATTTTTTATTTTTATAGGGGGTAGTCCCAATCCCAGAAGCATGCTGCTTTTAGAGTATGCGGCAGCTGGTATAAACGTGAAATCCTCTTCAAAGAGAAAGCAAAGGGCCTTCACGTTTAAGCCTTACGAGCTACCTAGAGAATCAGTCCATCCCCATGAGGTTACGTCATATACAGCTTTCGGAGAGATGCAGAAAGAAGCACACTGTAAAGGCGTGAAAGCTGGGCAACACCTTTTTGAAAAATACATACCTTGACGCTGTGTTGACCTCCTCAAGGAGAATGACAGTTGGGACTGTCTGTACAAATTTAACCATCCAGGTGGCTTGCAGATGTGTGATGGAGAACTTCCAGCAAATTACAACAAGTTTGATTTGGATGTAACTGCAGGATATCTCATTGAAGACATTACACTTGAATTGTTGAATGATCAAGACGAAGAGGACTGTTATAGAATCACAAATGATGCTTCACTTGACTTAGAGCAGGAAGATCTGGAGCAAGAACTAGAAGCAAATTCCAAAGGAGAAAAATAGATGATTTCAAACATGGAGCGGGGAAAAATGACTAACATCCATATAAGTCAAGCAATTAAAATTTTATTGCCAAGAGAGTATATCGGAAGATGCCAACAGAAGAAACAGTGGGCTGCCAAGTTTTTACCTAGTAAAGAACCCCTAAATCCCAAGCACGATATAGTTGTTTTTGGAAATGTTGCTGTGAAGAAAATTAAAGAAGGGGTCAACTCCTTTTTAATATCACGTGTGGAGCAAATTGAGTCGATCAAAGATGGGGCAGAGGTAATGAGCTTTAAGCTAAAAGACAAACCACCAGTGCGGTTAAGATGTGCCTTGTATACTTGTGTTATGCATGGTGATGCTGACGACGAATATCAAGTGGGGGAGGAAATAGTTTTGATGCCTTGGAAGTCGCCATGTGGACGTTTGGGTACAGTTGAGCTGCTTTCCATTGCAGAAAGTCCAGGTCACTACTTGTTGCATGAAGAATCAAAGGAGTGGCTTAATAAAACAACCTATGTTCCATTTGACGAAAACATGGATAATCAAGAAGTTGCCGACATATCTTCTCAAGATCAGGAACTTGAAGAAGGATTTTATGAAGTCAAAGAAGTGTTAGGACTAAGGATTCACAAAGACATGACATGAGTTCTACATGCGATTCAAGGGTTATGGACCAGAAGAAGATATGTGGTTGCCAGCTTTGTCATTTAACACGATGGTATCGTTTCAGACAACATCACGTTTTCGTCGAAAGAGAAAGCACATGACAAACGAAGACTGTTCAGCCGAGATCATCAGGCCTCCAAGGAAAAAACCGCCTGAATCAACACAGGGAAAGAAGCGGGACAAACAAGATGGTAAGCCTAGCAAAGATTGCAAAGGTAAAAAGCTGGCAAAAGGTCTTGATAGCAGCAGGCATAACACTTTTTAAAAACATGTTTCCACAGAAACTTCTGTCATCTTCAGTTTAAATCAGTACAAAGTACAGAGTTGAATATATAGTGTGAAACAAAATGCTAATTAAGTGTAAGAACAAAAGGAACCATGGCAATGTACATTATTACAGAGAAAGTTTTAAATTAACATGATAAAGTTGATGATTAAGTGTAGGTTTTTCCCATTGAATATGAATGGCTTCTTTTATCTTAAGTTGGAAGGTGGTGGAAGCGTGATCTAGGATGCTAAAACAGTCACTAGAGCATAAAGTGCGGCAATGTTCAGAATTTTGTTCATGTTTAGAAATATGCGAGGTCCTATCACTGAAAATGTGCTCACGTACACGCGTGGAAAAATGCCGGGTGGTTTCGCTGACATAGCAGGTACTACAGCCTGCACACAAAAACTTATATACCACACCCGCACGGAGCCCACGAGGGATAGGATCCTTTACACTAAACAAGTTACCGATTTTAAATGATGAGAAAACTAGCTTAACATCAATGTTGTTACAAAAGCGTTTAGCAAACTGGCGAACCTTTTTCTGTGTGATAATAAAGAAAGGACCAATGTAAGGTAATTTAAAGTAAAAGGTACGTGTAGTGTCAGAGATTATTAATCACTACCTCACACTTACTCGCCAAGACTGTAATCCCCCGGTTTCTGTCTCTGATGTTACTTTTCTCTCACAAATGTTACTTTTCTAGGTGTTACTCATGTTATATCAAAATTGATGGTGTCTATAGATCTTTTTTACAACATACCTCCGCTTCTATTTTTAATGCATGTTATTTCCATTGTAGCCTATATAGTAGTTTTCAATTGAGTGTAGGGAAGAGTCAGTGAAGTACT
>OX419342.1:11582507-11590007 GCA_948470475.1 Galaxea fascicularis
TTTTATCTATGACAAATACGTTACTAAAATCTTACTCACCTAAAGTTGGTTAAACGCTTTCAACCAGCTTCGCTTGTTCAAGTTCAGCTCGGGCCCAGTTTCGTACGCAGAGAATTAGAACACACTGAACTGCAATACGAAGACAATGAGCTCAATTCGTTCCACAGTGTCGGGATAATTTTCACACGTTAGGCGCGCTACCGCAAGAGTTTTTTTTCCACAGTTTTCTACCTCTGAAGTTCTCTGCGCGCTAAAACAAATATGTTTTTTGAACGGAGCTCTTTTTTAGCTTTAAATAGCCACCAGAAGCATCCAAATATCTTTCCTAGAACGAGAATTATGATTTTTTTTTACTGGAGTACAGGATTTTTGTTTCAGTCTCACAGTCAGGCTGTTTGTTTACATTTTGTTTACCGTGTCGGGATAATTTTCACACGTTGGGCGCGCTACCGCAAGAGTTGTTTTCCACAGTTTACGACCTCTAAAGTTCTCTGCGCGTTATAACAAATATGTTTTTTGAACGGAGCTCATTTTTAGCTTTAAATAGACACCAGAAGCATCCAAATATCTTTCCTAGAACGAGGATTATGATTTTTTTTTACTGGACTACAGGATTTTTGTTTCAGTTTCACAGTCAGGCTGTTTGTTTACATTTTCGCGCATTAGCGAGAAGTGTTTAGAAATGTAAATACACACAGTTTACCGGTCTGATCCAATTGGGAAAGATTCTTATCATAGGAAGATAGCAGAATTCATGTTTCATTGTTACCGATACGGTAATGAATTATTTGTTTTGGGGTTTTGGATCAAGTCAACATTGTAGCGTTCCTTCTGAAACAACTAGGTGAGTTTCAAAGCTAACATTTCGTCGAGCTGTGATGCTATTATTTCGGCAGATTAATGGCTTCTTTCGTGTGCAATAATTGGAAAGGTTATTTATATATTTCACTTGGTGAACTTTGCTTCGAAAACGCTCTTGGCCCAGTGAATAACAATAGATCAAATTTTCGGGAGAAGCGAATTATCGTTCGAAAAATCGCAGCGACTTTTCGGCAGGAGCGAATTATCGCTCGAAAATTCGCGGTGATTCATCGCGCAAAGCGAATTATCGTTCGAAAAATCGCGCGGATCCAAACAATAGGTGTCACGAAAATGCGGGGAAATTTCGTCGAAATATCGTATCGAGCGAAATTTCTTCGAAAAGCCCCGAAAAGCCAGGAATTTCGTCGAAATTCGTTTGCATTACTTTTGCACAATACTGTAAGTGTTATGTATCTAGCTGGCTATTATTATTATACAATGAGTTTGAGCAGGGGCCAATCTCATTGATCAAGGGAATAAAGGGGATAGTTTCTAAAGAAACTGTGGTGCTGCGTCGGTGGGGAAGTAGTACACAAAGATTTTGGTACATGTATTATCAACAGAGTTGATAAATGTAAATTGACCACCGTACAGGGATTCTAATAGGGACTCTGTTAGAATCCCTGTACAGTGGTCAATTTACATTTATCAACTCTGTTGATAATACCAAAATCATTGATCAAAGCCTTAGTGTCATGCATTTAGCTGACTATCTTAAGTAAACAATTATTTTGAGCAGGGGCCAATCTCATTGACTGAAGCCTAGTGTCATTTCACATTCATGTATGTTGCATTTGAGCAGGGGCCAATTTCATTGATCGTGGTTTTAGTGTCATGTATTTAGCTGAGTATCTTTAGTATACAATGACTTTGAGCAGGGACCAATCTCATTGACTAAAGCCATTGTGTCATTTCACATAGTCTAGTATCTTTGCAATATGTTCAGTTTGAGCAGGGGCCAATGTCATTGGTTTAAGACTTTTTGTTCACTTTACCTTTTTTCAATTTAGACTGTAAGAAAGCCTTCCTCTGGGCGCTGCACTGGCCTCGGGTGGGGTGGCCCAGTCTCTTTTGCGTCCAGGCTGTGGCGGTTTTCATCCTCACCTTTGCTGAGAATGAAGTCGTTTAAATGCTTAGGTCATCTGTATGGATGAGTGATTGGCAAACAATTTCTGTACACTTTATTGATTTAATAAACGCCCACTCACATGGCCAAAAGTTTTCCAATCCATAGTTTACTTTCTCATCCAACTTTTCTGTTCTCATCAAACTGAGCTCGGCCTGTGCAGACCTTATGTGTGGCTTTGACAATAACATACAGCAAAAAAGAAGTTAACACTGAGTTGAATCACTCACCACCACTTTCGAGTGCCTGAAATACATCCGATCCAAACAAAACTCGATTCTGAGCGCTGTCATTTTTATTAGCACTTTCTAGCCTGGTCACCTACTCATGACGTCATTCCATCCAAAAAATTTGCATGTCTGTGATTTGTTTCGGTAAGCATCTCGTTTAAGAAAAGGGACAGCCGCAACAGCCGTGGTTGCAATAAAACACTTTTTTCTCAGGCAAAATAGAGTTCTTCAGTGAAACGTTGCCCTCAATTTCAATTTCCCTCAGTTAGACACTTGCACCTCCGATTCGGAACCAATGGGTTTACCTTGGGCTAAAAATTTTGACCCCTCCCAAAATATTGTTTTTCCCCTTCAGACCTTTTTTTTGAAACAAGTGACCCCTTAGTGAGTAATCAGTTTATTTTTTAGTTCAGAACCTTGACAAAAAGAATTGTTTTACTTCCATAGGGACATAAATTTAACTGGGTCCCATTTGCTTGTTGTTTTCCAGCCAAAAATAACAAAGATGTATGGTCTACTTGCGAAAAGGAAAATATTCTGATTCATTGAGGTTATCTTCATATATTTACGCTTCCTGTTCTTGATCTCTTGTTTACATTCAACTTACATTCAAACAATATCAGTGAAAACTGGAATTTCAAGATGACACGTAAGAAAAATGTAAACTTGTCTGCTCTCAGATTGAAGGATGAAGACTATGGTGTTCCATCCCCGCGAAAAATCAACTTTGCAAAGCAACATTCAACTTTATCAAACGACTTTATTTTCAACTTATGAAACATTCAACATTCATACAACTTTCAACTTTACTTGTCAACAGTCGACTGCAGAGCATACAACATTGAGCTTCACACTTTAAATTGTAAGAGTGACTACTCAGCAATGAGTGCAGCATTGAACATTTGAGTTCACAACTCAACATCGATCATGAGATTACAATTTATCAATCGGGTTGACAATCCGAAATTTTCGTTCAACAACACGGTCGTCCTTTGCAATATGCTGCATGCTCAATAATATTGCAACCTTTGTGTGCGTTCGCTCCAATGTCGATCCTTGTATCCTGCAATCTTGAATGTTGAGTTCTCTGAAATCGAGACAAAATCTGCCAAAAATTATGGAATGTCAGCCATTCATTTCCATGTGCTTTTGTTCTTCTATTTGCAATCTCATAAATGTTGATCGACCAAGACTCATGGAAGCCAATAATAGGCAATTAAATAATTTGCGAGATACCCTTCTTCAGGTAGCAGATAAACTGACGTTGCTGCAGCATCAAAACACTCGTTAAGGTAGGGCTGTGTGTAGTGTTAAACATCTCTCACATGTTTTTTACATTGTTTGTAAGAAAATTTTCTTAGTCTTCCACTTGTTAGATTCTTAAATATCGTCTCTTCTGAGTTGACGATTACAATTTCAATTTTCTCAGCTTTGGATCTGTTTTACGCTCCTGTTTTGTTCTACATTGTTTCAATGTTTCCTGAATTTTGTAGGTAATACTTCAGCTGTCACAGCTAATCCATCACATGTCATCAGCCACCCTGCTGTGTCTGGCTTAACAAGTGCTGCTCGAGCAACAATGCCAAGTCAGTGTGTTACCCAGAATAATCCAGCATTGTCTGTTGTTCAAGAACATTGCCGGCTATTCAATTGTAGGCCTTCTGCTGGAAAATCAAAGAAGAACGGGAAGCGTTCCCAGATGTGCACACTAAAATTCTTATGTATGTCAAAGACTGATTCTGTCAAACCACCAATGGCTGTAAAGGAGTGGGCACAGTTGGCTAACGCAGGTCTTGGTGAGCACAGTATCCAGTTTGACCTTAATGAGGGGAGCTGGCATTGTCATGAGAGGATTTTACAAGCGTTTCCAAAGTTCAGTGGAGTTGGATATGAGCTCCTTCTCTTTCAGCGAGGTGAAGGAGGTGCGTTTTGTAATCTTGCAGGCCCATATACTCCCAGAAAGTTAAAGGATGCCTCTGCACATTCAAAGATTTACATCAGGCCTTTGCAGAAGGATTTGGAAGTGGATGAGGTTGATGGACCTGAAGAGGAGTAAGTGTTGGTTTTGTTAGACATCACTGGGAATATCTGAAATCTCAAAACTCCATTGTTGTTGCAGACAAAATTTGGCCAATGCTTTATTGCACTAAACTAAGTAATATCATTAACCTGCACATTGTAAAATTGACTCCAACTTAAACTTTTATGGGAAAAGGAGAATGGCCTAGTTTATATTTTTTTGTGGTTAAACTTTTAATTTAACATCTTGGCAGGTTTCAGATGGTCCTTTTATTACCTGCTTGAAATGTCGTGAGTCAGTCGAGATGACCAAGATGAGGTAACAAATGCAGGCTGGAGGCTTATTTGATATGAGAACCAAAATTTGTAAAGCTTGGCTCATGACATTATAGCCCATTACAGCCCATGAGCTATAGCAGCTTGACCCCAAGCAGCTAAACCATAAGACATGTAAGGAAATATCAGGGAACGATAGATATTTAAAAGAGTACAGAGAGGAATAAAGTGCCCGAGATGAGCAATGACTCCAATAATTCTACTTATTTTTAATGCGACATATTCTATATGAAATTTCCAGGTCAGATTACTGTCCAATAAGATTCCAAAATATTTGACATGTTCTTTGCATTCTAGAGAAGCGAAAGTATGGGTACTGTTATGAAACATTTGGATATTAACCGTATAACCCAGCTTACGCTGATAAGGACGGAAAATGACATAATTTGACTTCTAAGCATTGAGCCATAATTTTCAGAGACTTTAAACAATTCTTTATTCACAGTTTCCTTTAGAGATTTCAGATTTTTGTCTGCATACAGCAAGTTAGTGTCATCAGCATAGAGGTAGAATGATAATTTATTGGAAGAGTTATGAATATCATTGATGTAGATCAAGAATAACAATGGGCCTAACACAGAACCTTGGGGAACGCCACAGGAGATCAGACTTTTTGAAGATAAACAAGAATCGACTTCAGTTACTTGTGATCGGCCTAGGAGGTATGAAGAGAACCAGTTATTAATGATGCCCCTGATGCCATAGTGATTAAGTTTTTGCAGCAAAATAGCATGATCGATGGTGTCAAAAGCCTTTCTTAGATCAATAAAGATCCCACAAGTGAATAGCTTTAAGTCCATGTTATTTTGGATGGTGTTAACAGTATCAAGAATAGCATGCTGTGTGGAGTGCTTTTCACGAAAACCATACTGTGACTTAAAAAGAATATTGTTTTTATGAAGAAAAGATTTTAGACGATGGTAGCGGTCAGCGGTCAGCGGACAAGATGGCTGTCCTTTCCTTCGCTCTTGAAGAAATTGTCGTGAATTGTAGTTTCGTGTTCTGCAACGTGTGATTTAGCCTATTTGTTTAATATTGTGAGTATCTACCAGTACGATGACTATTAATTGCGACCAACTTGCCAAAATTTTAGACGACAAACTCAGTCCACTCAACTCGAGAATCGCTGAGTTAAAAAAAATCAGTTGATGAGGCGATGAATCATATCCAATTTGTGAATGCGAAGTACGATGAGTTGCTACAGATGATGAAGACCTCAAATGATGAGAGAAAGGCTTTGCAAGATGACAATAAGATCTTGAAGGCAACAATTCACAGAATAGAAAGATCACTGGAATCAGTCACGAGAGCCAACCACGATCTGGAGCAGTGCACTCACAGAGAATGCGTGGAAATCCGAGGAATTCCTGTTGCTGCTACTCCTTCAGAAGAGCAAACCAACAATATTGTCAAGGATGTCGGTAAACTACTGGGAGTGGATATTACTGAAAACGACATTTCAGTTCGCCATCGAATGCCTCAAAGTCAAGAACGCAAAGGCAAACCTAGACCACCGGCTATCATAGTCAAATTTACGAGGCGTGATGTCAAAGATAACTTCTACTGTGGAAGGAAGCACCTCAAAGATTTAACAACTCAAGATCTTGGATATTCCAAGAAAAATAAGATCTATTTTGCAGAGAGCCTGTCAGAAAGGAATCGAATGTTATTCAAAGATTGCTTAAAGGTCAAGAAGGATTTGGAGTTTAAGTTCATTTGGACTCTAAATGGAAAAATCTTCATGAGAAAAGACAAAGACTCTCCTGTTCACCTCATTGCTAACAAAGAGGATCTTCAAAAGATGCAATCTAGATAAGTATCAACATACTGAACTTTTGACCATTTGATGAATTGTTTAAAATGTGCTGCTGGCACTTCTGTCACAGATACCAGTGACAAGGCCTGTGATTTGGCTAATTCACTTCCATCCTTAAGTATCACTTCTTCTATAGTAACATTCCGCATCTCACTGACCTAGATGCTGACCTAAACATGCCTTTGGATAATAACTTTGGTTTCTATAGTACTCATGATTTTCATAGTAATTATGACATCAGCGAATGTCTATTAAGTGGTCAATCTTTCTCTTTGATAAACTGTAATATTAGAAGCCTATCAGCTAACTTTGATAAATTGTCAAATATGTTATCCGAGCTATATTTTTCTTTTTCACTAATTGGTCTTACTGAAATTAAACAGAAAATTGGTGAATCTCCTATATCGAACACTGACTTATATGGATATCAGTTTCTCTCACAACCAAGCCTTTCCAATGCTGGGGGAGTTGCTTTCTACATAAATAATAACTTAAATTTTAGCATAAGACCTGAATTTACAACCACTACTGATGATTTTGAAGCTTTATGGATTGAAGTGCATAATAATTGTCATTCAAATTTATTGTGTGGAATCATTATCCAAATGGTGACTTAGAACAGTTTATTGATTATTTGAACTCCACAGTTGATAGAATTAATCAAGAAAACAAAACTTGTATAATCATGGGAGACTTTAACATAGATCTTTTAAAACTAGAATCACACTCAGCAACTGATAGTTTCCTTAATACTCTGGGTTCACACTTTTTCCAGCCCTATATATTGCAGCCAACAAGAATATATAGTAAATATTTTTTTCAAAACATTAAGGATGGCAAAAGGATTTGGAAGGGCATTAAGCAAATAGTAAAATTTAAACCACAAACTAGCCAGAGGCTCATTAAGATTGTAGATAACAATTCTGAAATAACTGAACCTAAACTTGTTGCTGATGCATTTAAGAGCTGCTGCCTGTAAATATCAAACATCGCCCGACAGTTCAAAAAAATCGACCTCCATTTTAATTCATAAAAAGAATCCCTATATAGAACTATTTTCGAAAATGGAGTTTAAAAGGTTCAGCGAATTTCATTTTTCGAGAAATCGAGAA
>OX419342.1:11605007-11607507 GCA_948470475.1 Galaxea fascicularis
ACTGCTCAGAATGTGACGACCTTACTTCTGTGTTACATGAAATCTATGAGTTCGTCAAGCAGGCTTCCTTTCTATCGAAAGATGACAGGGACGAGGCTCTATACCTGGCACAGCACAGCAAAGATATGATTCAAGCCTGGAGAGCACACCAGCTCCGCACAGTGAGACACAATCAGTCCAGATTAGAAATCCTTCAAAAGCTCATATTTTTGCCAAACCTAAGGATCCTGTGTTGAAAGAACAATGAACTGACGCTGTTTATTCTATTCCATGCAATGACTGTGATCATGAGTACATCAGACAAACCAAGCGTCAGCTTGGCACGCGTTTAAAAGAGCATAAAAAAGCAGTTTTTCTTTGCAAAAAGGAAAATTCCGCTTTGTCGGAACATGCTTGCCAAACCAACCATGCAATAGTGTGGGATAATTCCAAAATTATCACCACTAACCGGCGGTACTGTCAACGGCTTTGTTTGGAAGCTTGGCACATCAACTCCGCCCACGCTCCTTTAAACCGTGACGATGGCGGCCTTTTACCTGACACCTATTTACACCTCATCAAAACAAAAGGTCGTTAATTAGGAAGCGTATAAAAGGCTCCTTTTTGCAACACTAGATCACCCCTGATGAAGACACTAGACAGGAGTGTCGAAACGTTGGGTCGTGAATTGTAACTTTTTAAGTTACATTCATCAAACTTCAAACCAGAGTAGCATCAAACCATGTCTGAAGGCGAAAAGAGTTTTCTTCAATCTCCTCAGAAGATCCAGGAGAAGATGCTAGTGAAGCCGATAAGCAAGTACTTCTATGTCCTAAAGAAGGTTGCACACGTGCTTTCCAACGGCACTCTTCACTGAAAAGACACATTGCATTTGGAACATGCAGCAAGGCAATTGAGAGAGAAACTCTACTCGACCTGGCAAAGTTAAAATATGCCGCAATACTTCGTTGCCAACAATAACTGCAACCAGTTCTTCTACGACCGAGTCTCCTGTAGCACGATCTGAAGGATGGGCATTAAAGCAGGCAAAAAAAGCGTATCACTTCAATGAAGAGCAGCGACAATATCTTGAAGCAAAGTTGCAAACACTGGCCAGGAGAGCAGTATGAAGGTCGATGCGGAGACTGTTTTCAAAGAAATGCGGAGGGCACACGCATCCAATGGCGAGTGCTTGTTTAGAGTATCTGAATTTTTAACAGCTCAACAAGTGGCTTCATTTTTCTCCCGAATGGCCACAAAAGGAAGGCAACAAACCATTCCAGAAGGCATTTCCGCCGATCAAGACATCATTGCAATGGAAGATGAGCGAAACTTCTCTTCTGCAAAGGAGGCTGTGGTGACTGCAGTGAATGTCAAACATCCTGTGAGCTATGACCACTACAAAATATGTTCTATGGTCAAAGACAACACCCTGCGGAAAGTCAAACTTGATGTGTTGAAACTTCTCTGTGAGAACTTGAGCATCTCAATGCCACCCGATCAGAGGAAAAAAGGCCCCTACATCTCTCTTCTCGAAGATATTGTGAAAAACAGCTTCTGTTCTTTAACAACGTAGCTTATAAACAAAACCGAAGAAATATGCCTGTGTCTAAGGGTCAGTTCGATCAAGGTTATCTAGATGGCTGCGATTTATTCACTTGTTTCCCGATTAACGTCCACTGGTCGTTTACGGGCGGGAGTGGGGCGAGTCAAGATTTGGACGTTAGTGTGTGGTATATGAATTTCTTTTGACCAAAAAAGAAGATGGAACTGCCATTGGCCCCTAGGTGAAGACGCCTGACACCAAAGCGAAACGTATCTGGAGTACCACTGTTAGAAATATGCCATAGTCATTCTATAAATAGACTTTTTGCTTACGTAGATTATGCAAATGAGTTATCACCTACCTTCAAATCTGTTATCTTTGCTAGTGCGCGTTCAAACTGCCCAGATCTTGATAGAAGAAGGCCAAAGGACTATCTCAATATTAATTTCGACTCGATATCGGGCATACCAAGATGCGTTTCAAGCTCGTAAAAATACGCAACTTTTACAGTTTCCATAGGAGCTTGAAAAGGCAATTCTTTGACAGTCGACAGAGCCCTTCATAATACTTGAAAAAGGTGAAACTCTTATGCTAAGTTTATCCCGTGTTCTAAAGTTGTAAATTGTTTCAATGCGATTACCGAGAACTTCGTCAATTTTCCCAATATGTTTTGCATATAAGGTAAAAAGGTGTATTTTCGTTTTTTGCGAATTTCTTGAAGGCGTTGAACTCTTAGAAAATCGAAATAACATTTTCGAAGATAGCTCCCTAAACGCGTTCTTGAGGCAAAGTTTCAGGGTTTTCGATTTTTCAAACCTGTCCAGCAATTCTCAATATTTGGAGTCAGTGACTCTTAAATGAGTATGTAAATCCCTTCTTAGCAACATTGGCTTTTCCTACATTGTTTCCAGATGGCAAGGGTGACCCTACCAATCCTTCATTGCACAGAAATATACCTCTTGCAGGAAGAGTTAA
>OX419342.1:11612507-11645007 GCA_948470475.1 Galaxea fascicularis
CTACGAGTTGCATACATAAAGGTTTGGATGGGAATCCAGGTTATAGATTCAAGAAAATAAATACTCACAGAAATTCTCAATAAAAACGCCTTACCTTATTTATATGGTGTGTTCTTTATTTTATTTTTATTTATCTATTTTGCCATACAACAAATATAATGAAAAATAATAAAAAACAGAAAGAATAGATTTAACAATGGCGAGGAGACCTAAAGGAAACTATGAAACTTATATTAATTAGGTCTCCTCAGTTATTGTTTTACAAGATGAAATCGAAAAGAAGATAAGAATATGACGACGGATACAATTACAATTAGAATTAAATACAATTACAATGTCAAACGGAAGGATACCATACAAAAAAAAAATGAAAACCTGCAAAAAACTTAATACTTAAACACATTTATAAGAAAACTACCAGTAGTTATTACTACTTTTTTAAAGGAGACAGAAGAGGACGAGTTGACGATTTCAGTACTCAAGGAGTTGTAAAATTTAGGTCCTTGGTAAAAAACGGAAAATTGTTTGATGTTGGTTCGACAAAAAGGCAAGCGATATAAATGAGAGTTTCTTGTATGATACGAATGAATTTCTTTTTAATGGAAGGGCACGGTTCTGGTAAGAGTACATGAATAAACCTAATTGTAGTAGGTGCATGTCATGGAATTTTAAAATACCAAGGTTTGGATTGGATCAGTATGTGCATAGAAATGGGTTTTAGCTATAGTTCTCACCACTCGCATCTGAAGAATTTCAAGACGAACAAGGTTAGATTTGTAAGTGGAGGCCCAAACTAAGTTGCAGTAAAAAAAGTATGGGTAGACAAGTGAAAAATATAAAGTTCGTAGAGATTTTGTTGACAAGTAGAAATTAGATTTGCGAATTATTCCGATAGACTTTGAGACTTTGTTTGCCACATGCGAGATTTCAGACTTCCAATTGAATTATAATCTAGGATTACTCCCAAGGAAACTGTTTCTTTTACCTGATCAAGTTTATAATCATTTATTAAAAGTTGAATATCATAACTTACACGTTTTTGATTTGGTTTAAATAACATAAATTTAGTTCTTTTCAGGTTTAATGAGAGCTTGTTAACTCTAAACCAATTTGACAACTTATTAAGCTCAGTATTCAATATGTTAGCTAGGCAATCTGCATCCTTATGGAACAGAAAAACGTTGGTATCATCAGCAAATAAGATCAACTGTAATATTTTAGATGCGTTGTATATATCATTGATGTAAAGCAGACAAAATAAAGGTCCTAAAATGGAGCCCTGTGGGACACCACATGAAATGTTGGTACGTGAAGAAACATGACCGTTGTATTCAACAAATTGAAGTTTGAAAAATAGCTCTTTATCAATTTCAAGGCCAAGTCACGTATGTCATAGTGTTCAAGTTTATCAAATAAGATAGAATGATCAACTGTGTCAAAAGCTTTCTTGCTTGCTGTGTTATTTTCCCAATCCGATGCCATTTTAGCAATTTCTTTCATTTCTCTCTTTAAGAGTGGAAACTCAGAAATGAATCAACCACCACAGAAGCTTCAACTACACGTTTATCCAGATGCAGTGCCAAAATTGTTTTCAATTTGTGACTTAAATGCAAACAAAACAACAGAAGATTAAATCACGGAAGCTGTGTTAAACCTAGACAAAGTTAAAGGATGCTTTGACACACAAACACGGAAACTTGTAGACATTGAAAAATTAACATTTAACATGTTTTGTTACATTTTCCCTTGTAACTAACCAATCTCTTGTAACTATTCAAGTTACTATTCATGCTATGACATCCAAACACAAAAACTTTTAGACATCGCAAAAAGTCTCATAGCATTTTGAACTTCATAACTTCCTTGAAACTATTCAATTTACTATCATTCATGTTACTGTTAAAAAAATTAGTCTCACTCATTAAGTATCTGAACTACATTGTAAATGAGTAGACTGACATGTTTTATTGCATTTTTCCTTGTAACTATTAAGAATAGTTAAACAATGCTATGACGCTCAAACACAAAACGTTTAGACAAAAAAATTAACATCTAAGTTTCATAGCATTTTGAACTTCATCATAGCTTCTATTGTTGTTATAAAATCTAGTCTGTCTCTTTCAGTTTTTCAAGATACTGAGTAGATTGACATGTTTTATTACATTTTCCCTTGCAACTATTCAAGTTTCTATCATTCATGTTACTGTTACAAAAGTTAGTCTCGCACAATCAGTATCTGAACTACATTGTAACTTAGTAGATAGACATGTTTTGTTACATTTTTGGGTTTCACTATTTATGTTACTATTGTTCATGTTGCTGTTTAAATACTTCGTCTTTCTCATTTAATGTCTCAACTAATTTCCTCGTATGTTTTTTGTATGATTTTAGCTAAATTCATTGAACTTTGAACGCACTTATTAATCTTTGATTACTTCTAGTTTTACCTTATTAACTTGTGATTCCCATCAATATGCCAAAGTGCAAGTGGGGAATGCACATCGTACTGCTGTCATCTCGCTGCTTCTGCCCACCTCTGAATTATTCCCATGGGGTCTGTTTGAAGAAGTGACTCACATATCCTTTCTCTCTGGACACAGTGTCCATTCCCATGAAGTAGACCCTTGACCATGCGAATACGAATATTTGGATATCTTATTTGGGCATCTCTCACCAGGTCATCAAGCTGTGCATCAGAAACAGAAACAGACTGGCTCCACAAAGTGTATGGGTTTTGTCATTGTACCTTGATTTAACTCTTAGGCACTACAACAACATTTACCTTGGGCATAACAATAATTATACTAATAGAAGTAATAATTATAACAATGATTAAGGCCCCATAATGAAATGAAGTTTGAAGATGAACAAAGCCATATTCCATGGTTGCTGATACTGGGGTAGGATTGTGTAGTTTATAACTAGGGCTCTTGGCCCGGTAAGTAGAAAGTACACTTACCAGTCACACTAAGATCAGATGAGGCCATTCTTCTTTCCACTGTTCTCTTACTAACGCCAAGAAAAGCACTTATTTCCGTAATTTTTAAGCCTTGCTCCAAGAGAACTTGAGATCTCAAAGGTGGGTCTTCCACGTCGTCCATTCAGGATAGAGGTGGGATGGTATTCAGATCTTGATAAATGAATGGAGTATGATCTCTCAATGGTGTTGGCACTCGCATGAAGAATTCCTACAGTATCTACGATCTCCTGGTCACTGTCGAGGTTCACTAGCATTCTATGCAAACCAACAAGCCTTAAAACCAATGTTCCAACATCGAATCTGTCAGACTCTTCATTTAACCTAATCTTGTTACAAAATCATTCACCATTTGTATAGCACTCGATAAATCCGCTATCTTCAATGCAAACCAAATCTAGGCTTTACATCGCCAACCGACATCCCAGATTCACAGAACTCAACATTCAAGATTGCAGGATGAAAGAGTCGACATGGAGCCAATGCAAGCAAAGCAACGAATATAATTGAATGTTATAATGCGAACAACAACCGGGTTGTTATAAGAAAATTTCGGATTATCAACCCGGCTAATAAATTGTAATCTCATGATTGATGTTCAGTTGTGAACCATACACTTGAAAGTTGTATGATGAAGTTGAATGTTTCATATATTGAAAATGAAAGTTATCAACTGAAGTGGAATGATGTATTTGTTACGGTTGGTTGTTGAAAAGTGAAGTTGAAAGTTGTTTGATACAGTGGATTGTTGACATGTTGTAAGTGGGCGGACGCCGGCGACTATCTATCGTTGTGTTGTCTCAATGTCTATTTACCAGCGCCGCAACGGAGAAATGTTTTTCGACAGAAACTTCAAGCATCTGACTTGACTTTAATACTTTAATAACTTGAAATTCCGTAAAAACTGAAATACAATAAGCGACAAAACTAAATTACTATAAGAATCTAACCAAAAAACTATCTTAAACGAAGCACGTGCGGCGTGCATACAAATACAATGAATAACCGAACACAAAGCATAACAAATATCTTGTGACCGAAAAACAATTAACCTAATGACCTACATATGAAAATAAACAAGGTAACATACCTCTTTCCCCGCTTTACAGACTTTAACATTCTAATCCTTCAATCTTTCTCTGAAAACGTAGTGTGCTCAACACGTATCTCGAACCGACTAACTGATAATTCACACAACTCGCGGGATATCACAACAAAACAAAGAAGAATTGATAAAGCGCAATGGTGACGTAAATCACGCAATCTCAACAAAAATGATATCCGTTACACATGTAAAGTTGAATGTTTCATGCATTGAAAATGACAGTTATCAACTGAAGTTGAATGTTGTATTGTTACAGTTGAATGTCGAAGAGTGAAGTTCAAAGTTGTTTGATAAAGTTGAATGTTGCTTTGCAAAGTTGATTTTTGGTGGGGATGGAACACCATAGAAGATACAAAGGCCGAGTGCTTGCTTTCTTCTGCCTCAGAACTTTCGACAAAAGGAAAAGTATACATTTTTTTAGACAAACTTTCTTTGCTTGCTTTCCAAATAACACTAGTGCGATGAAGTAGTAGTGCTTTAGAGACTATCTTAGCTTGTTTTATTGACTGTGATTATATTTCACTCTCAAATACCAAGTTTTACTTATGACATATGAACTACTGGACAGGTTTTCATGTAATAAGGGAATTTCGTATCATTTTCAGAGTCCTGTGAAATGTACCCGCTTATGATAATTGCCAAAAAGCGAATCAGTTCAAATTTGTAGGATATTTGAAATCTGTACACATACATATTTTGAGGTTTTTTCAGCTGTCTTAATATCTCTCTTGCAGCACCATAGTTGATCAAGCCAATTCTTTGTTTATTCCTCATCCATTATAGGGAAGTTCTAAAATGTTACAGTTCTTTATCTTTTAGGGACTGATTAAACAGTCTGGAGCCCAATACAACAGCATTTCTAGTCCATAGCGAGAAAAGAAAATACTAGCATGTACGTCACTCAATGTTTACAAGCATTTTATGACTTGGACAGAATGGCTACTAAGGACCAATCAAAATAGCAGCACTCACTTTCGATTTTGGGTAGAAATTTCATATGGATTAGACGCACCTCACGAACTCCAAAAATGGCGAGTAACTCAATTCAGTGTCTACTTTTATCGGTGGATTGAAAAAATTATGATTTCTTTTTTATTTGATTTTGTGATTTAAAATTGATTTAAAAAAGCAGCTAACAAATGCTCAAAGTGTTGCAGCTTACGCTGTGATTGACATGTGTCAGTTGTACTGATATGATATAAAAGACAATGGGTTCTTTCTTAATTTAGACCGGTTGTAAACCGATACATGTATATGAGAACTTTTACAGTGTAATTTGTAAAATATTCAAATATTTTTTAAATTTACTTTTACTGCGCCATTAAATTCCCTCTTGATGTACTTTGAAAGTCAAAGGTAAATAAATGATTGATTTATTAATAATTTTATTGATTGATTCGCAGTCTGAAAACATCGTATCCAATTTCACACTTCTTGACACTCTCAGGGTGGCCAAGACACATGCAAATTGCAAGATTTTTGTGGGACTCTTTATGATACATGTTGTGAACCTGAACTGAGGTCACCATCAGTTTAAAAAATGTTGTGGCATTCTTATTTACGCTGAAGAGTTCCAGTCATCGATGGAAACTTTGGGTTACAGCTTGCAAGGATATCTCATCAGTCCATCAACTCGCCCATCACTGCTGTTAATGTCAATTGTTCACCTCTGTTAAGTTCTTGCCTTCAGGTCAGGGCTAAATTGGAAGAAGAAGCAGAAAGTGATCTGCGCTGAATGTGAGGCACTTAAAGCAGTTGCTGTATGGTACAATTATGAAATGTGCAGTCGAGAAGACATTTAAAAAATGATCAGTGTGTACAATATTAAGAGAATTCCAGTAATGCGCAAGGAAGAGGAAAAGTGGTTTATGGAGCTTGAAGAGGTTTGAATCTTTAGAGATCTGATTTGGTCCAATGATGAAAAAGTCGTTGTGTTGAACTATGGAGAAAAGGGAGGCATCAGGGTTCATGATCTTTGCTCTGTCATTTGCAATAGATGGCTCACAGATGATCTGCTTAATTTCCTCTTCCAATCTATCAACAGGGAAACCACTGCACATTATTTCCAAGTTATGTCTGAACCACTAATGCTAAGCCAGTCAGTTAGACAGTGATTTTTTGATGTCTAGGAAATGAAATTGATCCCTGAAAATCTTGAATACATTCACTTTGCCTTAAATGTGTGTGAGAAAACTGAGGTCTGGACTTATTTTGTCTTTCCTGTAACACTGAATGAAATGTACTAGGGTAAAGTTCTCTGGGATGGCAACACCAGTGAATTTATTTTCATTGTTTAAACCGATATTTGAATTATTTCAACCTATGGGATCTAAATTGGCCATCTCAACGAAACTAGCCCTAATGCATGCACCAAATTCACTAGACTTTAACAGACAGCATGAATGTTGTTACCTTTGCTATCAAGCTTTCCCCAAACAAAGGTGTGGAAAGATTTGTGGGTTTGCACCACTTTTGATATGCCGTTTGGATGCAATGTTTCACCTTATTTGGAAAAGTATTTTGAGAGAACTGCAACCTTCACTAGCCATCCCGTGTGGAGTTTTGAAGTTGACCAACCTAAGCAAGTCCTCGGTTTTGGTATGTGTGGAAGTAATGTCATGACTTACCAGATGACAGGCAACATTCAGCCCAGAGATTCTTGACCTGAATTTGCTCCTGGGATATTTAGCAAGCAACTAGGGATTAGCACCTGGATTAAACAGTTTTCAAGGTGCAACAAAATCAGTTACTTTTTATTACTGAGTTGTGATAAGTGTGGATAATAGAGGCAATCTCTTTAGCATGTACTGGTATCCCTTTAATATATCCCTGTTACTTGTGGTAGTTCACAATGAGGACAATTTCCGTCCATTTTTTGACACTGCTGTTTTCCAAATTACCCTCTGAGAAATTAATATTTAACAATTATTTACTGAAGCAGAGGTATTTATCGAGCAGCAAAGCAGTCCAAATAGTGGTAGGCGATTTCTTGGCCTTTCTTGTTGTAAAAGTTCCCCTCTCACTTTCTTGTGGAGAAGTAAAACTTCTGAAGGCACTTATTAAATTTTCCAGGTCACATTTCTTCAATTGGTGTTTCAAGTTTGTCTTCCTGTGAAACCATGTTGCAAACCAGTAAATGTTTCATGTTTTATACTTATTCACAGGTGTAGTATATACTAAACTATTATACTAAAGAAAGACTTCACCACACTGAAAGGATTCAATGCAACAGTGACAGATTATCCCTGAATTTTCAAAATATGCTATCATTTGAATTGAGTAAAAATAGTTTTTACCTTCTTTAATCCCATTTTTTTGCAGCCATAGAAAAGAACAGCTTAATACCTATGAAATTTTAAAACTGTGGTGCCTTCAAATATTCAATCTTCTGATCAAACACCTTTTGTTATTGTTTTGGCATTATTTCCAAGCAAAGGGTCTACTGTAGAAGCCCCATAAGCATACACATAAGTAGAAACATAAAAAGAACGAAGCTTATTTGTCCTGTGCTGTTTTCACCAGCAATGCACTCGACATCAGCATAAGCATAAGCATAACAAAAACGAACAGTTCCGTTTATGTGTGGTGTAAACAGCATAGGACAAATAACTGGGTTCGTTCTTCTTATGTTTTTTGTTAGGGCTACAGTGTATATGCCCGGCAGCCAGAAAGGGTCTCAAAAAAAATAAATGACTGGAAGTCAGACATTTTTATAGAGTTAAAGGAAATGCTTTGACCTAGCCTTTCAAAAGTGTCACATCTTGTTCGAATTTGCCTTGCGATTAGAAAAAGGAAAATGGCCTCGCAAATAACTAGTTTGGCTTGCCTGGGCTAAGAGTAAAATCCCGATATGTCCTACCTTTTTTACTAGCAGAAACTGCTCGGCACTCTCAAAGTCCAAATCAAAACCACTAAAGGTATTCTAAATGTCTTGGCGATTGAAAAGAGGATTGTGTATTTTGCAAGAACACAAAATACCCTCCAGTCTACTGATAGTCTAGCTTATTTGATAAAAACTGCTTAATTCTTGATTCCTGTAGCTTTCCGGGATTTTGATCACATAAACAACGTTAACTGTTTCTTTCACCAAACAAATGAAGAAAATGCTTCTTTTTGCCATTTACGCCTACTTTTTTCTGCAGCGAAACACTAAAACGTTTGGAGACATTGCACGAAAAAGTTTAAAATGTCACATTTATGAGTTTTCCTAGACAACGTTCTTAAACAGACAAGGAAAAGTGACTGACTGCCCAAAACGTTTTGTAGTTTGACTTTGACCAAGTTAAAAACCCAGGAGTAGCCAACCAACAATGCTGGTCGAGACATACATTGATGACAGTTCATATTGTGAAACTTGTTACCTCAGCAATCCTCTCGTCTGCCAAACCTAAAGAGATTTATATGATCTTGTCAAGGAAAGTAATTCTGTAAACGGGGTCTAAGGTACTGAATCTATAAGTTATTTAAAAGAATGGCTTCGTATCTGATATATGAAGTCGGATTTTATTTTAGGTTCCACACATAAGTGGTGATATGTGGTGCTGCAGTTGATTGACCACACCTATAATAACAACAAAGGGGCAACCCATCATTCCGCAAGAAGCACAAGGCCAAAATAAAATTTGAATTGAACTGAAAATACTATATTAATTTACCTTCCTCGGTGGAGACTCAGGCTATTGATTTCCTGCAAAGAAAAGACATCAAATATAGAAGTATAACCTTAGTGCTATCTGATTGCAAAGTTCTATATGGTGAATGATAAATTAGAGACTCTGCAAGCGTGAGACTTTTTCAAGATATTGTAAATGAGAGTTTTCAGAACCTTTACCTTCCACCTTCAACTAGATGCCCAACAAAACTAATTCTGACCATGTCAATTTGATTTTTCTTTGGGTAATTGGCCCGGAATCAGGTCCATGGTTACTTTTTTTTAGCTTATTTTAAAAAAAGTGTAGCCTCATAGTGATCCATGAAATTCTAAAATTAGGTTGCAATGTAGAGTAGAAATTGCCTTTATATTTTAAGAGATGCAGTACTTACTGGGTCCTTCCTCCACATTAGTGAACTGACAATGGAACCTCACGCACTCTTTCTGCTGTTGGTAGGTGGAGATTCTTCGCTAATGGGCTAACTTTGTTTGAATGCCCAGAAGTGGCGGGGCTGGGAAGAGGTTGATTAGGTTGCAGGATTGAGTACAAAAATTTCAGCAAGTATCCATAGATGCCAAGAAAGAAATTTCTACAAATCCATGTGATAGTAAAGTTGTATGGAAAACACGTTTATACTCACATTTTGGGAGTGAGATCAAATTGTCATATCCATTTTGAGCCTTTGATAGTGCTGTCCCACTCTTGAGTGTATGTTTTGAACTGTCCAGAATACCAAGCGTATCTCAAACAAAATCACTTATGCCTGGCAAAACCAGCCTATCACTCAAACGTTAGAAACTATGTGTTGGCATCTCCTTTTTGTGTTGTCCCACTGTGAGTGTTAGAGCAAAGAAAGAAAGGTGTGCCTCAAAACACACCGTCGAATAGGATAACGGTGAAGAGTCTCCATTCAAAAGATTCCCAGGCTGACTCCATGAGGATCAATAGGCAAACAACCAATTTTCAATGATTGGACAACAGTAGGGATATGAAGTCGTAGACATTTAAGGATGAGCAGATCTCTTCATGCACAATAACAATACAATTTTGTGGTGTAAAAACTATAACAGTTTTTTAATTGTCAGTTTGTTTTTGTGAAACTATGGTACTTCTGAAAAATATTCGCCTCCTGCACAGAGGTTCTTTTTTCTCTGCAGGCGTGGTTGAGCGGGTCGGGATTGACCCCTAGCTCACCAGCTATGTGCCGGTTTTCTCACAGGAGGAAGCGGAACAGGCAGAAGTAGCTGCAGTTGTCCCTGATGTTTTGGGGGACTTTGAAGTAGGTCTGGGTGAGATCGATGACGCTGTAAATCCGGTGCCAGCACTTGATGATGTCATTTTGGTTTCTCTCACAGACCATGGTCGGCAGCTCTTCAAGAGGAATGATGTCAGCCATTTCGCAGGGCAAATGTGCCTCAATGATCTGGTTACCGACTTTGGGGTCAATGTTTGGCAGCCAGCTGAATGTCTCCAACTACTCGACTACGTACCCTGTCGTTTACTTCGACCTCAGAGTGACCATAAGTCCTTTGGATCACACTTATGGAAAGTCAGAAAGGAAACCTGCTGCAAGAACAGCTGTCGCTCTCCGCATAAACCCCGACCAGATCGGGTGTGGTGACAGGCTCCTTTTGACTGCCACGCTGATCAACCAGATGAAAAAGGCATCCACTGAAAGAGTCAGCGCTGATCTGCATTTGACTAAAACCCAGATCACAAAGACTGCTCAGCGTGGCAGCAATCTTTTTTAGACCACCCTTTCCCTGGTACGACCTTTACTCGCCCCTGCAGCCAAAGCTTTGGCAACCGCGGGGCTCAGTTTCAGCACTGAAAGGTTGCTTAACAAGATTTTCGGGAAGGATATGGGCCTCAGGAGATCCAGCTTTACAAACTCATTCAGGCGTTGTCTGCTCCACAAAAGAAAGCCGTCAAAAAGGTTCTTGTCGGCCAAGGAATGGTTCATAGGGGAGGCGCTGTGCAGTACAGAGGGTTTCTCAGAATGTTGGCTTCCATTGGAGTTTCTATTGAATTGGATCTCATTTCAAAGATGTTCAGGAAAAAAATGCACATCACTCCGGCATGCCGATTGCACTGGTCACTTCCCCCCATCTGTCACCGGCACCAAAAAAGGGGGAAAGGTATGCACATGCGCCCTCCTCCGTTCTTTGGGCGATGGTGGGATTATGGGAAAACTGCATGGGGGCAGAGCCCCCACAACCCCAACCTGGAGGCCTCGGTTTCACAATGTGCCGCTTTCCAACACTGATCTGGTCAATTTGTGTCGTCACCTAAACATCGCGATCAGAGGCATCTTCTCATGAAACGAGATCAAACCTTTGGCCCATTCCCCCTGCATCTTCAACCTCAACGACCTCGGAAAATTGGGCACTCATTGAGTCTGTTGCTGGAAGGGGTCTCCTGACTGAGGGGTGTGGGAGGCAAAGTCCCCAGATATCGAAAATTTTGACTCTTTCAGGATGCCACCTCCTGACAAGTGGGAGCAAGAGATGCGCAAAATGGGGGAAAGACTTTCCTCCACAACAACAACCAAATTCAATCAATTGATTCCATGCGCTGCAGCTATTATTGTCTGCTTTTTCTCAACGAGAGAAACAAAGGAGTCCGTTTCCAGGACATCCTCAAACACTTTTTCCGCCCCCTACATACCCCAGCTGGGAGGCAGCAAACTAGAATTTTCTCCATTTGATACATGCGGGTATGGAGGTCTACTGTGCGAACGAAAAGCGCAAGACTCCAAATGAACCCAGGACTGAATGCATTATCTCAACAAAAAACGGCAGAAAAAAGCAAAATGTGCTGTTTGTGGGATGACCAAAACTTCTCTTTTTGTCAGGTGGCTAGTGAAGGAGTCTATGAAACAGCTGCTGCTATTGAGCATTTGGTGCCAAAAGTTGCAACTCATGTGCAGGGAAGACCAGGAACGAGCCTCAAAGAAGGTTAGAAAGATATTGCCACAAAAACGGTTCGGAATTATTTGAACGAACCTTACGCCGATGAGGATTATCTGGAACTTCTTTACAGGCGCAGATCTTGGAAACAACCTTCTGGAATTCTGGGCTAAATTCCATTACTGAGAGTGATGAACTCGTTTCTCAAAGTGGTTTCTGGACGAGATTACATGGTAGAAAGAATGCAAAGAATACAAGAAGAAAAAGCACTGGAAAAGAAAATTGAGAGATAGAGAATTGATTCAACAATATTCAAGTTGTTGAAAGCAGCTGAGGGAGGAGTGCTTCCCAGCTGGAGGGTTATCAGGGGCAGAGACCCTCTTGACATTCATAAAACAATTGGGAAATTACCTCACCCAAAAAGAGGATTTACTCTCCCCAGCCACAATTACACAGGGCCATACAACCCGCTGGAAGATCAGCTGAAATTCAAGAAATCTTTCAACAACCAACTGGGGCCACTGATGCGGTTGCCATGAAACATGATGTCCACTACAGCAGCTGCAGTTTTTGCCATGACAAGTAAGACAAAAAAAGTGCAAGCATGCTGCTGACCGCAAGATGGTCAAGTCGCTTGATGCGATTCCTTAGAAAAAGAGACAGTGGGGCCACACGCTTGCATGAAACGTGATAAACTCAAAGCGCCAAGTTGGGTTGGGTGCTCACAAAAAATCTTGTTAATAATAATGGCTTGTTTGGAGTTCTTGTTTGGCCGCTACATTTGGAAAGATTGAAATGAACCCTTTCCCGCAAACCAAAGAGGGTTACTTGAAACATTCAGCAAATGTTTGGCTGTCAGAGCTGCCTAGAGGTGGGGGTAGCAAGGGCAGATTTTTACTTTTTCCCCTGCTCCTTGACAATTTCAATGATTTCAGCCATTGGAATGTGGGCCATTTCTGTCCACACCCCTGCAGAAAAGGTTAACGCAAGCAGCTAATTTATGCAAAAACAGCTTTTTCTGCCTGTTGTGCCTTTTTTATGGTGTTTGTTTTGATGGTTACTACAAATTTGAATCGCGTTGTCTTGTAGAAGGCGCCTCAGGTCACTTGTGTGACCAACTTTGCACACCTGGTTGACACCAAAGTAAGCGTCAAAAGTGATGTGGTGGGCGATGTAGAAGCCTGGTATGTTCATAGTAGATCCTTGGGGTACGCTTTTTATATTAGGTGGGCAAAGTGTCCAACCTTATTCTACCTTATTCTATTTGCGAGTTGGGGTCTGGGGCTCCACCCAGAAGGCCCTCCAAAAACACCTCTTCTGCCTCTGTCATTTCCATACGCCATTCTATTTCTGCCCAATCTGGGTCACCAGGAGACACTCACACCGAAATTGTCCACAGTTGGAGCAATACTTCTCTTCGAGTGCATCATCCATTACCTGTTTAAACCCCTGATGTATGGCCCCCCACCCGCAAATATTCCTATGGGTGACCAACCATGGTGGGGTTGTCTTTTGTTCGATATTTGCAACAACTAAGTCTGCATAATTTTTTTTTGTGCACTGCAAGAGGCATGTATTGGATCAGCTGGTCCAGATCAATAGAAACGTCAGAAGCGGCTTCCTCCAGTACGTGACCCATTTGCATGGCCATTGTTTGAGAAGTGCAGAATGGCTGTGCTGCCATGGACAATACCTAACTAACTGCACCCCTTCTTGTATACAGCGTGACAGACGCACATGTTTAAGCAGAGGAAGAAACCAAAAATTCGACAGAGGAACTAATTCGCTGCTCTTTGATAATGGCAAAAACCAGTTTAAATGGAATGACTTCGTAGAACGTTTTGAGTTATTTTTATTCCCCAAACTTCGTTTGTCAGCGGAAGAGGTGACGAAGTCTGGTAATGGAACATGTACAGTGTGGAAGACTCCAAGTGTGACTTTTAATCTTTACACGAAGACCAAAACTCTTCTCTTACAAGGAAAAGCCATAGACCATACACGAGATGCTCTTCTTCAGACCATACAAGCAGATCAAAATCAAAATCCTGCCTAGTCACCAGACGAGACCAACAACACTCATTTCGCTGTCGAACATACAACGGGAGTGCATCAAGAAGTGTTAATGTCACCAACAGCCATTCTCGACACCCGAAACAACAACCTACTGGTGAAAGAAGTTTCTGAACCGAGCGAGAGGGAAAACAAAAGTGAAAGGAAATGTTTTGAACATACACAACTTGCCTTCAACTTTAACGAGGTGCCAATTAACAACTTCGGTGAGAAATTCTCTAACGAAATTGCGAAGATCTGGTCCGAAATAAGCGGCATTAAATCCATCCTAGCCAACAAAGATGAATTACAGCCACTACAAGAACTAGACGAGCTAAAACTCAAATGCACAACTTATGAATCTACTATTGACCATCTGGAGAAAGTAAAGGCTAGTCTCCTTAAAGTAATTAAAATACTGTCCTCTGATGACAATGGCAACCGCTCCACTGATTCCAGCGGCACCAATAAAACAAGTGATTGTACTACAAGAAACAGCGAGTGGACTGAGGTTAGCAATCCAAAGAAAAGAACTCCAAAGCTGTCAATGCAGAAGCATTTTACCAAAATATTCCCAACACCAGTGCCCAAGAACCTGGGCAAAACGCATCAGATACTTCGCATACCGATGCGAATTCTCGAGTTAGTGCAAATAACTCCAAGAGCAGTGAAGTTGGAAAAACAAAACCCATAGTGTTAATTGGTGATTCAATGATAAAACACATTGATCCAAAAAAGCTTTTACAAAGTCATCAGATCAGACATCATTGTTTATTGAAATTGTTAGATCAAACAGGAAAAATATTGTTGTTGGAGTTATCTATCAACCGCCGAACAGTAATGTTGATGCTTTTGCATCTAAACATTGTGAAATAGTAGAAAAACTCTCCAGAGAAAACAAATTATGTTATTTAATGGGTGATTTCAATTTAACTCTACTTAATCATGGTAATCACCTTGCCACCGGGGAATTCATGGATGGCCTTTACTCATGTTCGTTCTTTCCATTAATTACACTTCCCTCGAGAATAACTTCACACTCAGCAACTTTAATTGACAACATTTTCACAAATCACCTTACACATAATTATCTCAGAGCAGGATTACTACTCTCAGACATCTCTGATCATCTTCCTGTCTTTTCTATTTGCCCGAATTTGGATAACCTGTGAAATATTGTAGTGAAGCGGTCTTTGTACGCGATAAGAGCTCGGCTAATACGGCTAATATGAATAAATTTCTGGAGAACTTGCAAAATGTTAGTTGATCCACAACAATGCTACAGCAGCTTTGTAAATGAGTATACAGAAATTTATGACAATTGTTTTCCATTCAAAAAGAGAAAACTATCTGAGCGTCGCTTGAACAAGCCTTGGATATCTTTAACATTACTCAATTAATCCCTCAAAAAGAAAAATAAGTTGTATAAGCAATATCTTTCTAACCCATCTAACCATAGTGAAGTGCATTATAAGAGATATAAAAATAAGCTTAACCACAGTCTAAGAGTCGCAAAACGTCTCTACTATGACAAGAAATTAGAGGAATCCAAATCTTATGTGAAAGCCACCTGGAGATTGCTGAATGAGGTTATAAAAAGAACAAAAGCAAAATCCAAATTAAACTCGACTTTTAAGTCAGATGGCCAGGAAATTTGTGATCCCATGGAAATTGCTAATACATTCTGTTAACACTTCACTAATATTGGACTTAACCTAGCAATGGGAATAACTTCCACAGTGACATCTTCGCATACAGACTATCTCTATAGAAATTTTCCTCAATCTATCTTCTTTAACTTAGCTACTGAAGAAGAAATTATCAACATTGCCAGCTCATTCAAACCTGGTAAAGCTGCTGGACATGAGAAAATTTCTATGTCCACCATTAAACAATCTATTCGTTGTATAGCTGCACCATTAACCCACATCGTTAACTTATCCATCACTCATGGTGTCGTTCCCAAGGAAATGAAAGTTGCACGTGTTGTCCCTATTTTTAAATCAGGGGATCAAACTCTTTTTACTAATTATAGGCCTATTTCCATTTTACCTTGCTTTTTAAAATTCCTAGAAAGGATTATTTACAATCGCATTCTTGTGTACTTGAATGACTTCAATATTCTTTATGATAACCAGTACGGCTTTAGGAGAAACCACTCAACTTCCCTTGCTCTAGTTGATTTGTATGACAAAATTTCTCTCGCCCTTGATCGCAAAGAAATTGCAGCAGGAGTATTTATTGATTTGTCTAAGGCATTTGATACTGTGGATCATAACATTCTTTTTGACAAGTTACAACATTATGGGATCCGAGGCCTGGCGTTGGATTGGGTCAAAAGTTATTTTCATCAAAGATCTCAATTTGTAGAATATAACGGCCATAGATCGCTCCCTCAGGTAATACACTGTGGTGTCCCACAAGGTTCAATTCTTGGCCCCCTATTCTTCATCATATATGTCAATCAACTTTGTGACACTTCTCGCCTGGAATCCATTTTATTTGCTGATGACACCAACTTGTTTATTTCTGAAAAGGACCCAGTTACTTTGAACAATATCTTAAATGGTGAACTTAAGCTCTCAGCCTGGTTTGCTGCAAATAAACTTTCCCATAATATATCCAAAACTAATTTTATAGTATTCAGACCCCGACAAAAAAGACTCTGTTACATGTATGATTATGACATCTCCATTAATGGGGAAGCGTTAACCCAAGTCTCAGAGGTCCTTTTCCTCTGTGTCTTACTGGATGATTTTCTTACCTGGAAGTCTCATATATCGCTTGTTGCGCATAAAATATCTAAATATATTGGCATAATCTATAGATCCAGTTATTTCCTTTCTAAAACCTCGTTATGTACTTTATATAATTTATTGGTTCTTCCGTATCTATATTACTGCAATTTAGTTTGGGGGTCCACATACAAAAGTAACCTGAATAGGTTAACAATACTACAAAAACGGGCGATAAGAATAGTAAGCAGGTCCGGTTGTGATGCTCACACAGATCCAATATTTAAAGAATATTTTAAGAATATATAAGATTTCTCAAAATGAAAGGTATTCACTTGTTACAACTAGGCCAGTTTATGTACTCTTTAAGTACTGGTAATCTCCCTACTAAATTTGACTCTTTTTTCTCTGTTAATAATAGTATTCATAGTTACAACACAAGGCGCGCTTCCTTTTATCGGCTTCCTCTCTGTAGGACAAACATAAGGCACTTTTCTATATCCTTTCAAGGTCCTAAATTCTTCAATACCCTTAGTTCTGAAATTAAAAATTCCCTAACTCTAATGTCCTTTAAATACAGTGGTACAAGCTGAAAGATTTCTTAATCAACAACTATCAACTATCCAAATCTTGTGTCCTTTAAATACAAGCTGAAAGATTTCTTAAGCAACAACTATCAACTATCCAAATTTTGTGTCATACCCCCTGTAACTGCACATCTTGCTCTATATTGGTGATATTCAATCTTTTTTTGTTTTGGGAGAAAACCTAACCTTGTACAAGCCTCCTGGTTTCTTTTAGGTTTCCTCGCCATATTAATTATCTTAACTTTAGTTATTAATATGTAAATTTATTGTAAGGTGGCAAAACTTAATAAATGTAAGTGAAGATGTAAATTGTAAGACATGTCCATAAATTTTCATATCCCGGGAAAACCACTGGTGAAATAGCTGAAGCTGTTGACAACATCGCCATCGCATCCAATCCTTCTCATGTCATAATCAACACTGGCACTAACAATCTTCCAGCCTAATCTGTTGATTCATGTGTCGCCGATATTAACAGCCTTGTATTGAAAGTGAAGAACACATTTCCTAACTCAAGCATTGGTCTCTCGAGTATAGTCTACAGAGAAGATATCAACGTTGATGCCAAATGTATCGAAGTCAATGAGAAGGTCAAGCTCATAGCAGAAGATAGCAACATTATTTATATTGATAATTCAGTTATTGACACCTCAGCATTAAATGGTAGTAGACTTCATCTGAATGCCAAAGGTTCATCACTGCTGGTCGTGCAGTTTATTAAGTTTTTAAGATCTGGTTCTGGTAAGTGTAATCAGACTTCTAAGGGTTTTCAGTCCTCAGCTATCCAACAACTGGGAAAGCTTCTGATGGAACTCAGAAACTTTCCCTCTCCAGCTCACAGCAGGAGACGCCCACGCTAGTTTCTCAACCGAGTGGTTGTATCTTCAGGTATTCCTAATCGAAATATTGATTCAGTTGATAGTATTAATTTTTCTGATTTTCTTCTTTCTGGACATGGTTTCAAAATAACCGGTTTAAACATCAATAGTCTTATAAAGCATATTGATGAACTGAGAATTCTCCTTGCGGATCACTCCATCGATATTCTCTCAATTAATGAAACTAAACTTGACGACTCTATAATAAGTTGTGAGGCCCAAATACCAGGTTATGAATTTATTCATCGTGATAGAAACAGACAAGGAGGAGGAGTAGGCTTTTACATAAAAACTTCTGTTAACTTTGCAGTTCATTCTGACTTGAATGCATCCAATCTTGGAAATTTAGGTATAGAAATTCGTAAACCAAACTCAAAGCTTTTTCTGATAGCCACTTGGTACAGACCTCCTTGCTCCTCTATTGATTTATTTTTATATTACGAATCATTTTGGCTATGTGTATGGTATTGGCTCCCAAAGCTGTTGCACTGTCCTGCTGCACCGGTGCACTAGGGCACTGCACCAGTGCACTAGTGCACCGGTGTACCGATCAATACTTTGGTGCACTTTCAGTGTTCTTCAGTGCACTAAGGTATCATTCAGCACACCAGTGCACTATAGTGCACTGTGGAAAAGTACTATTGCTTCTTAGGAAAGGTTGGAAATAAATAATTTGTTACACATATAAAGTAGATCACAGAGTTTGGCATTCGTTTTTGACTAATAGTACGTTTATAAGATAAATCTACTACCTGAGAATGTGATTTTGCACATTTTTAGCTTTATCTCCTTTAAGCTTCTTCGAGGAACTATTTCTCAAAAAGTGGCACAGAATTTGCGAGGATCCGACAATTTTGAGGAGGGCTTCTGCTGAAGAGTTTCAATCAATACGTTTAAGTGAAGATCTTACCTACCAGCAGCTGTAGAATATCATCGAAAGAGTTATTTGGGTTCGCACCACAGATATTAAAGTGCTTGACCTGGCGAAAACCGATGTATCCTGGGAATATGTCGATAACAAGAAAGCAAAAAGTCACTACTGGAAGAACTTACAAATTCTGAACATCGCCAAGTTTGTTACCGCAGATTAAAAGTCATGACGGCCTTCACAAATCTTCTTGAGCTTAATGTTTGTGAATCAAAGTTTAACAACAGTCACCTCGCAGAAGTTTCCAAAATGTGTAATATGCTCAGAATACTTAATGTTTCTGGCTGTGACATCACCTCGTTAGAAAGTCTCATCTTTATCAACATTTCCAACTGCAAAATGTTGACAGAGCGATCGATAAACCACATCATTGAAAACTGGGAAATTGTATCTTTATGTGTCAAAGGCTTAAATCTTTCAGTCGTCCAGTTTCAGGAACTCTACAGTGATGATATGGAAGCGGGAGTAATATTTCTTTGTGGTTGTTGGACTGAACAAGAACGAAGATGCAGGTACTGTCACAAAACTGTTTACCTAACTTGGACAAACATCGATGAAATTAATTCTCTTTCAAATCTGATCATATGACCTACACTGCAGCTGACGTGTTGGAGTTGGGATGATTGGGGTTGGTCAGTTAAACTGCTGTACTGCCTATTAACACTCAGAATTTTTGGCAAAACCATCTTGTGAGACTGTTCTTGCTTCTCTTTTTACTTGCAATTACTATTTAGGGGTCTTTAAGCGCAGACGTTTTTGAGACCGGGTTGAGAATAAGGGGTCAACCAGAAGTCGAATGTTCTTTTCGGTGGAACCAAACTGGCTTTGGTTTGAAGTACATTAACCTGTAAATAAACGCGTTCAATTGATGAAACGTTCCCTGGTACAATTTCTTGACCTTTTAACGGTTTGTTTAAGTTTTAGTCATTGTAATCCTAACACACTGCAGCACACGGGAAGGGCGTTAAAAACTGTCAAATTTCCCATAAGTTTTAAAACACGCACATTTACAATTTTATAGTTTCCAAAAAGCACGTTGTATTGTCCTATCTTTGTGCAAACGCCCGATGATCCTATTTCCAGAACGTATTTTAAAAGATCTGTACTGTTTGAGGTTGACAGGTCACGTTTCATTGACTAGGTGTACATGTCACGCTTTATCTTAACTACATTATTTTCCTTGAAATAAGTTAACAAAATTGCATCCATTAATCGTGTTTATATTATACGAGGCAAACAAACTCAGCTGGGACTCTGAGAACAAGACTTACTCTAAGCGTGGTTTTTCCGTTCTTTATTTGCGTCTTCCCTTTTTCATTTGCGAACTCATTGTCATTTTCAGGTTTCCTTCCTTTAAAAATGTCATGACATAGCTCTTTTGACTAACAGGATTCCCGAACGTTTGCATGTATATGTATATATATATATATATACATATATATCTTACTCTTCAACGTTTTAGTTCAAACACGTCTGCTCCTTTCGGCTGACTGTACTTTCAAGGGTCAATTGCACTTTTTCTCCAACTAGAGTTCCTCCATCCAAACTTCAGATTATGACTTCTCGCCTAGCGCTTAAAACATACAGGTATGCTCTTTTTTATTTTCCTCTCAATGATACATTGGAGGAAGCGAAAACAAGCAAAATTGTCTCCAGCAAGGTAGACGTTAAAGAGGGAAATATGGTTGAAGTCAACTGGGATGCAGCTCATCCTAGAATTCCTGCTAAAATTATTGCCTTATCTGGTAAGTTATGGTTTTAATTACATTTTACTGTGACTTCAGTACGGTTTTCTTTTTTGGGGGTTATCTAAGCAACATAATGTTAATCGAACTTAGTCAACGAGAAGCGACTTGGTATAGAATTATGGAAAAGTCGTACAACTAAAACTACTTTATTCAACAAAATTCTTAAAAGATGCCGGAAGGTGTACCAGGTCAGGGATCAAGTTTATTTTATTTTATTTTTTTGGTAGTAACGGTATTACTTAACGCTAAAATTGCCAAACTTGGAATGTAATCGAGCCATGTAAACTCCAGTTTGATCCACAATTGTAGTTTTTATATAAGAAGCTGAGTAGAATATTTCCAACTTTTTAAAGTGTAAAAGGTAGCTACCTATAATTCCTATACTAGATACAACGCTCGAATTGGAAACCGTCTGAACTGCCAAGGGAAAAAATTCCATTCCCTTGACAGAGGATAATAAGAGGTTCGTCAAAGAAAGTAAGCGGAAGAGTGACATTTCCGACGCTCAAAGACAGCCCAAACGTAGAAAGCTCGGGTGACCCGACTCCAACTGTGACAGATTCCCAGAGCCAGAGACGTACAAAGTACCTGCCAAAACTAGTGTCCACCCAGAAACAGATGTGAATGCAGTTACGATACCTGAGGATGGTCATTCCAATATGGCCACATTATCAGAGCAGCCGGAATCTGGTATATCTAACTGCGAGAAGGTTCCAGAGTCTCCTGTTCGTCTGGTTTAGGCCAATATTCCAGCATTAACGCTTGGGACTGCAGTCACAAAACCTGGGGTTAGTCCTTGCAAAATCACTGCAACATCTGCGCAATCTGGATTCCCAGTTACCAGTGAGGGCAACAGTGGCTCAACAGTGGTAATAACCGATTTTTATAACCCAGAGTCACCCTTGTTCACGATGCAAAATGACTTTATACCTGATATAGTGACTGGTAATGTTAACAGTAGTGGCAGTAGTACTAACTTACCTAGTTCCAGTACAGGAACGTTAAATACTGCATCGATGTACAGTATGCTGTTCCTCAACCAGTCAATTTCAATGTTCTAAACAGTATTCTGGGCAGGGCCAACTTGGGACTGATAAATCAGAGTCTCGGTGACTTACCTCTGGCTCCCTCTCAGCCTAGCATGATTTCCCAAGTAACAAATGAATGGCAGCAAGCAGTTTGGGATACTCTAATAGAACTCTTGACTAACCAAAAATTAATTTTAAATGAATTAAAGTCCATTAAGCAGAATACAGTGGGAACCATGATCAGTGGGGGGAATAGTAATTTTATGCAATTATTAAATGAAAGTGATGAACAAGAGCCAACTTCTGTTCAAGTACAAGAGATAATTAATCGGCTTGCTGAATGAGAGGAACCGGTAGAATTAACTTCCATAAAAGAACTAACTATGGAAGATTTGATGAAACTGAAAAACAATCATCAAAAGACAAAAGCCACACAAGCGCATCTTGCTGTGACCATAATGAATGCTATAACTACAAAAGAACAGCGTACCGGGAAGAGTGTTCAAGGAACCAAGAGTCGACCCCCATTACAGGTGTAGATAGTGCCATTTTAAGTAAAATACATGAGTATTATTTTAAAGCGTGTCCTTGTAATGAAGACAACAACGAAGTGGAAATTTGGAAGCAGTGCATTCACTGCATGAACAACCGCCTAAAGAAGTATAAAACCACTTGTTAGGTTACACCAGATGCTCAGTGGGTTAGGTGTTTGAGAAAGCCATTTTTGATTATGTCATAAATGTTTTTCGCAGTTTAATTTTTAATTAGGTGCGAGACCTCGCTGTGCGTTGCTTTTGCCATGGATTCACCGAGAGGTCTGTAATTTTATTTCTGTAAGTTGTATTCAATATTTCCTCTTTCAAGTACAGCCTAGACGAGGGCTAAGTCAGTCAGGTTTGACTTAGAAAGGGTGAACACCCTCCTTTTGTCCATGGAAAACGTAGTTTTATTAGAAGATTTGTTTTCTCTTTCTCCTGCGTCCGGCAGTATATGTGTTTATGTACTGAAAGGTTTTGCTCTACTTGTGTTGGATCTCAGTTGTTTTTTTTCCAGTTTGCGTTTCGTGACCTAACAAAAGACAGCTGCAAAGTAGACTACCTGTGGTGTTGTAAACACGTATAACGTAACAGACACGCATGCTTAATTTTCACAAATTTTTATTGAGATAAAGAAATCTTGCCCTATCTGCAGTGTAACACAATAACAATCATCCGTATCAAACATAAAGAAGTGTAGTAACTTTTAGGAAAATGTGACCTGTCAATCTTAGCTGACAAATAGATCAATTACTTGACTGTGTTTCTTGTTTTGTTAATGAATATATACTTTTAATTAGTAAAAGAATTATTCCTGACCAAAACTCGTCCTCTGCTTGTCCTTTAGCTATAATCACTTCGATTGCATCAAAAGGCATCAAAAGAATATTTTAAATCTATTCATTAAAAGCATACTTAAAAATCTAACTCATCTTTCCGGCCACTCAAAATTTTAAAATTACTAGTCATGCATGAGTTATGTAGTCATGTAAAACAATCGTTATAACGTATCCTGCTTCATGAAAACTGTTCCATGATGAATGAACAAAGACTAGAATCCGTTAAGCGATTAAAGGATGTCTAGATGCAGTTGTTCGGATAGGTCAATAACTTCTCGGTTGTTTACAAGCTGACACTGAACCTCTTGACAGGTATGGTGAGCTGTCGCCAAGTAAACAACTGCTGCCGTTTCTTTCTCTAAATAGTAGGAATGAAGAGATGAATCTTTTTCCTGTCTGACAAAGAAGTTACCTCTTAAAACTTTGGCTCCGGCAGGAAAGCACATACCCCAGCCATCTTTGAGTCGTTTCTCTAAGTTCTCAGGACCATTTCCGGTAATTTTTAGAAGGTAATACTCTTCTCCTGGATCACCAGAGGCAATAGCCACAATGACGTTCTTTGTCAGAAGGTTGGTGATAGAACTCGGGTTCTCGAATTCTTCTGATCTTGTGGCTCTACTATGCTGTCGACTTTCCGTCTCCAGCTCAACAGTCTGCCAAGCAGAAACGTAGTCAGCATTTTTGCAGGTGTCGTATTCCTCTTCGACACAGCTTTCGCAATAGCAGGATAACTTGTGTGTCTGAATACCACAAGGATTGTTTCCAGAAAGAACACTGTGAATTGCGCAGTTCCCTTTAACTTCTTTTAAGTACCTTCTGCGACGATCTCTGTTGACTTTCTCTACGTAGAAAAAAATTCGTCTCCTTAAGTGAACATTTTCTGACTGTTAATGCGAAGGAGCTGGTGTCTTCAAATTATTTTCTGAGAATTTGAAAAGATCTTCCGCATTCTGGATAACCACTTTTCTCTTTATAACTTCCATATCCGCTTTGTGTTTCAAGTTTGCTGCCGCCCCATCTTGAGGACCTTTGGCATGTCAGGTTTCGAAGTAATTTCGAATTGTTTTGTAGCCAAAGTCTGAGTTTGAAAATGAAACATCTCCCATACAGTGCCGACTTTTGTACTGTGCAGAGCATCCATCAGTCCATTCCTGCATGACTTCAACATCGTACTTGATTTTCTGTAGAGAACCAGCTATCAGTTCCCTCACTTGATGGACGGAATGGTGGTCGTGTTTGGTGTCTGGTGAGATGACAAAGATGTGCTCGGTTATGATGGCGGGATCTTCTATGGTGCTCTCAACACCATCTACATCTTTTACGGCATACCTGTGTAAAATGGTAACATGTATTGAAGCTTGAGACTGGGAAAAGTACTGGCTCTGCAACTAGTCCTGACTTGTACAACTATAATTCTCAGAGTAGTCGTGAATACAACATGCGTGTTCAGGGGGAAGGTGATCAATGCAGTCTTTCATTTGCTTGCTTTGCCAGCTTGCACGAAACTGATGGGACGCAAACTCATGTAGCAACTTTTTCAATTGTTAAACATTTCACCTGGAGAAGTTTCTTTTCTGACCAGTTGAAGTTTTCTTCTCTCGTTTCCCTCTTGGGTTTGGCCAACAGCTACGTACTCAAATTTTTGCCAACTAACAATGGGGGCTTGAAGGCTAACATCCTCTTCTTCTTTCAAAAGGTCAAGCTTTTCCACTCCACAACTCTTACATTCTCTATTTAAACAATCTTTCATATAATAATTTTTGCCTTCAGGCTTAATGCACAGTGTTTTGTTCACAATGCCATCCAAGTGTTCAAAGACAGGAAATTTCTCGTTCAGTCGACTTTTAGCTAAGGTGTTTCTTCGAAATTCCATACATGACTGTAGCACCATACGAGTTTTGACAGGAAGACGACAGCAGCAAGTAATTTTTTCCTGGCTCCTCGGAGCGATGACAAAAAATGGCTTGCATCTCTCTAAACTCCTTTGACCCATCTTTATCTCAGGATGCTTTGCCTTAAATTCCAAATATACTTCAGTTTGAGTTTTATCCAGTATTTGTTTGGGATGACTGGTGTATGTTCTTACCCCAAGTCGTTTTCGAATTATATCCTTTTTGTTGCCAGTTGGTTTGGAGATGCCTGGGCTCGACCAGAAGTCATGTGCAATCTTACGATGTTCAGTGGAGATAGAATCTAACCGTGTTCGCCTTTCTGTGTAAAGCCAGCAGAATTTGCTGCTTGTTAGAGTCTTGGTGCGGTGTTTGAATGCAGTACTCAAGCGTTTCCTGTTTATTCCCAGTTTTCTAGAGACCTGGCTTTTGAGGCGATCACTAGACACTTTTTCACCACAAAGAAATGCAAGACTTACTTGAGTAGCTGCACGAGCATCATCTGAACGATTTCACTTTGTCGTTTGAAGTGCTGCTGAAGCATCTTGCAAAATTGATGATGATGCCACTTGAACTGCTTCTTCGTCTTCAGGCGAGTTAGCATAGCCAAGTCGTTGTAGTGACTGCCGTGTGGAGGGGCTTGTAACAAGAGAAGCAACGAGGGAGACTGTCCTTCGTGGCGTCGATAGCTCGTTTTCGCGCTGTTCTGTTAGCAAATGCTCCTCAGACGGCGTTCGGTGAAAAAGCAATGCTCTTAGGTGATGTCTTGTCTTTTTTCTTCCCTTATCCTGGCTCTTAGGCGAGCTTTATAAAGTCGCCAATTCGGTTTCGGCAATTCACAATCACTTTGCTCCTCAACAACGGTACAAGGGCTCTTTCTCCTTCGCTGCTTTCTCCTCTCCTCGAGATTTAATTTTATCTTTGTGTTTTTTGTGGAATGTTGCATTTCTTTCTCTTTTCTTTTGTTTCTTCCTCTCAAGCGATTCACGCAATCTCTCAGCTCCAGTTTTCCCCATGTTGATCAGGCCAACTGACGTACACACGGTGATGAACACGAGGTGTGCCTTTCGTTTTTAGCCGAATATCTATGCTGGTACGCTAATTTTATATTTGGATGACTGAAATCAGTGCAGTGCACTTGTGCAAAGTTCAGTGCGGTGCACAAGTGCACCGAACTTTCAATCGCCATGCACCGGTGCACTAGTGGGGCACGTTTGAAGATGGCCGCGTTGGACATATTGTTTAGACCTTGATATGCTCCACTTTTGGGGGCCTAAACTGGATTGTCTTGAAAAAGTTCAATGAAGAAAAGGAAGCATGGTTAATGTGCAACAAAGAAAGACATTTTTTTCCGTTTTTCAACCAAATTGGACACTTTGTGACAGGTTTCGTTTGTCATTACTGATTTCACGTATGCCATATTGGACAATGGTAAGTCATCATGCCCAGATTAATAACTTTGCAGAGACTCGCACTATTGCTCCAAGAAGAAAGCAGAGAAAGATTTAACATATGTGCATGTCGAAATGAGGGCGCAATTCGTTAAACCTGTGCTGTAAACTGTTTGGTGCATCAAAATGTAGAACTTGATAGTGCAAATGTTACGCTCGATTGGTAGAAGATGACATGATTTCACGTCTTTATTTCCTCCTGTTGCTATATAAGCACCAATAAATGTTACTAAAATGTAAAATACATTATCATCATACTATTCCCGCAATTTAATTTCTGTTGTTGTGTACTCTATGTTATTAAAGATTGAAAATGTATCTGAACTTAGCCAAGTCCTGTAGTGTAACTGAACACCATACACATAGCCTTTCTCGAGAAATTAGATTCTCTCGGCCTTGGATATTATTTGTTAGGTGATCTTAACTGTCACCTGGCCTCTGCACAATTTGATTCAAATACTTGACGCTTATGTGAAATTTCTGATTTATTTGGGCTTCAACAACTTATAACTGAACCTACTCGCATAACTGAATCCTTGTCAACATTAATTGATTTAATTCATACAAATTACATTGATAGGGTTGCCTGTTCTGGAGTCTGTCATATTGGCATCAGCGATCATAGCCTTATTTACGTTTATAGGAAATTATCTCTCGGATCTTCAAAAGGGTATTAAACCATTTCTTATAGAAATGTCCAAAATTCGAATCAAGAGAGTTTTCGTAATGATATCGCTGAACAAGACTGGTCCTGTAATGGCTCTGAAGATCCAAGTGTTTTGTGGACTGACTGGAAAACGAAATTTTTGGATATTGTTAATATTCATGCGCCACTTCAAACGAGACCCCGTGGCGTTTGAATAAGGTATTCAGAATTAACAGATCATAACATATGAATTCAGTGGGGACAAAATTTATAGATTGAGGATTGGGACAATAAATTGTAAAGGTTTAGCAGATGAAAAGAAAAGAAAAGAAAAGACGTCTTCAATTGGCTTCAGCAAAAAAAAACTTGATATATACTGTCTACAGGAGGCGCATATCCAAAATAGCAAAAGAGAACAAGCAAGGTGGAAATCCCAATGGGGCTATGAGGCGTTTTTTAGCAGCTTGGATAGCAAAAGTTGTGGGGTTATTATTCTATTTAACAATACATTTGAATATGTGTTGCACAATGTAATTAGTGATCAACAAGGCAGATATATTGTCTTAGATTATTCCATTTTTCAGCAATGCTGCACTTTGGTTACGCTGTATGGTCCAAACACGGACTCGCCCGAATTTTTTTACAAATCTGAAAGAAAATCTAATTAATTGGGAACTGTCAAATGAACCTTTTTTTTTATGCGGGGACTGGAACGTGGTGTTAAACTATCATAACGATCCGATAAACTATTTAAAGGAAAACAAGCCAAATGCTCAAAAATCTGTGCAAGAGTTAATCGATACTTTTGAGCTGGATGATGTGTATAGAGTCCAGGAACCAACTGGACGTCGCTATACATACAGCTGTAGAGGGCGTACAGTAATTCAAAGCAAGCAAGACTAGATTATTTTCTCGCATCTACGGATTTAACAGGTCTAGTGGAGTCGATTCAAACCAGTGCTGGCTATCGCACGGATCACTCATTAGTAATTATGAATATGATATTTACACATCAGAAGAAGGGCAGGGGGTTTTAGAAATTCAATAATTCTTTACTGTCAGATCCAGTCTATGTGAAACAGGTCAAGGATTGTATCAATGAGACTGTGGATGAATATAAAATTAATGGTGACATAGAACAATCACAGTCTCCTACTTTTGCCATTAATGACCAACTATTGTTTGACATACTTAAACTTCAAATTCGGGGTAAGTCCATCTCTTATGCAGCATGGAGGAAAAAGGGGCAGAATAAGACTGAAAATTCTTTAGAGAGAGAATTTAATTTTCTTCAGCAGAGTTTAAATGTATCTACCTGCAAAGAAACAAAATGGAAATTCGCCCAAAAATAAAATGAGTTACAGGAACTGAGAGAGCATAAAATGCGTGGAATAAGGAATAAACTAATAATAATAATAATAAATAATAAAAAATAATAATAAATGCGTGGAATAAGGTCAAAAGGATAACAAGGGGTGAAAAAAGCACTAAATACTTTTTGAATTTGGAGAAAAGACATTATACAAACAAATTAATTCCTAAGCTTCTTTTAGAGGAAGCTACCGAAATTACGGACCAAAAGGATATAATTAGGGAGCAGGAGCGTTTTTATGAAAAGCTTTACACCTCTAGGAAAACTCAATCCAGGGCAGATCATTCTACTACCTTTTTTAATCAAGATAATATAAGGGCAATGTTGACTCCTGAAGAAAAGGACTCTTGTGAGGGTAACATTTCTGCTAAGGAATGTTTAGATGCCCTAAAAACTATGGGTGATGGAAAAAGTCCTGGGATGGATGGTTTTACCGTGGAATTTTGTAAAGTTTTTTGGAAGGACCTCAGCCACTATTTAGTGTGGTCAATTAATTTCTCATAAAGTATTGGCGAAATGTCGGTCACTCAGAGAAGTGCACTTATAACCACCTTACCTAAACCAAATAAGTCAAAGTTTTATCTAAAAAATTGGAGACCGGTATCTTAACTTGGAGTTGATTATAAAATAGCTTCAACTGTCATCGGAAATCGTATAAAGAAGGTTCTCCCAACAATCATATCACACACCCAAAAAGGCTTCATCAGAAACAGGTCTATCGCCGAAAATACCAGACTAATTTACGATATTATAGATAAACTAAATTCAAAAAACCAGGAGGGCTTACTGCTATTAATTGATTTTGAAAAAGCGTTCGATTCGGTAGAATGGAACTTTCTTGACAGGGCTTTAGATTTTTTTAATTTTGGAGAGTCCATAAGGCGGTGGGTTAAAATCTTTTACCAAAATATTAATAGCTCCATTTTATATAACAGTCACTGCTTCAATTCTTTTTCGGTTTCGAGGAGTGTTAGACAGGGAGATCCCCTGTCTCTATACCTTTTTATTATTTGTGCTGAACTTCTCGCAGATGCAATAACACAAAACGGTCAAATTAATGGCATCAGCATTAATAATGAATAATTTTTACTTGGACAGTATGCAGATGACACTTTTTTCCTTTTAGATGGAACCCAAACTTCACTCTCCCAATGCCTAGACACCATGGAGCTCTTTGGAGAGTGCTCGGGTCTGAAGGTGAATGTAGAAAAAAGTAAGGCAGTATGGCTGGGTAGTAAGAGATTCTCAAAGGACGTACTACTTCCAGAGAAAAAATTAGCATGGGGATTTAATGAACCCTTTGACATCCTAGGGATAACGTTTTTTTGTTGAAACATGGCAAATAGTGGAGTACAATTACAGAATAAAGCTAGATGAAGCCAGAAAGCTTTTAGACTCATGGTCCTGGAGACTTTTGAGTATCATAGGCACAATACAAGTAATTAAGTCACTTGCAGTATCTAAATTCGTACATCTCTTAACAACACTTCCTACTCCAAATGACTCTTTTCTTAAAGAATTGGAAACACTTTTCTTCTCCTTTATTTGGGGTGGAAAGGGGGATAAAATAGCAAGCTGTTGAATTTAGCAATACCTTTCGTTACATCGACGATCTATTTAGCGTCAACAACGACAACTTCGGAAATTCCATTCGTGAAATTTATCCGTCGGAGCTGGAACTCAAGGACACTACCCTCAATTCAACAGAGGTGTGTTATTTGGACACAAGAATCAGTCATGGAGACAGCAGCGCGCCTTTTCACATCGGCGTATACGACAAAAGAGAAGACTTCGACTTCCGGATTGTTAATTTTCCTTTCATGGACAGTAACATCCCTGCCCGTCCGGTGTATGGTGTTTACCTATCTCAATTGGTGAGATATGCTAGGATTTGTACATCCAAGTTGGACTTTTTGCGCAGACTCCGTAGCCTATCCTCCCGTCTTCAAAAACAAGGCTTCAAATCTACGCTACTCGTCAAATCGACTAATAAATTCTTCAAACGTCATTGTGCAACAATGATAAAATATAACGTTACATCACGAGACTTAAGAACGGCACTTCGTGATTAAAAAGCATCGTAGCTCATCGATGTATCCTTTGCTTACTTGTAATTAATGTTTTATCTTCTTAGTTGGTGATGCAAGTTGCCAAATACACACTGGTTCTGAATCCACTCACTGGATTTCGACGTGCGCTCGCGCTCTTTTTCTTGTGTGACTGATGCGCGTGCATTTCGCTCATTCAGTTGGCACGTGTCCTTAGTTTGAAATTTAACGGTTTAGCGTAATTTACGGTTTACAGATCGCATTTGTATTACGTTGTTTTCCTTATTAACATTTCTTGTCGGTAACTGTGCTCACATTGTGGGTGGCTCCACCTAAAATGTTCTACAATTGGTATAGGATTTGATGGAGCCGAAACCAATTGTGGAATTGCACGCATTTTAGGCATCCTACTGATGAACGGTTACGGCAAATAGATATCTATAGGAGCCGCAAGTGAGATCGTGGTCTGTCCTCTTTGAATTAATGATATAGAAGATGGGGGATTGAAGATGACCAATATTTGATTATTTGCCAAGGCTCTAAAGATCTCCTGGGTAAAAAAAGTATGGGATGTAAATTATCAGGCAGACTGGAAAAGGCTCTTATTTTCTGATCGCCTATATTGGAACAATATTTGGCTACTAAATAAAAGATCTTTATCACTCCTGGCGGGCTCGTTAGTGGAAAATTCTTTCTGGAGGAATATAGTTGAATCGTGGGCAGAGTATGTTCAGGAAACTGCTGAAGCCAGTGACCTTCTGTCACCGCCACTATGGAATAATGTGTTTATTAAGATAGAGAATAAACCTGTGTTTTATAAGACGTGGTACACAAAAAATTTACGCTACGTCAATGATCTTGTTGACGAATCTGGCTTTTCTATGTCGCCAACCGAATTGATTAATAAGTTTAATCTAAAGTGCACCGTCTTACAAGCTTATGGCATTATGTGCGCAATCCCAAGTTCATGGAAGTCAAAGATCAGAGAGTTTGGTAAATGGTTACCTTGGGTCAATCCTCAAAATAAAGAGATTATTTAGGACACAAAAGGTGACCAGTTTTACTTACGATACTTTACGAAAATCGATTGCCATAAAGCCAACTAAGACGCAGTGTAAATGGAATAATCATCTCCGGTCGAAGATTGGTCTATCTATTACAGTATCCCTTTCTTGTGCACGCGTGCTAGTAAGCTGAGAAGCTTTCTATATAGGGTATTCCATAGAATTATCGGCACAAATGTATTGTCAATGAAAATGGGTATTAAGGATCACGAGGCCTGCTTTTTCTGCAACAGTAAACCTGAAACCATAGAGCACCTCTTCTGGTACTGTGACCAGATATTCCCCCTCTGGAGTGCCCCTGCAAATTGGATTTGGTTGGTAACAGGAATTGAAATAGAATCCTCCCTTGAATCTGTTCTCCTGGGTTACAAAAAATGTCTGCCTTGTAAAACTGCAATTAATTGTATAATATTAGTACCCAAGTTTTTTATATATAAGTGCAAAATGGAGGGACGTAACCCCGATTTTGCTGGTGTACAAAGCTCCCTTAGGTTTCATTACAATGTTGAAAAATTTGCTTGTGACTTTTGTTATCAAGATAACATTTTAAGTAAGTGGAAACTGATGGAAAAATTATTTTGTCAATAAGTGATTTAATGTGTTATACTGTAAGTAGGGTAAGTATTGTACTGTATTCTAAGTAGTAAGTATTGCTCTGAAAGTAGAGTTATTGTAATGTTAGTGGTGTAAGTAAGCTGTATTTTAAGTGATGTAAGGAGTTTTTTGTTTTGTTTTGTAAATAAATTTATTTTTAAAAAAACCTGTTTTTTAAATGAGATAAAAAAAATCTGGATTTTAGGAGCTCAACTGAATGCCTCATATGGTTGCTGTGGTAACAGGTTTTCTGACATAAATGTTATGTAATGAATGTATGATGTTTCTTTTATTTCTGTGCCAAATTTCATACTGATATGAAGAACCAAACTTAATTTAGAAAAGAATTTTTAGAACTTGTTCCAGGAAAATGAAAACTATTTTGAACCACCTTAAAGGTAAATAATGCAAAACTTTATTTACAGTTATTCTTCGAAACCAAATACAGAAAGGTTTCAGATAAAA
>OX419342.1:11655007-11680007 GCA_948470475.1 Galaxea fascicularis
TATCAGTGTGGACGCAGATCAATCGATGCGTTTTTACACCTATCGAAAACGCATTCAAACAAAAACGCATCAGTGTGGACATGGCCTCAGGGAAAAAATATTTTGGGGTTACCGGTACGTGCACTTAAACAATAGGGAGTTTTAGCAACTAGGACGGCAACGGCAACGAGAACGCCACAAAACAATAGGTTTAATGACCAAAAACAATCGCTCTGCACGTGCGTTTTACAGTTTTGTACATTTCTTTGCCATCCTCTGCACAACAACAACGTGAAATGATCAAGTTTTATGTTTTCTCGAGAACGTGAGCGCATGATGGCAAAGTTTTCTTTCTTTTTCCTTGCTTTAACGCCGTTTATAGTAATTTAGTTCCTGGACAGTTCGTCAGCATTTTGCAAGTTAAACAAATTTCAATAATTTCGAAAGCGTCACAGAAACGAGAAGTTATATTTTGAAATAACGTTTTCGTTGCCGTTGCCGTCGTCGTTGCTAAAACTCCCTAATGCTATAATCTTACTGGTAAGCTAGTCTTCCTCAGGTGTTATGTCATGTTCCTCTTGCAGTCGAACTTTGTGGGCTGATTGTTCCAGGAATTTATTGAATAACTCTTTCGATATTATGGCCTTGTCAGCTCTTTCATTGAAGGCGTAAAGATATGCTTCTCGTTGCATTTCATACTTTGCTAATGTTTCTTCACTAACATCTGCTGGTAACTTCTTAAAGAAGACTGTGCTTCTGTCAACAACCTTCACCTCGCCAAGGCCATCTGTCACATCGTTGCGCTGAGGATGGCAACTGAGGGTCTTGCATTGCCACTAAAATTTTTTTGTGCCAAGCATGTGGAGATGAATGGCCCTTTACATGTCAGGATACGTTTCTGCCTGTCATAGCTATTGGTGTTGGTCTCCGCACCAGAGACGACAAGCTGCAAAATATAAAATACAAATAATTATCTTCAAAAATCCTACAATACAAAGATTGAATATTGAATTTATTTCTGTTCTGAAAGATGGCAGAAAATTTTTAATAAAAAAGTTTTCGTTCGTTAGCTGTATGAACAAAAATTTAACCATCATCATGTACTTGAATCCCTCATGATGTATTTCCTAACCTACAGAGACTTCTACTAGATAACAATTCACCAAACTACTTATGAAAATGAAATTACACTGAACACATTGCAAAATTGTGATTTTCAGGCCTGAAAATGTGATATGGCTACCGGTAGTCAAAATGTTTCCTGAAAGTTTAATAGGTAGTTCCTGTGATGGGGCATTGCATTGAGTGTGCTGTATGCACAGCTTTTCATCTCCAAATAATTCAGCTGAAGCATGTGTGAAGTTTATTCACTTGGGTTCAACTTGAGCCATCCATTGGAATTTTAAAGTTACTAAAACCAGGACAGGAAAAAGAGGAAAAGGGAACAGGAAATGGGTGTAGATATGATGGGACACTAACATGCTGTGGTTTGATTGTATCCTTCGTTAGTTTTTCCCCTTGTTTTACACTAATGTGTGTGGTGTCACACTTTAGTTCGAGCCCACAATGTCACAAGACTGCAGTTCCATGGCAAATCCTTACTCCAGACTTACAGTATTACCAAAACTTTACTAACAAAAACATTGCAGTAACTCGGGAGTCAAAGGGTTAAAACCCTAAAAAGATTATTGTTTGGAGAAGGTCAGTCTGCCAGAAAGTTAAATCATTACATTGTGCAATACCAGTCCTTCTGACCTACATCTACACCTGTATAGGTGTTCTGACACTGCATTTGAAACATGTACTTGCAGGTTTGAGTCACGTCTACATGCATATATTTTTGCCCTAAAAATAACATTTTTGATTTAGGGAAAGTTTTTATTTGTATCCAGGTTTTAAGAACATTTGCTATGTGCTTGGAATGTAAATGTATGTCTCTGAGAACCAACCAAATATGTGACATGAAAATTACTTGTTCCTGGCATTATTATTATTATTGAATACCCACTGACCTGGTCAAGGATTCTTCGCTGTGCTGTGAAGTAATTACACAGTTCAATGCTTCTCTGCAGTGTTGTGCTGCTTATTACTTGGGGTGGGGGAGATTTCTCATCTCCTCGTAAAAATTTTGACAGCTGTTCATAAAAGACTGCTGCCAGCCTAAGGACGTGCCTGTCATCCTTCGAAACATCCTCTGGGGAGATGTTCCTTGCCCACTGACTGTTCAATGAAGCAGAAATTCTATCAATAAATTCCTCATACTTCGTGTTGCCAGCTTGGTCCAGGGAGTATGTGGCAGGGCCATTTTCACCGTGCGAGAACTCATAAATGGCTGAATAGATGGCCCTGAAATTTAACACAGTGATCCTGAGATCAAACATAATTACTTCTTACTTCAACAGATGAAGCTACATGTAACACTTGCTTTCAGGACAACCATTGAGAATGTTATGGATTTCATAACATACTGTACCTCATGAAAAGAATGCTATTCCCTATAATAACCTGCCGCTCCACTGTACAATCTCTCAGTGGTTATGGCAAACCAATAATTAACTCTCTCCGATAAGCTGCCATCTTAGAAAATAAGATTAATTAATATCTTTTTTATATTTCCAGTTTTCTAAAATACGTGCAGCCTGTAAGAGGTATTAGTGATCATACATAATTTGTACTGTAGGACCAGTAACAATAATTGGTAAAAATTATAAATAGAAACAATTCAAACAAAAATCAAATAAATTATATTTCCACGGTGATCATTAAGCATCAGAGACCAGAGAATTCTCTGGCTATCACATGGACTTCTCTAGTTTTATTTTGAAGGCCTATAGCAGCTTTGAATTTAATTTTTCTCTAAGTGGTCAGATTCTTCTGTTATCTCAATTATTTAAAACCCAGTATTTCAATATTTGCAAACAGTATTATGAAGTATAAATGTAGTTGTATATATTGATTGAAACATTCATTTAGTATTGGGTTTCAGACTTTTTTCCAGAACATTTTTTTTCAGGCTCAAGGTTATTATAGGTAATAGCACAGTTTGAAAGGATATTTGAGATAAAAACCTAAGACTCATATTTCAAAACTGTCCAGTGAAGCAGCAAGTGATATTTTGGAGAATATTTAAACTATAAGGAGCAGTATACATGTACATCCCAATTATGTTGCAGAAACCATACTATTATTGTTTAGACTACAAGGCAAATTATCTCATCACACAGCACAATAAGTATATCATACAGTATAAAAAGTGTATATGACAGAATTTTTTTTATTTGCTTGATCCATGCTTTATGGTGTTGCAATTTTCTTTCCAACTTTTTTGCCTGATAAAATTGTGAAATTTTACTTCCAGTGGGATACAATACTGCACAAATGACTGGGGACAACAATATAGTGATGTCCTGTCAAAATAAGACTCTTAGGTTTGTTTTTCTGTTCAGTCACCTTTTGTTTCTCTTTTTTGTTGTCACAGGAATACATGACCATGCATATACTGTACCTTACACCCGCGTTTTTCCCAACAGCAAAAATAACCAAGTACAGGGCAAACTTATTCTTGTTGTAAGGTCAAACAAGAATCGAGTTTCATGGTTTCTCCTCTGCTTAGTTATTCTACTGTGTGGGGCAAAAGATGAGTTTAAGGTGTGTAGGGTTTTGCTCTAAAAACCAAAAAGAGAAAGAAAAGGAGACAAATCGAGAAAAATGCTGTCATATACATGTGAATAAACTTAAACACGTTAGAAAAATCAGTTTACATTGTTTTTTCCTATTTGGAACTTTGAGTGACATAATCAAAATAAAGTAGCAACCCAATTCTAAGGGAGGCAGCAGATCTTTTACCATTTTGGTCCTCAAAGAAACAAAGTATTACAGACTTTCCACCACTTTCAGACTTAATCTTTACTTTACAGATGTTTTCAAGGTCTGGAAAACTGGTTTGCAAATTTCAAGACTTCTTCAAGAATTCAAGACTCGGTATAAACCCTGTAGTTTTCACAATACAATAACCTCAACTTTACCTGAGATCTTTCACTGAAGAATTATTTAACTTCTGTATGTATTCTCTTGTCTCTCGGGCTGCCAGACAATGAGGTAAGGGCTGGTAAAGGAGAATCCTGTCCACAGCACCATCCTGCCTTTCTTTCAATTTCACATAAATAGGAAAAAAACGGTTTGGTTGGCTGTAACCACTTAGTGAAACACCAGGACTATCAATTACTTGGCGGGCAGACTTGTCCCCCCATGTGTAAACCCAAGTATTACCATCGTACAATTGGATCATTCGCTCCAAGTCTATCCGGCTCTTTTCGCGTGAAGCACCAAGTAGCTGCTCAAAAAACTGTGAGGCTTCTTCCTTACCAATGATGGCTTTATGAATAATACATGTGAATAAATCTGAATAATACATGGCAAAAATACAACATTGACGCCCCTGCGTTTCACAGGGGGAAGAGAACATCAGTGCCAACACACTAGATACCACCGCGGTTTTTATAGAATCTGCTTCTGCTGAAAAAAATCGTCCTAAGACCTTCAAAAGAAACACAACTTTACCAAGGATCGAAAATATTACGACCCCATTGGTTAATTCCTATTAGCCAATAGCAATCCTTCCTTCTCGATCCGCTCTCTGAGTACTTAAACGGTAACACAGCTCATTTCGAACGGAATGAGAACAGCCTTCACAACCATTCCTCAAAACCTTATCACAGTAGCAACTGACGAGATTCACTGAAAGAATCGAAACTGCAGTCTTGCTTGAGAAATACTATGGAGGTTAACTGCATGATAAACTAGGACGGGGTCCTTATTGAAGAAGGTAGAAGCACTGATCCCGAGCACTCACTTTTAGAGTTAGAAGATCAAATCCAGAGCGCACAGATCTAACGTCCAACGGACAAACCAAAAGAGCGCCAAAAATAACAATCGCTCAAATCACCAAAAAAGCGCCGCCATAACAACTCACGAAGCAACGAGGAGCACCAACCGGGAAAGCGGCCCCGCCAAGAAACTACCAAGAGCCTCAGTGAGAAAATCCGAAAATCCGAAGAGTCAATCTCTAAGCTGAGAACCCACTCCGAAAAAGGAACTTGTCCAAAAACACTGCGTTACAATGCAAGGGCCAATATTACGCCCGATGATCATTTCAAAAGAGACATTACCTTCATAAGAAAAAACGCTCAGCAAAAATACGTCAACGCTCTCATTAAGTTTCACTACCGGCAAGTAGAGCGAAACAAAATTAAACTTAACAGGATCAAACAGCTTCAATCAAGGAAAAGCTCTGATGCAAAACAATCTAGAGATAAGGCACATTCTGCGGTCTCTGACCCAAATGTTATCAATCATGCCGAATAAAGAATGTCGGTTCTACAAAATAAACAAAAAACGTGCAAAAGATTTTTGCCGTTTGTTACAGAATACTGCCCATCAATGCCTTATCTCAAACATATTCTTATGAACAAACGGCATCTTATACAATACCAGCCCTTACTAAGAAAAATATTCAAAAACCCTCCCCTTATTTCATATAGAAAAGGGAGGTCTTTGAAAGATGTACTCATAGCCTCCGCCGTGATGTGGAAGTTACCCAGGACGCGCTCAGAGAGAGAGAGAAGCAGACATCGATGGTACCATTGCCCAGTGAAGCACCTACCTTGCTCAGAATAAAGAAATTACTTCAGAGCAAGCGGATGGTCTCGTCCAAACGGCAATGGCCTTTGCAGAAAACCTCTTCTCAGACAACGCAGTCATGAAAATTATAATGCACTTAATTTTCTCTTTAAAAGGCAACACAGAGCGAGAGTTTCTTGCAAATATTGAGTCTATTGTAAGAAATTCTCTGCCGCATGAAAAGCTGAAGGTTTACTTTGCTGATATTGAGAGTGCTAAAATGGCAATCTTAAATAAAGTGACATTCTGCAGTGAAAGAGTTAAGGTATGTTCAAGATGTATATAAGCACAAATGTAAAATATATCTGGTATGTGTCACTGTAAAGAGAGCAATACTTAATCTTGCATTAATCCTTTCCCTCCTAAGAATGACTTACTCTGTCTAATGCCAGACAATTTTACTTGTCAAAGAGTTGAATGGCGAATGTTTTCAAATTGAATTTGGTGCTGTAATTTAAAACCCTTTGTGAACAGAGTAAATACAAGGTCTTTCATTTTTCAAATTGGTTTTGCTTGCACCCATTGTAATCGTGTTTTCAATTTGGTTTTATTAGTACTTTGAAGACATGGCTGCAACAAAGACATTCACTAGAGATTTTGGGACCAAGACAGAGATAATTTCTCTTTCTGGATCAGGTAACAGATTTTGTGACGTTTCACACTTTTGAGTCTATACTGAGACTGTGTAACAGTCAAAGTGCATAGGACAGCAACCTGATTTCTTGGTAAACCATTGTGTTTTTCTTTCATGCACAAGCAACACTGATGTGCGAAAGTGATTGTAAATTATGTACCTTCCTTAAACAGCACATAAAGCTGTCATAAAGGGTTTATAACTATGTCACTTTAAAGTCCTCTTCCATGAACAAAAACAGTGATTATAACGACTATCCCACTTTAAAAGTTTATTAGATATGTGCCATGCATTTCTCACTTTCTTTGTACACCCTATAGTAAATAATCAAATGCATTTTTGAAAGGTAATCTTAACTGTTCTTCAAGTTTCATTTTGTTTGTTTTCTTTCTTTTATGCAGAAGTTGGAAAGGAAATTGAGTGCAGATTGCAATTCTGGTGGGCCCGGCTGTATGAAATTGAGGAGAAGTACCGTGAACTATTGGAAAATTGTCTTCCTGATCAAACATTGGCAAAGAGGAAACAAAAAGGATGTAAAAGACAGAAAGTGGCCAATGATGCATCTTCTGAGTTGTTTAATTATGCTGCAGAGATTGTCTTTCAATTTTTCCTACAGGTAATAAAGATTGGTGCATGGTTTGGGAAAGGATAAATAAAATGTTTTGCAATAACTTCTTATTTCCTTTATCCACAATTTGGTTTGCAATTTACCAGTCAGTACATTCAGCCCAGCCATCTCATCTCTTGTCAGGTTTATATTGGCTGGAAAGACATTTCAGAAGTTTTGCGAAGCCGTGTATTTAAAGAAGATGAGCAGCACTTAATAGACATTTTTGACATACAGGTAAGCTATTATTAATAATTAATGTAACAAAGGGCTTTCAAATTGTTTGTTTAGTTGGGTGTATATACAGTACAGCCCAAAAATAACACACGCGCAAGAACTTCTTTTGGATCTTGTTTACTGTAGGTAGTGTCAACCGATCTATCAGTCGATATAGCGGTCGATATAGCGGTCGACAGTCGATCGACAGTCGGTCGATGGTCGGTCGATAGTCGGTCGATAGTCGGTCGATAGTCGGTCGATAGTCGGCCTGGCGTGAGATAGACTATCGGCCGAGTATCGGTCGATATCTCGACGACGCACCTCGACTTACTATCGGTCATATGTCAGTGATATATCGGTTAACTGTCGGTGGTATATCGGTCAACTGTCGGCCGAATATCCGTCGTGTGTTAATTTACCAGGTGAGTCTTTCTTTTTAAGCAAAGACGACATTAATTGCTGTTATCATGCAATGGGGGAACATGTGGCAGTGCGAGGCGCGATTTCTCTATGAAGCGAACCGAAGAGCACCGGGAACTAAGGACATGGTAACCTTTTTTTTCCAGTTTGTATCATCACCGATCGTCTCATTTTAAACAGAACCAGTTACAGCCAAAGTTGAATTTGCTGCTCCTGTGGTCCCGCAGTCGAACAATACTTAAAGAAGGACGAATAATGAATAGGAAGGGCAGTTCATGACATGCTTTAAGAGTGAGGAATACACATCTTTCATTATCAGGCTTCGACCTGCTTCATCACGCCGAGTTCTCGCGTGTGCGGCGACCACAAATTAAACTTATATATTTCTGCGTTGAAGACGGGAACAGTCCTTTGTTTAACAATCAGTCATTCATAAAACGCGCTAATAATGCGCCGAGGAAGGTGACAAAATATCCAGCAGACTGAACATTGTGTTCTAAATAAAGACGACCATGCGTAACAGAAATTAATATTGAATGGTAAATAACTTTTGGTCATCCAATAAGAGGAAAACAGTCATACATCGGTCAAGTATCGACCAACTATCGATGAAGTGTCGGCGAAGTGTCGGCGAAGTGTCGGTGAACGAAAAGCAATATCGGCCGAGACACATCTGGAAGGACTATCGACCGACTATCGCCCGACTCTCGGCCGACTATCGACCGACTATCGACCGAGTGTCGACCGAGTATCGACCGACTATCGACCGACTGTCGATCGACTATCGACCAACTGTCGACCGACTGTCGACCGAGTGTCGACCGCTATATCGGTCGACATTACCTACAGTAAACAAGATCCCTTCTTTTAGCGTCCGCAAGCCGGCTACTTCTTGCGGCTTCTTGTGGGTCGCTTGCGCTTGGATCCTGCAAGCGGCAAGAACTTCTTTGTGGTTGAATTTTCGAAATGCAAGAACTTCTTGCGGTGGGATTTTCAAACCGCAAGAACTTCTTTGTATTGTTTAACATCATAGCACGGGATTGGAGAAGTAAGCGTAACAAGCTTCATCATGTTAAAATTTCAGCAAAATCGAACAAAACCAGAAGAAATTTGAAACTGTTTTGTTGTCTCGTTCAATTGCTTGAGTAGACACGGGAATTGCGGTCGCCGATACAGTAGCAAGCGAAACACATGAACAAAACACGATGCGATGTTTTGGCCCAACAAAATCCAGACTTGTTGCCTGAGAGCTCAAAGGTGAATGGGAACATCTTTTTCGAACTTTTCTAAGGCAATTTAGACGAAAAAATAACCTCGGCGAGCTACAAAAGAGAACGAAATAAAAGGCAGAGCAGACAGCATAAAAACCCAATAATTATTCACCGCGTGTGGCGTTTGTCAAGAAAACGAAAAGAAGTTTGCTTCTGGATAATTTCAGCCTAAGAAGCCAGCAAATTCCATATCTATTCCGTGTGTCAAAAGCTAGGTTAAAAAAATATAATTACTGGAAAGGAGCACCGGGTCCACCCGTCAGTAATGTTTGAATCTTTACAGTATGCAAATTCAAGGCGTCACAACAACATGATTGTTATCTTGCTCATTCACGGTCTATGCTGTCTTCTTAAAAGATTTCTTCACAACATGATTTTCTTCAAAATAAGAGGGATTCACAAGGAAATCGCATGAGATTTCAGTGTTCACAAAATCATGTGCTTATCACAACATACCAGTATGTTTTGCATTTCAAACAGCTGCTTGAGTTTATGAAAGCCGTTCGCTTCCGTAGGTGACCTGATTACAGTCGATTACCTTGATTACCATTTGTTTAGAGACACAAGATATTTTTTTCTGCAATTTTTTTTCCGCAATGATAACTCTGCTGTAAGTTCTAAAAGACATTTACAACATTGTAGCGTCTCTTTTGTTTACACACGCAGTCTTGGCGGTGGTTCAGTGTGAGATTTGATGACATGTACGCGCTCGTGGTTACACATAGCTGAGGTTTGTATGCGCAAGTACGTGTAATAAGCGAGCGTGTTCGATAGTATTTTTACATTATCAGCAAGCATAAGTCTAGTTATGGTCTCAGCTGTTCAAAAGTAAAGATGATATTACATCTCTTGCCCCTGCAGTTTCTTATCTAATGGATAAATTTGCAAGCAAGCGCTGAGCATTTCGACCACCAACCCGGTATTACAAACAGATCTTGACGGTTTGACCTGCAGTAACTTCTTGCCCCTTCTTGCGGCTTGCGGTAAGATTAATAGGTTCTTGCAGCTTCTTGCGGCTTCTTGCGGTTAGACTTTCAACTTCTTGCGTTTCGAAAGTTCTTGCGGTGGATTGCGTGTTCTTACGGCGCAAGAAGTTCTTGCGGCACTTCTTGCGTGTGCATTATTTTTGGGCTGTACTGTACATATACATAGCTAAGTGTTGAATTGTCATGAATCATTGTTATAGCATTGGGTCACCTGATGCTCACTTAACAGAACATACATAATCATTAATCATTTCTAAGTTGCCACGATTAATGCTTTGCAAAAACAAAGAACTTAAAATGATACCTTTCATGTTCTTTAATTTATTGTTTACAAATGATTTTGCAGAGGGCACTTGCTTGTATGTGTTAATAAGAAATTGAATTTTTCTCTTACCTCACAGTGCAAAGAATGGGGATTTCTCTTACGAGAAATGTTTGGCAGGCAACTGGGAACTGGTGACTATGGCCATATTGCCATAGAACATGCAAGCATGCTGTTCAGGAATTTCCTTAGTTTGAAAGAATATTCAAATCAGGGTTTTGAGGCAACACACTCACTTCAGCGCCTGATCTACTCCAAAGCAACCAACCATGATAGGCATGGGCATGCAACCTCAAGTAAGTTTATTCCTCAGAGTCACATGTGTTGCAATTTTGGAAGCTTTCACTGGTAATAATTACTTTCTATCTGTTTTTATAGTTCAGCAGATACTCCAACATTTCTATGCAGAAAAATTTCTTTTCACAAGACTGTCCTTCAGAATGGCTTTGGAAAGCATGCAAAATGGTACTTTTTAAATTTTGATTAAGTCATTATCAATATTATTGTTCTCTATGGTTAAATGACTGTTTATTCAGACATTTCATTCTTTCTGGGACAGGAAAAAAGTTCCATTTCAGAGGCTGTGGGTGGCCACACAAGAAAGTGAAGTGGTCAAGAGATGACATGGTTTGGATTTCCACAATGGATGAATTACTTACACACATCTTTGGAGATGACTTCCTGAATTATGAGTGGGACAAGGGCAAAAAAGCACTGATAATATCACCAGGCAGCTTTCCTTGCTATGAATATGATCACACTTTGTGGGAGGAGATGTACTTGGATAAGCATCTTTCAGGTGGGACCGGCTCCCTTTCACATTCATCATGGGAACCCAATAGCCGTGATGGTCAGCTCTGCCACCCTGCCTAGCCCAGTCCTTCCGGTTTCCACCTCTTTGCCAGCCTGCACTATGATGAGCTCTGGTGATGGTATCACCTCTGGTGAAGATGATACTAGTGGTACTTTTTCACCACTTCCTCTCTCCACAACAGTAGCATCCACAAGTTATGAAGATTTGAAAGTGTGTGCCATGACGAAATCCACCAGAGGCCATCTGTCAACTCTCACTCTTCCTCCTGTTGTGCAAATTCCAGAAGACCACATTTGTGTTGTGAATGGTCCATCACGTCTTAGTAATCCATTACAGTTGGCAGTCAGGCCATCAGAGTCTGCATTGAGAGAGGGATACAAACTCATTGATCGGGCAACTGGTGATGACAGTGATGAAGAAGCCCTTGACATTGCAGTTAAGTTTGGAGACCTTGGTGTGTTTGATTGTCGAGCAATTGATATTTGGATGAGTGCATCAAAAGCATCAGCGATCAAGGTTAGAGTGAAAGAGGAAGAAAGATGGCTTACAAGTGGCAATAGCATCCTGACAGTGACCGAGATACAAGAGGTTGGGTCTCTGCTCTTTGAATCCAAGCCACAGCAGGAGATTCTTCGCATAAAGGATGTCTTTGTTGATGCAAATGATGTATCAACCTTAGTTGCGGAGAGGTACCTTAATGGGTTTGTTATTGATGCGATATGTTTGAAATATTGTGAGGAAGCAGTATTAAGAGGGTCACCATCATTATATTTGCCATCCTTAACACAAACCTGGGTCTCAAGTAGTAATTGTTCCCATCTACAATCAAAGTTGAAGCCATATGTCACTGGAAGAAATCTTGCTACTCTCCAGTGGATTCTTACCCCAATCCATGTTAATGGGAACCACTGGGGTCTTCTCTGTGTAATAGTAGGTCACGTGACAGTTTTGGCGCGCAAAAACGCTGGACTGTACTTTTGAGTTCGGTATTAAAAGCAAGTGTGACGGTTGCTCAGTTTGCCCGTTATTTCTGCTATCCGTTCGTTCTGTTTGTCGACTATTTGCCGTTTATTACATTGGTGGCAGCGGTTGGGATCACTATGAGTGCAAAGGATGAAGCGACTGATGATTACGGTGGAGCAAAACCGAAAATACCTTCCCACGCGCCCGACGAGAAGGGAGCCATTGGTGGCCACGAGGTGAAAACCGAAACGACTTCAACTCCGCCGCAAGAAGGAACTGGTGCTATGATAAACGAACTGATAAGTGCAATGACCCAGGTTTTCAAGCAATCTTCGGATAAACCAAGTTCTGGCGATTCAATCAGCAGAAATGTTGCTCTAAAGCAGCCAAAACCGTATTCGCTCGGTCAGAATTTCAAGGTATGGCTGTCGCAATTTGACGAATATTCCAAGTTGGCTAGCATCCCTGAATCGAAGAAGAAAGCATTTCTGGTCACTTTGCTGGACCAAACAGCGTACAGAGCCGTCCAACTTCTCAGAATTCCCGAGAGTGCTTCGTATCAAGTTTTTTTGCAACGTGTTATGACTCGGTTTGACTCAGGAAAATCCCCGGGGGATTACAAACTGCTTCTTCGAGCTCGGCAACAGGACAGCAACGAGGACTTTGAAATGTACGCTGATAATCTTCTGGAACTAGCTGAGAACGCCTACTCTGATGCTGACTACCGCTTCAAAGAGGAAATAGCGAAAGATCGGTTTTTGGAAGGTGTTCGCTGTAGTGAGGGATGTCGTGAACAGTTGTTTATTAAACAACCCGAAAGCCTTTCAGCCGCCGTTCGGCTGGTGCGACAACTTGAGAGTGCCCGCGTAGCTTCGCGTAATTCAGCTGAAAATAGACCACCTCGACCGCAGCTAAATGTCATGGAGGAAAATAACACCCTCGAAGTTTCAGAGCTCAAAGGCTTAATGGCATCCATCAATTCGTGGCTCGAGAGGTTGGAAAAACAACAGCAAGAACCACGCAGACGCCCAGTTGCGGGATCTTCAAGAGTCAGATGTTATCGTTGTCAGAATTACGGCCATTATGCTCGAGATTGTCTCAGTTCATCGGGAAACGGACAGAGGGGCCTGCCGAGGGTCAACCAGTCCCCTTGAACGACTCAAAGACCCGAAGTTCGAGCGACGACAAGGCGTGTAGAGAGGAAAATTTGTTTGTTTTGAGCGGCCGCGGTGTTTATGTTTCTGGTCTGATTAATCACACTCGTGTGTCGCTCCTTTTGGATACCGGCGCGACGTCGAGCATTCTTAACGAAGAAACATGGAAGAAGAGTGGTCAATACCGCCCGGAAAAGCTTCACAAGTTCAATGCGTCGCTGACGGTTGCAAATGGAGAAAAGTTAGCTGTACAGGGCAGAACAGTAATAAACGTGCGCTTCGGAAATTCATTATTCCGAGTACCTATGTTGGTTGTTCGTGACATCCCTCACGCATGTATTCTGGGATCGGATTTCTTTGAACGGGAATCTTGCCAAATCTTGTACGATGTTGGAACGCTCGTGGTTCAGGGTGAAGAAATTCCAATCTTTTATGAGCGAAAGGCCCCAAGCGTATGCCGTGTTGTAGTTGACGAGGAGGTTGAGTTGAAAGCGGGCACCGAAGTTGTTTTGTGTGGAAAATTGGAACCTGGATTCGAGCGGAACAATGGGACTCCAGGGATCCTGGAAGGACACCGGAAAAACACAGCCGAAAAGCTTACAAGTAGATTCTGCATAGCACGCTCCCTGACCGTTCCGAAGGAAGGAAAAACTCCAATTCGTATGGCAAACTTCTCAGACCAAACCATGTTGTTAAGGCCAGGTCAAACTGTGGCTCAGTTTTATCCTCTTGATCGTGTCGATGCTTCAGTAAATTTGTTTGATTTGGAAGAAAAACCTTCAGAAAGGGAGACAAAACAGAATCCTAGAGTAGAAATGCCCCCCTCCGACCCACCTGTCGTGAAACAAGAGATCCGTGCTGACCTTTCTGGACTTTCAGAGGGGGAGAAGCAATCGTTTAATGGCCTGCTAGAAGAATATAGAGATTTGTTCGCCATGGGGGATGGCAATTTAGGTCGCACTGATTTGTTAGAACACACCATTGACACCGGTTCAGCCACTCCAGTCAAGCAAGCACCTCGTCGACTCCCTCCATTCAAACGAGATGAGGTCGACAGACAGCTCTCAGACCTCTTAGCACAGGGGAGAATTGAACCATCCAACAGCCCCTGGAGTAGCCCCATTGTGTTGGCCAAAAAGCACGATGGAAGCTATCGCCTGTGCATAGACTACAGGAAGCTTAACTCCGTAACTGTTAAAGATGCTCAACCCCTTCCGAGGTCAGATGACATCTTGGAATCCTTGGGTGGTGCAAAGTGGTTTAGCTGCCTTGACCTTGCCTCAGGGTACTGGCAAGTTCCTGTCGCAAAAAGAGACCGCCCAAAAACTGCGTTTGTCACACATCGGGGTCAGTTTCAGTGGACCTGTTTGCCCTTTGGGGTAACCAATGGACCTGGAACATTTACCCGGCTGATGAATCTTGCATTACAAGGTCTGACCTGGAAAGAGTGTTTGGTCTACCTAGATGACATCATCATCATGTCGGGCACCTTTGAGGAACACTTGTCTCGCCTTCGCTCTGTCTTTGAAAGGCTGCGAGAGGCCGGGCTGAAACTAAAATCATCAAAGTGCATCTTTCTTCAACGTCAAGTTTCTTTCTTGGGGCACGTTGTTTCGGCTGAGGGGATACAAACCGATCCCAATAAAGTAGCTGCTGTCCGTGACTGGCCTACTCCAACAAGTATTTCCGAGCTGAAAGGGTTCTTGGGCCTTGTAACATACTACAGACGATTCATCCCCAGTTTTTCTGCAATAGCAGAACCACTAAACTATTTGACAAGGAAAGGCGTAGAGTTCAAGTGGGGACCCCAACAAGAGAAAGCCTTCTGCGAACTGAAACATCACCTCATGAACCCACCAGTATTAGCCTATCCAGATTTCAGTGAAACCAGTGGCCAATTCATCCTTGATACTGATGCAAGTAGTGGTCATGGTATTGGTGCCGTGCTCTCGCAAATACAATCTGATGGCACAGAGCGTGTTCTTGCTTACGGAAGTCGTGCATTACACTGCCATGAGAGAAATTATTGTGCAACCCGTCTCGAGATGCTTGCCCTGGTTGACTTCATTGATCACTTCCGTTATTACCTTCTTGGGCGAAAGTTTCTCGTGCGAACAGACCATCATGCCTTAAAGTGGCTGATGTCGTTTAAACAACCAGAGGGACAGGTAGCACGGTGGCTGGAAAGGCTCCAAGAATATGACTTCACTGTTGAGCACCGTCCTGGGATCAGTCATGCTAATGCCGATGCACTGTCCCGGCGGCCTAGACGAAAACATGGAAGTTGTCCATCATGTGGTGATACTGAATATGTTTCAGCAGCATTCCTGCGACAGAGCAAGGAGAAAGAGGGGACGTCCGAGACCCCGGAAAGAACATTTTCATGGGCAACGGCCGAAATTGCTCAGGCTCAACGCAGTGACCCGGATATTAGCCCAGTGATTGCAAGGATGGAAGAAGGCCAACCCAAACCATCGCCTGGCGAACTTCTCCGTTTCAGCCCCATCTCTAGGGCAATATGGGCACAACACGAACTACTTGAGTTAAAGGACAATGTACTGAGAATTCGCCCAAAGGAGGAGTCAACGAACCTGAAACCCAGAATCGTCCTCCCGGAACCTCTGGTAAAACCAGCACTGCAACGGCTACATGATGGGGTGGAGGGGAGCCACCTTGGCCAGCTCAAAACGCTACGGAAAGTCCAAGCCAGATTCTGGAGACCCGGTCTTGCAAAGACTGTGAAAGATTACTGTGCCGCTTGTTTAACCTGTGCTGCGTGCAAGCCCCCCAGGAAAACGCCTAAGGCACCGCTCCGCCCCATCCCTTCATCTTACCCCTTCCAGCGACTTCACATTGATATCATTGGTCCACTTCCCAGAACCAAACGTGGAAACCGTTACATTCTGACTGTCCAGTGTTCATTTACAAAGTGGGTAGAAGCCTACGCCATACCAAATCAAAGAGCCAAAACGTGTGCACGAGTCCTGGTGGACAATTGGGTTTATCGGTATGGCGCACCCGATACCATCCATTCTGACCAAGGACGCAATTTTGAATCCCACCTCTTTAGTGAGCTTTGTCAAATGCTCGAAATCAGAAAAACCAGAACAACCCCATATCACCCAGCTGGGAATGGACAGGTGGAGAATGCCAACAAGAGTATCAAGGGGCTGTTAATGGCAAAAGTGGAAAGTGATCCTGAAACATGGGACCAACACCTTGGGCCTTGTATGATGGCATACCGAAGTAGTGAGCACATCTCAACCGGGTACACCCCATTTACCCTTATGTTTGGCCGGGAAATGCGACTTCCCCTAGATGTCATGGTGGGTAATCCAGACGACGCAGCCCCTGATCGGTATGGAGAGTACGTCTCAAAGTTGAAGAATCAACTCTCCGATGCGTTCCAGGATGTCCGTCAACACCTGAAAACAGCACAACAGCGCCAGAAAGAGTACTTCGACCGAGGAGTGAAGGAGCGCCTCTACCAACCCGGGGACCAGGTATTCCTGTTCGACCCGCAGCTGAAACCTGGTGAGGCGGCCAAATTTCACCGAAAATGGAAGGGGCCCTATGAAGTGTTGGCACGTACAACTGAGGTCAACTACCGCATCAAGAGACCACACGATCCTGTAGGCCGCTCCAAGGTTGTCCATTTCGATAACCTAAAGCTATACCAACGTAGGCAACCAGAGGTGCAAGTTAGTCAGAAGAATCAGAGTGGCTGCGAGCGAGGCAATAAAGAGAAGGAGAGGGGAACAGTTCTTAAATCTCTAGAGAGGCGAGGCACCAATTGTGGGGATGACCTTAGTGAAGATAGAGATGAAGATGAACTTCCAGACTTCTGCCTTCCCATACCAGAGCCAGTAGTGACCGGACAACAAGCAATCCAGGACCCTGAGTACAATGGAAGTCGCAAGGTTGATGTATCGACAGCGAATGAAGTGGGCAACCTTGATGGAACTCATCAGTCAGATGACCATCAGCCAGAAGGCATTTCGCCTCCAGGAAGTCAAGTAGGAGACGTTGACCCTGGTCTTTCTGCTCAGGCCAACCCTGGTGCAGAGGGTGACGTAGAAGAGAGCACCACTTATACAAGGCAGGAGAATGGATTGGAGAGTACACTTGTCGCGGACGGTAATGTGGGGCAGGCTGAGGAGAGAGTTGGCAGGCCTGACCCAACTGCCCAAAGACCACCACCAGCTGCTTCACGCCCAAAGAGAGTAACACGCCCCCCGGATCGCTATGGAGACTGGGAACTTAACACCGTATGTTCTTCTGGTTATCCCATGGCCCCCAAGAACAAGGTTGAAGGTCTCAGGGCTTTCTTCCAGGAGCAGAAAAATCGAGTACTCCGTTTTAAATCAGATTATGTGCAAAAAGTTCGACAGCTGAGGATCAAGGACATATTGAAACATTGAGTTTAAAGTGAGGTTGTTACAAAACCTCAGGACTACCAGACAGTGACATCTCTCTAGCAAATGTTAAGCCAAGTGAACATTTTTCTAGAACTTTAAACAGGATAGTGTCGTTACCATTGTTAAAGTCACAGTGTCGACCCTTTAGAAGGAGGGGATGATGTAATAGTAGGTCACGTGACAGTTTTGGCGCGCAAAAACGCTGGACTGTACTTTTGAGTTAGGTATTAAAAGCAAGTGTGACGGTTGCTCAGTTTGCCCGTTATTTCTGCTATCCGTTCGTTCTGTTTGTCGACTATTTGCCGTTTATTACATCTGCATGAACATAAGTTCAAAGCAAGCATTCTTTGATGATGGTTTAGCCGTGAATTATCCATCAGATTTAACTTTAATTGTTCAGAGGCTAGTTGAGGCTATTTCCCTCAATCCAGCTGCAAACTGGAGTGAATCAACTCCCATCAGACGCTTTGGCATGCCACAACAACCCTTAGTGGGTGAGGGGTGTGGAAGTTGTGGGGTTGGTGTGATCTTGGCAGCCCATGATTTCTTGAACTCATTTGATTCAAGCTTACCAGTGTTCCAATGGACGTTCAAGGACATGACAAGGCACCGACAGAGATTATTGTTACAAATAGCTCACTGGAAATAGTTAAAAATAATTTGACTTTTTTTTTTTTGGTTTAAAATGTTTTTCTCTTCCTTTCCCCCTGGTTTACAGGTGACACGCCCAAACCTTGGGGATCAAATGAACTTTCTTCTTTTATGGTTCAAATTACTCTGTCTGTAATTTGACATTAACTTTATTTTTGCTCAGTTACTATTCTCTAATTCATTCTCTCTCTCTCTTTCAGGGCTTACAGGTGGCTTGCCCAAGCTCTTGAGGTGAAAACCATTTTTCTCCATCATGGGCTGTCACCTTGTCGTGGTGATGGAGCTTGAATGTCTCAATGAACCCTCCCAGAAGGTGGAATGGTGCTCGTTGGCCCAACTTGATTAAGGGGGAGAGACAAAACAAAGTACAGCCCTTCCTTTCTATGATTTCAATTTGCAAACAATAATTATCAGCAGTTACGTCTAATCATTTGAAAATAGAGAAATTGTACTTCAAAATAATTTTCTTAAACATCTTTCTGGCAGGATTTTTGCAAACTTTCAATAGATTGCTTATAGTACATGCTCTATGCTCCTGGCAACACTATTAATTAAAGCATAGCCAACCAGTGCCCTAACATTGTGGTTGCTTGGTATTGACTTCTTTCAGCTAATTCAGACTCTCTTTCTTCTCTCTGATCTTACAGGCGACACGCCCAAGTTTTGGAGGTGAAGAGAACTAATCAACTAATTCAGTAGGTCTCTCTCTTCTCTCTGATCTTACAGGTGACACGCCCAAGTTTTGGAGGTGAAGAGAACTAATCAACTAATTCAGTAGGTCTCTCTCTCTTCTCTCTGATCTTACAGGTGACACGCCCAAGTTTTGGAGGTGAAGGGAACTAATAAGCTAATTCAGTAGGTCTCTCTCTCTTCTCTCTGATCTTACAGGTGACACGCCCAAGTTTTGGAGGTGAAGAGAACTAATCAACTAATTCAGTAGGTCTTTCTTTCTCCTGTCCTGGGAATAATACCAAATTAACATAAACTTGCTTTTATTTCCTTTATCATATGAGACTGCCGTACAATCAACACGTTCATTGCATGTGAATATTTACACTCATTTTTTCTTTACAGACTGTTTACCAACGTTTTGAGTGTTGAGAAGAACGTTTAACTCGAAAAAAGGTAATTCAAATATCGTTCAAAATAGCACGTAGCTAAGAGAGATGCTCACAAGGACACCTTCTTGATGAAGAATCTTAACGAAAGTTTTCCATGGTTTGTAGCTGGAAAAAGTTCTGGCCACCAATACAATACACTTTATTTAAAGAGGGTGGCACGGAATAGTTGAAGCAACTAATAAACTTGTGGCCCTCTACAAGGTCAGCACTAGGGGTGGTCACAGCCAGGGTTCGTTACGTCCCTAGTGGTTCTTTAACGTCCCACAGAATTAATTGTCAAGAGTTGTGAGACGGGACCTCCGGCTTATCGTCCTTATCCGAGAAATTAAAAAATGACTTCGTTCCCTACCGTTTCGCTTCAAAAGTCACGTACAAGGTTGGATCCTCTATTTCGCGGGTGTTTCGTCCCTCGCCCTTTCCAACTTCCAAAAACCCCTTGTAATCAGCCCTCTTTTCAGGTTGTCCTCTGATATCCCAGTAACTGCGATGTTTTGCAGCTCGAAGTTCATCCCGTGGATCACCTGCTTCGATGCCTGAGGCCTCTTCTTCACCACTGTAAATTATCGACTCTTTTAATCTCACGACGGCTTGTTCATGCAGGGCGTTAGCCAAAGGACTCAAACTGAAAATCTTGCATGAAACGCGTTTAGTCGATTTGCTGTAAAATGGGGGCTTTTTGTGTGGAATCTGTCGCATACTGTTTACGTCGCAACCTATCTGGCGAGCAAAGTGACCAAAGAATCTCCCTGGAATTTGGATCAACGATACTGAAAACCAGCGACCTATCAGTAGAGGATAACGGTAAGTAGTTGATGAATATCTCAATTCATCTCAGTTATAATTTTTGCATTTCACACAAATTTAACGTCAGTAACGCAATGTCCTTCGTGCAAGGGATAAACTGAACTGGGTTTTCCTCATCTTTAATCAGCTCTTAAGGTACTCCTACAAATTCTTCTCTTGCTGGAGCAATTCCAGTTTGGCGCAAAAATATGCTGTAGCAGCATGACGACCTTTTACTGCGTACTCGAAGTAAAATTTTCCAACTAGCACTAACGCCATTTACCTGTTTTGAAATTCATGTTGTGTATTTGCATTTCAATATGATCGCGATTTTCTTGGACATAAAGCGAAAACAACACAGCTTTTCCGACTTGATCCAACCTTGTACGTGACTTTTGAAGCGAAATGGTAGGGAACGAAGTCATTTCATAATAATATTATTGGTTTATTTTCGTATATTAAGCGGTAAAATTGGTCTTTTTTTATGCCACGAATTGGGTTCGGCACATGAAAAAGTAAGACGTATGAATCCACAGTTGAAATTAATAGTTTGGGTCGACCCAAATAGGTATTAGGTTCGGCACCTGAAAAGTTCGACTTTTGAACCAGGCCTTAGTTTATTTAGCAAATACATTTCATACTAACCTCACAGGCAAGGATGTAACAAAGTGTTTATCTGTTCTGTCAAACCCGCAAGCCATGGCAAATATCCTTGCTTATTTGTCCAGCAACTTGTTAGTAGGAACGGCCACCTGGCGCTCTTCTCTGTCCCAAAATGTGATTTTTTGGCTCAACAGATTTTCCTCTGTGTGCTTTCTTTCCACGTGTCTTTCAACTGCAATGAGCGTTTTAAATCTCTTGGAGCAAAAGCAACACTCTTGATCGAACGGGAATCCATGTCGAACTGCCGTATCACCGCGTGCGTCGTTGATTATTATGCAATCCGGAAGTTACAACAATAAGGTCTTTAAATTTGTCATGACAATAAGCCCTTTGTGTTTCTGTGTGAAATTCGATTCTTTACCCAGCTATCATCTTTTGAGGATTTTAGTCGAAACGCAATGGAAGAACACGAAGAGAGTAACGAAGTGAAATTTGTGAGAAAAAACTCCGGGAAAGCTTTCAAGTCGCGACCGCACGGAAAGGCCGAAAAGCGTAAACAGCGCAAAGCGTGGAGAAAGAGAAAGAGAGAAAGGGCTGAACCGAATTCAGGCAATGAGCATGTGGAGCCTCACACAAGCAAACAGCAACGCGTGGAAGAACCTCACGTAAACCCTGTCGATTCTGCAGCACCAACTCAAACATCGGTTAAACTCGACCAGCTTCAGAGAGGAAAAATGCTTGTGGGGATGGCACTAAAGGCCCGAAAGACGGGTGTAGATCTACCAAAGTCAACACGGCCAGATCCAAAGCAAGTTACTGAGGTAGCAAAACGTAAAAGCAATGGCCCCACCTATCATGAGATTAACAGAGAACTACTGGTTATCGATGCCACGAAAAAAATAGGCTCGGGAACATTTGGAAAGTGTTTTTCTGCTATGTACCGCGGGCAATACAGTGTGGTGGTAAAAGTTATGAAAACAAACGATGACTCCTTCACTGAAAAGACGCGGGCAAAGCGTGAAGTCCTACACGAAGCCACTGTGTTTTCTCGTTTAGGAGACCACCCCAGCGTTCCCCATTTGTTCGGTGTATGTACGGAGAAGGCACCCTATTATCTAGTGCTAGAACAGCATTATTTTCAGGGCCGTAGCATTACCGTTTCGGAAGCCGTAAGATCTGGCGTTATCGCAGATAAAGAGGACTGTGTTAAAATCCTAAGAAACATGTGCGAGACTTTGATATTCATTCACAGTCAAGGATATCTCCACAATGACCTTAAAGGAAACAACATTCTTCTGAGTGGTCCAGATAAGAGGCCCTTGATTATCGATTTCGGGAAAAGTGTGGAAATCGCTAAAGCGCGGCTTACAAAACCGAAGGTTAACTTTGACAAAGCCAGGGATCGGTATCCACATGTCGCACCTGAATTGCACAGAGGTGCAAGGTCAAACACTTCAAGCGATGTTTTTTCTTTTGGGGCGATGGTCTTACGTATTTTAAGAAAAGGAAAGTTTCAGATCCCCTCCGTCCAGAAGATTGCTGAAGAGTGCGTGTCCACATCACCTAAGAAACGTCCAGCAATGGAGGAAATTTTAAGAAGTCTCAAGTGAGCAGTGTTATTTTGGTTCAAACCGGAATCAATCGGAACTGAACGTAAAACTTGTGACAAAATTCCATATTGAACTTTGCGTTGGCCGTTGCTTCACATTGATTATAGAAATGTAAAACTTTGAAAAACGGGTTCAGTGTGTTGGCAGTTCCTCCTGATTCTGACGATCGGAGAATTTTTTTTACCGAAATGTTTTACTGTTGTATTTTGCACGATATTGTTTCTGTTACTCTAAGCGGCAAGCGCTTCAATTTCACACCTTTTATTAAAATACACTTTCAATTTTTCAAGTAATTCGTCCACGAACATTTGGTTTAATTCTCTTGTTTTCCACCACCATTGATTGACATCTGCTTGGCGTAAGTAAGATTTATACCAAGAGATGAAAGAAGGAAACTTGTAACAAAATTCCATATTTAACTTTGCGTTGGCCGTTGCTTCACATTGATTATAGAAATGTAAAACTTTGAAAAACGGGTTCAGTGTGTTGGCAGTTCCTCCTGATTCTGACGATCGGAGAATTTTTTTTTACCGAAATGTTTTACTGTTGTATATTGCACGCTATTGTTTCTGTTACTCTAAGCGGCAATCGCTTCAATTTCACACCTTTTATTAAAATACACTTTCAATTTTTCAAGTAATTCGTCCACGAACATTTGGTTTAATTCTCTTGTTTTCCACCACCATTGATTGACATCTGCTTGGCGTAAGTAAGATTTATACCGAGAGATGAAAGAAGGCTCATTAAAATGAACATTGATGACAGCTGAAAGACATGATTTAAGGTTTTCCAATGCAAAACAATCCTCGCTCGAAACAAAAGAAGTTAACACCTAGCCGAAACTAATCCCCCACAAATATTTGAAGAACGCGACGTTAAACGTCGCTTTGGCCTGAAAATCGGGGCTCTGGCTTGTTATGGTACAACTTTACTCCAGTGGTCTTTATCTGGAGGAATTTTTTGCGATACTAGCATAAGTTCATTTGAATCAACAGCACAAACAACAAAGTAGCAGTAGTTTAGCTTAGTTGTAAATAGCTGTTGCTGAACCTAGTAATAGTATTCACGTGTGGTGAGCAGTAAGAACTGTCCAGCACTGTTCTTTTTCAGACAAGAGGAGGGTTTTAAAACATATGAATCAATCACAGTTCTCTATACAGAGGGGACATTTAATTTCTCCACAACCATCACCGCAGCAGTCGCATGAACATAGAAAATCTGGTGTGACATGCATCCAAGGGTGCTCTTGATTAAAGAAGAGACTGCAAATTCTTTGTATCAGGGACTGGGATGGCAATGTAGGGTCTGAATGTGCTGCAGCCTTACTCTGAGAGGCACCAATCCTCCCTGCCCTATGCTTAAAAACGTTTGTACCACTTGACTGTGCAATGGTGTCTTTTTGTACCTGATTAATTTGTTCCTCGGTTATTTCAATGTTGGTGCTTTGACAAATTTTCAGTAGTTCATTGTAAGGCAATTCCAATATGGTCGGGATTTTGCGCCTGGGCAACACATAGCTGTCAGCATATGGAGGTACCAAGCTCAGCACTACAGGCTTTGTTTTGCACTTGGTGAGTTCATCATGAAAGTTCTTTATTTCCGCTTCTGTTGGCGCTGGCAGTTCCGGTTTCTGAGCAGTGCTTTCAGTAAAGATGTTCAAATCCCCGGAAAGCTGGAGGTCCTCATGTAGATTTTCTATTGTTTCATCAAGGTCAGCTTTCATTTTCTTAGCTGATTTAAAATTGATATCACAGATTCTTGTGTATTCCACCTCATTCACGAAGCTTGGTAGTATCCAAGAGCATTTCATTTGAGTACAGGAAAGCCTTCCATTGACCCTTGTCCAAGCCTTGATCTAAAAAAAGCACACTGGCTATATGTGAGCATGATTCAGCCAAGCCGGCTTTGCATCCCAAACAATGAGTGCAGTTTATTGTCCCATCCTTCTTGGTAATAATCCAAATTGGTATCAGTGCATCATTCATGTGCTGAGAGTGCCGCACTTTTGCTAACACCACGAACTTGTTTGCTATTTTATGGCCTTGCACATTGGAAACAAAGCCCAACACCATTTGATTGTAGGCCTTGAGACTTCAGAAAGATTTAAATTGCTCTTGTGTGTAGAAGCTGGTCTCAAGAACCAAATAGCAAAGCAAATCAGTTGAACTGGCGGAAGGCAGTCGGGTTCAAAGCGTTTCCCATCTATCAAAACAGGATCGATTCCAATTGGAATTGTGACTCTATTGTCTGCCTCAGACAAAGGAACAGGAATTTTCTCGATTGAACGCATTATATTTGCATGTATTATTTACTGAAACACGTGACTTAGATGTGCACCAACATGGCAGAAATTTGTTTTGTGACGTCACATGAAAACGATCTGTATATTTAGGCAAGCCTAAATACAGCATTAATTTTGCCAGGACTCTAGTAAGGACTTCTGCATTGTGATTAGTTTTTTTTTTTACTGTTTTGCTGCAGAGCCACGTGCTTACAGCCACCATTTAATCAAGTGCAAATGTACATTTTCGAAATATCATTGTCCTTTCACAGGGTCCAAAATTAACTTTTTTTATGTAGGCACCAACTGGCAATCAAATATAAATTTTTGGTCACCACAGGGGAAATTGTAGTTGCCAAAAATTCCCCCATCCCTTTTTTAAAAGAAATTTTAAACTAAAAAAATGCATGGTATGGGCATTTTTATGCTGAAAAATTGCACTGTTTCTCGTTCCCCATACAAGAAAGCATCCGCATGTGTATGCA
>OX419342.1:11685007-11705007 GCA_948470475.1 Galaxea fascicularis
GAAGACTTTTAGGATCCAAAACATTTGAGCACTTTTTAGTCCAAGCTAATTTGAGATGAAAGCGTGAAAACAAACTGGCAAAACGTAAGAAAACAAAGAGCAATACAAATGTTTCTTCAGCGTTTCTTGTAGAAGTTGGAAAAATAAGACAAGTAACAAACATAACTTGTGAGTAATCTAGGCAAATTGCTTGCCAGTGTTCTTGACAAAAGTGTCCTTATAAAAGACAAAACAAGAATACTAACCTTCAGACAGTTTAGGTCAGTTAAGGATCACTCTGAACGCAGAGCTGAAATAATACCTGTCATTTCACACAAAATCATTGCTTTGCTAAGAATAGCTGCGAGGGACAACATGTTCCTGGCTCTTCCAATGCTGCAGCTGTTAACAATCGCATTCAGTTTAATTTTCGAAAGGAGTAGTTGTTGTTTGCGAGGGCTTTCCAAATGTCAAACTTACTAAGTGGGCCCAAGGACATAAACCATCCAGACTTTGCTTGGCTTTTCTTCAATCCATTTTGTGCCCTAGAATGGGTGAAAAAGCAAGGACAAAGCAAAGCAAAAAGTTTTAGGATAGAAAATATGGAAAAATGCATGGCAGCATTTTGGTTAGTTCAAATCAATTTGAGGTGAAACTTAAGAAAACAGCAAACGATGCGTTTCTTATAGAAATGAAAACAAAAAGACAAGAAACCGAGACAAATTCCTATTTAATTTTCTTGGCATACATGTCCATATAAAAGACAAAACAGGAGTACTAACCTGTGCAGAGTTTAAGTCAGTCCAAATGCAGAGCTTATGCAGAAGCCATCGTTTCACACAAAAGTAAGCCTTATTACTTATCATGCCTGCCAAGGAAGCTTCTTCAATTAAGGATTTTTAGCAGCAAAACCATCCAGTTTAATGCACAGCAATGTCTAAAGATAGCGCATGATTACTGAAACCTTTCCAAACCACATGATCTTTTCTCTCACCCATCAACTATATACACACAAGCTTCTGCAGGCAAACACAAGGAAAAGCTGAAACTCTGCGACACTTGGTAATGTTTTTACAGGTTGAAAAGAGATGCTATTTTTCGCTGTTCCTTACTATAATTTTGTCTCTGGAGTTTTCTGCTGTTCTTTCTCTCATTGCTTGTCAGTACGATTCAGCCTGTTTACCTGTGCTCTTTTGCCAGCTGTTTGTCACTGATACCCTGCCTGTTTACTTGTGCCCTTTCATGTTCTTTCTCCCATTGTTTGTCACTGATACCCCGCCAATGAACAGACAAAACTGACTTTGTTTTAAAACTGTCTTCAAAATTTGGCCACACTCTTAAAGTACAAATCCTTAATTGAGACCTGTAATCTTGATTCTAGACTTGTGGTCTAATTTAAGACCCCAAAAACTAGTTTTAAGCAGACTCGACATCTTAAAAGTTTAATAATTTCGAATGTCTTGGAACAAGTGTTTGCTGGAATAACCAAGAGATGGCTGCAAACATGACATAAGTGAAAAGAGCTCCTGAGCATGATATAAGGCACGCAACAAAAGCAGTTACCCTTTTAACTATTGTTTATTTAGTTATACACAGTTACAATTAATTAGGTTAAAGATTAGGTTAAGCAGTTCGTAAAGCAGGCTTACTGTCTTTCATTTGCTTTGAACTCCAAAGTTCCACCATCTAGAGACAAAAATTCTTGACTTTCTTGGTTAACTGGATCCTTTCCACTCATTGGCCTTTCTATGCACACACACTCGTACGGAGGACTTCATCATAAACTCTGAACTCTTTATCTTCCTCCCTTTTCCGCTATTCTTTCTTTCTTCTCTCCAGATATAGCAACATCAAAGGTTATAGCTTCACCATGGTTATAGCAGTTGATTATATAGCTTCCTCATACTATAGCATCCGTAGCATAAGTTCAATCACAGTCAGCCACGAGGGTAAGCCTTTGGGCAAGAGAGTTTTTTCTATTACTTACAAGCCTGCTTTTATACATTTTCTTCGGGTATCTAGAATGTTCTGTTACTATTTATAGTATATTACAAAGTCTACTATTTGTGGAAACTGCTGAAAGTCACATCAAAGATATTTCTGGAATATTACAGATTATACATGTAAGATAATTCTACAAAGGTCTGGAATTGCATGACAGATAAACTAAAAGTAATTGTGATCCTCCTAACAAGATTTCTTGACACCTAGTTGCAAGGTATAGTAAACCTTGTCTCAAGTTACTTTCATTCTTGTTCAAATACTAAGAAAGCAATCTTGAAACAAGATTATTTACATCTATTATTGTTATAAGGCAAAGTAAACCTTGTTTGATTCTTGTCCAATTCTCAAATAGTTAAAAACAATCTCTGAATATAATTACTGAGAACCACTTTTGGGAAGAGAGAGGATATTTGATAGCAAATAGAAATTTTGTTTTTTTCCCTGGTTCTTTCGTCATTTGTTGAAAGAATAGTATGATCACTGGTGTATTGTGTTATGTTAAACATTCTCAGGACATGTGAGGTTTGCAATTAAGTGAACCCCTTATCTACTGTTAAGGTTAAGGACTTTGGACCTAGCTACTGCGTGGTCATTTGTTGAATTACACTCTATGTCTGAACATCTCGGCATTTTTTCTATGAGCTAAACCCCGTTTTGTTTTTCTCCTGTTTGTGACATTAGTTTCTTAAATCTCAATTCTCATCTGTTTGAGTGCATTTGTATTTGTTTACCACCAAGTATTTTGTCTCTCATATGCATTCACTCACTTGTTTTTAGACTGCTTGTACTTCAGTGCTTTAACTCGCATTTGTTCATTGTTCTGATGGCAGGAGTCTTTAGTAAGAAGGCTGTCTTGCAACTAACAGGCGGGTTTTGATCTGCAGGCAGCTGAGGATTTCAACCTCAGTGGTTCGTGCCTTCGTACTCCTGACCCTCTTGCCTCCCTTGTACTCTGCTTTAGGCTGTTTTCAAAGTATCGATCCCATATCAAATCTATTCTTTTGACATTCTGTGCTTCTTTGATGACGTACTTGAGAAATACAGATGTTGCATAGTCCTTAAATGTCTTAGACTTTCCAGGTGGTAGCATGTTAACAACTGCCGCAGCATCAAAGACTTTTACGTCAACATCTGGACACTCTGCCATGGTGGACGCTTCAAGCAACTGGACTAATTCAGATTTCTGTCCAGAATGCATTTTGCCAGTGCAAGAGAGTGAGGGTGGACTACCATGATTTTCATGCCTGAAAAACTCTTGAAGATTACCTTCTCTTGCCTGGCACGACTGCGCATGTTCTGGTACTGTGCAGACGTGCCTTACTGAGCTCCACCGAAGTAGTGAAACATTGACAACCGATAATGACTCGAAGGTCAAATTCTGCTTCAAATTCTAATGCTAAATCCCTTCAAGAAGAGAACGTCTCTTTGAAGAAAGAAATAGAAAGCTTGAAGCATGAACTTGGGCGGATTTCATCTGCGCTAAAGTCTCATGAATCTTCGCATGGCGGCCATAAACCGCACCCTGAAACGGAAAAGTCTCTGGAATTTGTTGGAGCCGAGTACGACGATCTGAAAGGTCTTCACAAAGCAGTCCAGAACGACTTAAAGGCGCTTAGTTACCGACTCAATTCTCTTAGCGCCCGAGTTGAAGAAATGGCCATCGAAATTGACAACTTGGTCCAACACAGTTACAGCTTTAATGTTAAACTCGTTGGTGTGCCCGAGACTGTTGAGACAGGATCTGAGAGGGAGCCTGCTATAGACACCACGAAACTATGTTCGCATCTTTCAAGCTATGGGTTGTAACATCTCCATTAACGATATCGACATAGCCCACCGAGTGCCCGCACGAAATGCTACAAACGGCCCAAGGCCAATCATATGCAGATTTGTAAGGCGGCTTATAAGAGAAGAAGTCATGTCACACCGACGAGAGATCACTAGCGTCGACCCAAAAGATGTGGGCCTCGGTGATACTGCTGATTTATCTAACTCTATGGTGCTAGACCACCTTACGCCGAAAGCCCAGAAGCTTCTTGCAGAAGCAAAAAAATTCAAGATACAACATAATTACGCTTTCTGCTGGACGAAAAACTCTGTCGTCTATCTTCGATTCACGGAAGACAGCCGCGCCATCAGAGTGAAAGACTTTACAACTCTCCACATGTTAGGCCAGCGGGAATCAGAAACCCACAGATAAGTGTAATTGCTTTTTGCCTCTACATTTCTCATTATGGCAGGGAAGAGAGATTGTAAATTGTCTAAACAATTGTTCCGTGAACTACCGTATAACGGCATTAACATTGCGTATGCTCATGGCCAGTTTAATAATAGCCTGCCATCACAAATACCTTCAAGAAAGTGCCTCGAGCGACTCACTAGCATTTTCGATGTTGATATATTTAACTTAAATGATGAAAACTCTACGGTCGACCCAGATCTAAATTGTTTATTCAAAAGCATTCGTTGTAAATATTATTCTCCCTTAAGCTTTAAGCAACAATTTAAACCTAATGAATCCGCCCTATCGAAGCTGTCTTTATTCCATACAAATATCAGAAGTCTTAGGAGCAATTTAGATGATCTTCAAGGCCACATTCTTCATGAACTTGATTTTCATTTCAATATAATTGCAGTGTCAGAAACTAGAATCTGTAATGATATTCTTGACTTCAACCCAAACATTCCTAATTACAACTTCGAGTTTGTCCCAACACCTCTTTCTGCTGGAGGTGTTGGAATGTACATTGATGAAACAATGAATTATACGGTTATTGAAAGAACATCTAATGAGGCATTCCAGGCTTTGTGGATTGAACTGAAGTTTATGAAGCAATGTAACATTATCTGTGGCGTTATTTATAGGCAACACAATTCTGCGGAACGTTTTCTAGACTATTTTGAAGATGCTGTTGATCGCTACAGCGCTACAGGAAAACCGATCTGCCTCTTAGGTGATGTCAACATAAATATTCTTCGTGCTCAAACTTGTAACTATGCCCAACAATTTCTTGATTGCCTACAGAGCTATGCTCTTCTTCCGACAATCGATAAACCGACAAGAGTGTACAATAATTCAGCAACACTTATTGACAATATTTTTACAAATAAGTTCTGTGAATATTTTGCCAGTGGAAACATTGTTTCTGATATTACTGATCATTTTTCCCAATTCTGCGTCTTTCAGTCATCCATTGAAGCAACTCAGCCTGCCAAAATTACTGTTCATGATTACTCAAAATTCTCTGAGCAGAAATTTTTGCAGGATCTTTCACAATTACATTGGGAATCTCTTCTCTCTGGGAGTGATGTCGACAAGCTATTCTCTACTTTTTATAACAAGTTGAACAAATTAACCAACAAACATGCCCCACTTCGCTCTTTGTCTAAACGTAAAATTAAGCAACTGTCAAAACCATGGATAACCAAGGGAATTAGAAAATCTATAAGGATCAAGAATGAGCTTTTCTTTTCTGGTGATCGAGACAAATATAAATTCTATAGAAATAAAATACTGCACCTTTCCCGAATTAGCAAAAGAACATTTTATCACAATTATTTTACGCAAAATGTATGCAACATGAAAAAGACTTGGGAAGGTATAAATGCACTGATCAGTCATAAAAAAGGTAGTAAAGCAATCTCTTGCATTAAGCGGCCCGATAACAGTATTACCGCTGAACAATTGGAAATTCCAAACATTCTTAACAAACATTTTGCTTCCGTCGGACCTCAATTAGCATCCAAGATACCGCACTCCCCTATACACTTCTCCCAATATTTACCTAAAGACAGCATTCCGTCATCATCTTTTGCATTTGACATAGTCTTGCCCTGTGAAATTGTAGCTGAGATTAACTCACTTCCTCGAAATAAAGCTCTAGGACTGTACTCTTGCCCTGTTCGAATCCTAAAGGTTGCATGCCAGTTTCTTTCTAAACCCTTAGCTATTTTACTTAATAAGTCAGTTCAAAGAGGCATTTATCCCTCAAAGCTTAAACATGCAAAAATAATACCAGTATTCAAAAATGAAGACGAGTCTGACCCAAACAATTATAGACCGATATCACTTTTGTCTGTTTTTAATCGTATCTTTGAGAAACTTATGTATAAGCGAGTAAAATCTTTTATTGATAAATATGACATACTTTCTAAATCTCAATACGGCTTTAGAGAGAACTGTTCTACAGAACACGCCCTTATTGATATTGTTAATAAAATACAACTTAATTTTGATAAAAGATTATACTCATGCGGAATATTTATAGATCTTAAAAAAGCGTTTGATACCGTGGACCATGATATTTTATTGTACAAATTGGAACACTATGGCATAAGAGGTATAGTTAAGAGCTGGTTTTGCTCATACCTTAAAAATAGACACCAAACAACACAAGTCGGCCCATATATTTCTAAAACTGAGGTTAGTTCCTGTGGTGTTCCACAAGGTTCTGTGTTGGGTCCTTTGTTGTTCTTGTTATACATCAATGATATTTCTTATTCGTCTAATCAATTGAATTTCTTTCTCTTTGCCGATGATACGAACCTTCTCTATGCTGATAAGAATCTGCGCTCGTTAGAAGCTATGGTCAATAAGGAACTTGCTAGTGTATGTAATTGGCTTACGGCAAATAAATTATCTCTTAACACCAAGAAATCAAATTTTGTAATTTTCCGGCCATATCAGAAACGATTGGACTTCGACGTATCTATAAAACTTTTCGATCACGCTAAAAATTCTTTAATTCCCCTAGAGAGGAAGGACTATGTTAAATACCTTGGTATTCTCATCGATTCAAACCTCACTTGGAAGCAACATATATTATTTATCTCCTCAAAGATCAGCAAATCTCTTGGAATTCTTTCGAGACTGAGGCACTTTGTTCCCACTGATACGTTATTAAGCATATATCGGTCTCTGATTCAGCCTTACATAACTTATGGCATTGCTGTATGGGGTCAAGCTGCTCAAACAAATTGGGAAAAATTGCTAATTTTGCAAAAGCGTGCTCTTCGTTTAATTCATTTCGCTCCATACAGATCTCATGCAATCCCGCTATTCATCCAACATAATATCCTGCCGCTGAATTTTCAATATTGCAAGTCAGTTTGCACTATTATGCATGACGTTTCTAACAATATTTTGCCGGCAAACATTTCTAACCTATTTCTTCATCCAACACAAGTGCATAATTATAATACTAGATTTTCAGAGGCTGGTAGTCTTAACATTAAATATTCCAGAACAAATCAGCTAAAACACTCATTTTCTAGATTCGGTGCAAGGATTTGGAACAGTATCCCTCAAAGTATCCGAGTACTCCCTAAACATAAATTTAAGGCCTCTTTACATCAGCTCGTTTTACATATTTTGGAATTGGAGGATACTTATGTTGACACACCTACTTTAGTTAGTAAATTAAGTAACATGACATGCAATGTAAAATAGGTTTTTAATTTTGTAAGCTGTATTGTTATACATGTAATTTCAGTTCATCTCTGTATCGTTTATATAGCCATCTTTTCTTTCCTTTTCCTACTTTCCTTTTTCTTTTTCTTAAAATAGATACTCAAACTAGCTTTATCTAACTGCAATTTCTATTTTATCTATTGATCTATTTATTTATTCCAAGTGCATATCGTAATCATTATATCTTTTTACTTATCTCATACTCATAATTACATTTACTCTTAAAACAGTCCTTCTCGCTACCCGCCTAGATTAGCTTTAGCTATTTGCGGGTTAGCGCTGTTGTATCTCATGTTGATTAATTTTAATAAACTTGAACTTGAAACTTGAACTTGAAACTTGAAAAAACTTGAACTTGAACTTGAAACGCCATACCCTGCGAGCAGAAGTCTCTTCGATCTTCCTAGATAAGTCGGGAAGAGGAAGAGACCTCTGCCAACCACCTCGACTTTTCTTGTTGAGCATGCGTGAAATGCAATGTAACCAAGCCTTTATTAGCCTCGCTTTCATATAAAATTTCAAACACGCATGCTTCCTTTAACCGATCGAGGCTCTCTGAGTCCACTTTACACGCTTTAATTCCCAGCTTTTCACATGAGCCTATCTGATCTGCGATCAGCGAAATTAGCGGAGAGATTACAACTACTATTGGGTCAGTCGGGAACTGTTCCAGACCAGAAGAAGAAAGTTCTTTCACAACAACAGGGCAAAGTTGATAGATCATTGATTTACCATGGCCGGTAGGCAAGCAAACAAACGAATCTTTTCCACACAGAAAATTATTCAAGGCCTTAAACTGGTGTTCTGTGAGCTTAACTATTCCAGTGTTCACTTTTCCCCGTACGCTGTTCACTGCTTTGTCAAAGACTTTCTTTGAGAGAGATACGCCAGCCGAGGCATCCGCCGTTTTGTGAATTGACTGGCGTAAACAATATACCGCGGGCATCTTTTAAGTCAGCAATTCCATCAAGGAGTATGCGCACTGCGGTGAAACGGTAAAAACCGGTTTTAAACCAGACTGACTCATCCATTTCGGTGGATGAGCGGCAAATCAAAGAAAGTCGAGGCGGTTGGCAGAGGTCTCTTCCTCTTCCCGACTTATCTAGGAAGATCGAAGAGACCTCTGCTCGCAGGGTAGAAACGCCATAAAGAGCCTCGCAAACAGATTACAGTCGCTCTTTAGTACTGAAATTTGATTTCTTGTCTTGTTACTTGCTGGGTTTTCTTTTGTTCCAAAGAACGGAAGCTTGTTGCGATGGATGGTATCAGTAATGGCTTTAGAGCATTTAACTAACCTCTCTTCCACAAACTGATCGTACTGAGACTGACCTTTTTGTTTAGCTGTCTTTATCGCCTGGACAACACACTCTTGCATAATTTCCTTTGTGTCCAGCACAATCAATTCGGTGCTATCTTCCATAAAAGGGTTTCCCATTTCCTCTAGTACACTAATAAAAGCTTGGATGTCCTTGAAAAAGACCTTTTGGACGGACGACATTTGCTCATGATGGCGTTTCTCACAGGTAGACTCAAACTCTTTTATCACCCTTGCAATTTCAGGCCCAGCCACCATGCAGCGCTTGAGGGCAGTGGGATTTTCCGTACGTCCTACAGCACCTCCATCTCATTTGATTATCTTGTTTTCTTGTTCCTGATTATGGTCTAAAGCGATCAGCGAGAAGAAGTGCTGCGTTTTCTGAACCACAAACTTCCCTCAAACAAACTCAGCAAACACTGAGGGATGCTTTTCTTTCAGCATCAGCAGATCTTGTATGTGTACTGGAAGCCATCTGGAATAGTTAGTCAAGTCCAACGCAAACATCCAGGGCTTCAACAAAGAGCTGAAAGTTTCCCTCTCTGATGGATCTGACAAGTTCTAAAATAGTTAGCTCAAGCTCTGGTACTGTAGCCCAGAACTGGAAGTGCAGGTGGTTGTCACTTTTCTCTTGTACCCACGTCTCAAAAGTAATGTCGGAAGATTCACGGCTTGCTATGTATTCCTTGTAAGCTTTTCTCTGTGATATATACAGAGCCCAGGCACTTACTTGATGGGCATAGCATGATCTAGTGATATGGGCAGCTTTCAGAATACCATCTGCTCTTCCTCTTGTCGTAATATCAGCTGGTACCAATGCACTGTCCCACCCGCTTTTGTCCAACCAGTGCCAAACCATTTTCAACAAAGCCATTTCAACATGCAGGCCAACCATCATGACAACATATTTTTCCTCTCCGTAGAAATCTGCTTTTTCCCACCGGATTTGCGTTGCAATAGCGAACAATGGTTGATCCATAGCGATTACAGGAGTTTGGTTAGGATTAACATATGCGAGTCCTTTCTTGACTATCGTCATTGCATGCTGGATCATAGCCATTGTATGGGCATTTTCATCAAAGAGTGGTAGCAGCGCAGTAATGGTCTGGGATTGTGGTGCTTGGGATTGCAGCGAAGCAAAGTGAGCTGACCAAGAGATGTAGTCTTCCTTGTCCAGTTCATCCTTTTCTAACAACTCTGCCTTTATCTAGCCACTGATACTCAGATTTCATTCCTTCACCGATCAGATCCGGCGAGGGTTTACAGATTTACACCCTTTTGGAACATAACAATCCTTATTCACTTGAAGTGCTACGGGTTGAACATCTGTATACGATTCTGGTGGATCACTCAGAGTTTTCTTCTTAGGTGAATCTGGGCATACTACCACTTGATCTCTCGCGATGCGGTCTCCGTCGGTACTGGGGTGTTGAGTAAGTGAGACACCAGTACCATGGAACGAATCTTTTGCTGTATGTGCACTTGGATTGTGGTCGATGTTGTCCATGTTAGCAGTAGTGAACAAAGACCTCTTTAACTTTGAGGGACACACAACTCCTTCCTCTTCAAATACTGTTTCCTAAATCAGCTGATATCTGCATTACTCTGTCATAAGAGATAGACAATCCCAGTCTGTAGAATTTATCAACAAGCTTCTTCTTGTGTGTTTCAGCGTGAAGAACTAGTCCTACATAGATTAACAATGGGGTCTCCCTCATTAGGCTATGTCGGGTGGTTGTGTTTTCAGATGTCGGCCCTCTATGATGTTTGACAGCATTAAATATCAAAAGCTGAGAAAGCACCAAGGCAACATTTATCCCCACCTGCTCCTGTCCGTTTTGGTTCTTAATGTTAGGCACTTCTAATAAATATCATGTTAGGAACTGCTTAGTCTGCATCTCTTTCCTGACAAATGTGTCAGCTTTTGCTAGATGAATAGCCTCTGCGTCATAATCATAGTCCTGTGCAAACGGCAAAGCTGCACTGATGTCGCTAGAAAAAGCAAGCCTTACCTACCTTCCCTCATTATATTCATGGAGATCAGGCAGCTGTGCTAGCAATTGCTCCTTCAGCCAAGTGGAATTAACCCGCTCAGGAACATAAGCTCCTAGTTGCTTAAGTCTAGAAGAGTAAAGCTTGAAAACTGTTTGTTTTGCATTATCCTCAATGTATAAAACTAACTCAGCTAAAGCAATGGCTTCTAGCGAAACTTGGGTAGTGATATTTTCTTCCTCTTTAGGTGAAATACTTCTCAATCGATTGTAAAGAGCAGTAAGACATCCTGGATGATAATATGAATCAATGGCAGGCATATCACCAGCTGCAAGTTTTGTTAAAAACTTTCGGTCTTGTAGTTTTGTAGCGGCTGCTGTGACCTTACTGTCGAGTGTAAGAGTTGCTGCTCTGCGAAGACTTTCCCCAGTTTCATGACAAAAGAAACATGTTTCCTGAGATTCGTTTGCTACTTCTAGACTAGAGCGAGTTTTAACAGGACTCGGTGCTTCAGAGCGTTCTGCTAAGCTGTCCTCGAGTTTCCTCTTCTGAACCATCTGCAGCTTAAGAGTGCTGCACTTGTTAAAGCACGACTTCTGCCATTTTGCAATTCACCAATCTCACAAAATTGCTGTAGATTATCGGCCAAAGTTTTGTACCCCGAGCTGTAGTTTTTCCTTGTACTTTTTAAAGGACACACGAACTTCTCTTCTGTCTCTTGTTCACACAAAGCACAAAAATTCCAGTTCTTTTCTGCTCTTACCTGACTAGTTTCCATAATCCAATATCCAAAACACTGCAAGTTCTTGTTCAAAAGCTAATATCGACTAGGCACTAGTTTCAAAATCAGCCAGGTGCTACCTTTAATATTAACTAGGCATGTTTACTGAGTGCTAATATCAGCTAAACAATACTGCAAGCAATGAGAAGCTCAGATTGAGAGCAAATTGACAAAATTATCCTTCTTAATTAAGACGCAGACTTCTGTTTGGTTTGATGTAAATTCAGAGTGTTTAAGCAAAGAAATTTAACAAAAATGAGCTTGCAGTCTCAAACCGCTGACTGCATACTAAAAGCTACCAAAATATAAACTTAGGGAGCAAGATCCAGCTGGGGTCTCGCTCTTATATTAATCTACATCTTAAGAGTGCCTGTCTGTAAAAATCAGACAATCAAATTTCGCGGCAAGGGCGGAAAATTCGATTTCTTTCATATTTTAATGCTTGATAGGCTAGGGTATAACTAAAATCACTGTATAGTTTTTTCAGTGAAATATCTTTTCATTTCAAAGAAATATGTAAATAACGAATTCCTTTAAAATCGTCATTTGAGGCCCTTAATTATTACTCAGGTTTGAGAGCCTCGCGGGCAAAAACACATCTTTCTACCGTCATTAAAACACTTAAATCTTTTTTTGCAATCTCTTAATATCTGTTGGAATGATTTTATGGAATATTGCGTCTACAAGATTAGCATTTCAGCATGCGTGACACACGCGTACTCTTACTTTTTATAGATATGGTGTGTGTTGCTTATGTGTGCACACCCGATCAGCTAAAACCCTTTCAAGCCTCCTTAAGCACGATTCTCTGGTTGTTCGTTGCATAAGTATGAGCTCGGTTTGTAACGTCCGATGTACACCGCGCAAAGACCGTTAACTGCCAAAGTTATTCCATGGTCGAAAACCAATCTTTGTTCAACATCACGACTGCATCTTCTTCAACGGCTTAGTCATTTGCTAAGTATTGCTTGGTTTGTAGGACACGAAAATATTACATCAGCCGTTTGTTTGTCACGCAATGCAATGTCATGGACATTTTAGCGGGGTTGAGGAGGGTGGAAATGCGAAAATGCTTGATTGAACAAGTACATACTCAAGGCAACACCAACAACAGCAGCAGGAATTAAGATAGTGATAGTTTAAGTGCGTTTTTTTTCCATTGCTAAAATCCAAATAATAATTTATTTATTCACAAATTTGATTGTGTGCGTGGGGTGGGGGGGGTGGGGGTGGGGAGTGCTACATTTAACAAAACTTATTGATGAAGATCACCTCATCTTTTACCTAATGTTATCCTTTTTCAAATACAATAAATCCTAGTTTGAAACCACAAACGAGGAGAAATGACATATCTAGTTTTATTTTACTTTATTTCATTTATTCATTTATTTATTCGTTTGAATGCAGATGACCCGCATTTCCGATTTAAATGGTTTATAGATAGCAAGGAATCAACGTACCCCTACAAAAAATATTGCCTTTCTTTGCTTCCTGAGGGAGCGTAATCTTAAGAGAACAATGAATCACCCAGGAGCCTACCCTAAGTCTGGGTGACCTGTGACTTCGGGTGGTTATTCATCTCCATGTTACAAAGTACTTTTTTGGGGGTGCAGTTTTTTAGATACCATCAAATTTATGATCACTAAATTAAACAATATCTAATTTAAAGTTCTTATTTAAGCCATTACGTGTCTGGATGCTACCGGAAAGAAATGATGGTGTTACGTTTTTACGTTTTTTTTTGGAGGCAGGTTGACCGAATGGTTAGGGTGCTGGATTTCAATGCGTGTGATCCGGGTTCAAATCCCGCTCTGGTCACTAGCTGGTGCTGTTCTGGGTAAGTACCTGGTTCAACTCCTCGGTCATCCTTGTAAAATAGCCAACCAGTTTGCCTCTCGCCGGTTGGGATTCTTATCATGTTAAGTTTATTTGATAAATGCTCGGAGATATTAGCTGCATAAGCTACTCTAAAATCCAAGGGTAAATAAAGTTATTATTATTATTATTATTATTATTATTACGTGCCATGCGTGGCCCACAACATCATCCTTCTCGAGAGCACCCCTCCTGTCGGAGGCCCCATCAGGGAAATAATTTTTTTAACAGAAACACCGGTTATTATTTATCAACTGAAAGAGATTATGGGGGGAGGGGCGGGGGAGGAGATAGGGTGCTTATTTGTTTTCAAAATTAGATAAGAGTGCGTAAAAAAATTTGATGCGGAAACCAATTGTTTCCAGTATGTGGCATGATGATTGGTTTATGAGTTAGGCAAGAAAAGAAAGGTACGGGCTGGTTTTACACCAATCTCCTCCCATGCGCGTCCCCCACCCCACTCATTCACTGGTCCATAAATAGTAACATTTTACCAGTGCCTAAAGTGTCACCAGTCATGTTGGAAACAGAGTACTCTTTTACATTTCAGACTGCATTAATTAATTAACAGGAGCTGATTCTGCTCCTCCCTATAGTTCCGTCTGTATGAACAGAGCACCATATCCATCCGTCAAGAAGAGCACTCTTACTTGCAGCGATAAGTTATGACCAGTCGATTAACCTACCACTGACGTGCTGTTATAACCAGGTATAACTTTTTTCGAGTTTTTTTAGACAGGTTCGCATAGATAACAATTAAGAAAAATAAAGGCTCAAAAAGCTAATGAACTAAGGGAGCGTTTAACCGACCCTATTCTTTTCAGAAAAAGAATAAACATGCACTGAAGACAAGAAATCCCTCCTGAGAGCTCAAGGTTTTTGGAGTTAATTTGAAGAACTGTCTTCCCAAATTTACTTAAAAAGAAGACTGTTCCACTTGTTCTCAGATTCCGGAGTACGGTCAGTGGAACGCAACCTAAAAATAGTGCAAGCCTTCAACCAATGGTAAATGCATACTATAGCGTTCAGCAAAGATGAAGCAAGCAAGTAAAGACGAAATTCCTTAAATAAACCGTTTTTCTTTTCTTTTCTTTTTTTTTTGTTTATTTTAGGCCACCACCCCCCCCCCCCCTTTTTTGTTCATTATCGAATGTGTTTTCTGATTTTGGGTCGGTTGGTCTGAAAAGGAAAAAAGAATATATTGGAAAAGGAGTCTGGAGCTAGGAGGCCTGGTACCTCAGCATAATATCCATGGAGCCTGGAAACAACAAGATGAGGTTACAAAGTCAACATGGTGGCAATTGAGGAAGGAAAAATAGATGTTGTTCTTAAAATCAAATGTGAACAGGGAAAAAAGGATGAACCACCAAAACTGTAGTTGAAGTAAGAAGTAAAAACTAAAAATACTGCTTATGTTTCAGATTAAAGTGACCATTGTTTGAAATTGCTGTGTAACTTTTCTTTTTTTTAAAAAAAAAGGGAAAATCTGGGTCGGTCGATGACGCTAAATGGAGAAAAAAAAGGGGATGGCCTTAGTATGTACTCTTTCAAGCATCTTAGCCCTAGCCCTCCCCTCTAAAATGCCCGTAACAGTATTGCGTGACGAGCAAACGTCTGCCTGTAATGCAGAGTAGACTGTAAATGCCGACATTTTTGCCATTCTAGCAGCGATCCGATGTATTATTTTCGTGTACTATAAACCAAGCAATACTGAACAAATGACTAAGCCGTAGAGGAAGATGTAGTTGTGATAAAATGCGCCTAAAAATGGTCAAAGGTTGGTATTCCACCATTGAATACGTTGACATGTTGCGCTGTGTACATCAGCCGTTACCAACAGCGGGCAGCAGGGATAAAAAAAAGAACGATGAACGACCAAAGTATCGTGCTTCAAATAGTCTTTTACAGAATATTATAAGGTTAGAACATTTCGAAATGTTTTTCTCAGTGCCTATTCTAACCTGATATGCCCACAGACCAAAATTTATGTTTGACTGAACATAACACGGACGATCTGGGCAAGGTGACAGTTATTTCTGCAATTTTCAACATTTTTTCCCTGTTTCCTTTGCAGTGATGGTTTCAGCTTGGAACACCGTTTAAGTTTTGTTTTGTGCATCATACTTCAAAATTCCACTATCAGATTTCAAGCTTGTTTTTCTACACTTGACACCAGCCAAGTGTTCATGACTGAGCAGAGAAATTATTATTATTACTATTATTATTGAGCCCAAGGCTATGAACCATGGAAATCTAAGGGGCTCAACATTTAAGTTTTATGCAAAATGAAAGGGTTCCATCCATTGCCTACAGGCAAAAGTTAATTGCCAGTGGTCACAGGGCACTGCTAGAGGACTCCCCTAATCATCACTATGTCTGTCATGTTAAATATTGGGACAGCACTAATGTTCTTATCGAAACATCTAATTAAAAAGACTTAATTTTTCGCTTTGTTGCAGAGAGATCATTTGATCATTGCACCATCATGGACATGGATGAGGAAGTGTCAAATACTTTTCTTTCAAGTTAGACAGCAGTGGTATTGCTGAATGAGGAAGTAAATCATTGTTCTTGTATCTTCAGATCATTGTAAAGTTCTGGAATGTGAGTTAACTTGCCATTCCTTTTGCACAAGCATAATCCACAGAAATTGCCCTAAACGAGTTATCTTATTCTACAGGTATTTTTCTATTATTCATTGTTGATAGTTGGATCCTAGTTTAACAGTGAATGGATTCGAGAGTCAATTTGAAGGACCTCTTCCCAGGGGATTTTCCAGCTACACCTGTAGAAAGAAATTGTGGGACTTTCTTACTGATATAGCAAGTTTGTTGAACCATTGACTTTATGGCTATGCTCTCATCTATGCATCCCACTGTTTTTTACATGCAATTGCATGTAACTGGGCAGTCCTGAGAATTTTAATCATTTTTGCATGTGTGTTTTTTGAATTGCAACAGTTGCTGTGGGAGTTGGAACTCCACATGTCTCATGTGAAAAAACAAAAATACAACTTTCAGATGTTCATAACCCGCTGGGAAAAGTTGTTGCAGTGATATTGCTGGTGAGTTCATTTAAGAGTGGCATTAAATCATTTATTCAAGATATAAAAAGAGCATTAATAATAATAAGTAATAATAAGTCTCAAATCGTTCTAGCTGAACACGAGTGCTCTACTAATTGGGGAGACTGTAAATCAAATAATCTCTAAATTAAATCAAATATTGGTTTTTGAGGAGAGGGGAAAACCGGAGTACCCCGGGGGAAACCTCTTGGAGCAGAGTAGAGAACCAACAAACTCAGCCTACTTATGACAACGAGTCCGGGAATCAAACCTGGGACACATTGGCGGAAGGCGAGCGCTCTCACCACTGCACCAACCCTGCTCCCCCATTTTCACGTGATGTCATCAAATTCTAAAATCGAGAACTAGAGACCTACACTGTACCAAACGTTTTAACCACATTATCTGTTCACAACCTTCCAGCTCAATAGCATACATGTACTTTGTTTAGAAACCAGTGAGTTTTGAATTTCACAGTTATGCCGCTGCATGACATAGGGTTACCATAATTTGTCAAATAATACATACTCATTTGTGATTTTACCCATTTGAGAAGTTAAAGTGGTGGGAAAAGTGTTTATCTAAATCCTTGGTTGTCCATTACAGTTAACCTGAATTGCCTAGATAACCAAAGAAAGATCCAGATCTTTACACTATTTCTGGGCACCATATTGGCGTTCTACAGTGGAACAACAATATGGTGGATCCATACTGGGCTCTGTAAATTTGTGCAGAAGATTTCAACGAATATCTGAAGTTTGGGATAACACACAGACCTAAACCTTGGAGACGTGACTTCTTTATTCTTTTCGTATTTCATCCCAGTTTCTTGACTTCATCCAGTGAATGGTTCATGATTTAATTTTTTATTTCTTGACTGTGAAAATACTCTATTGACTATGACATGTTAAATAAAATTCTGTTTTGGAGACTCCATAAGAGGTGTTTAATTACTTGAAACATTTTTGGTTTCTTTTCTAGATCAGACTGCAGACCCTTTTTCAAAGAAAAAATAAAGTAAAACTAGGTATTATGGAAAATGCCCACACCTTTCAGACACACTGTAATTCTAAAATTTCTACCAATACTGCAGGATATCCACTGCTAAGGCTTAGCACTTACAGTATAACAGGGTAATTAATAACTGTTAAAATGGTAATGAAGAGCGAGAGGCTGATGCTGATTGTTTTTTTTCTCTAAACCAGCATTAGAAGCCCTGCAGCATATTCATGAACCATCTAACACTGAACCTTACTGCTGACCTTACCAGTACGTTGCTTAAAAAGGTACCATACTTTCCAGTCAAGGCCTAAAACCCCTTTTTTTCTGGCAATTTTGTGCATGAAGCTCTCTTATTGTTTGCAAATTAAAATAAGGAGTGTGCCTGAGGGTTGACATTGGTAACAAAGATAAAAATCTTTACTTTGTTTGCTTCAACAAAAGCAAGAATTGTTTCAGTACACAGGTGGTTATACTGTATGTAATGTCCTTTCATTTAATAATTGTTTTCTAGGTGGGTGACAACATGGAACACATTTTAAGTAAAGTTCCATCAAATTACCCTTACCTAATGTTGGCTAAGGGAGAAGGCAGTCCTGATAAAGCTCACGTTTTCCTTATTTTGGAGAAGGATGTGTTGTGCTAGTGCCTATCAGTCAGTGATGAGACCAGTGTCATTGCATCATCATAGGTGTCTCTACTTGCAGTCTACTACACTTTCAATTTAGAGTATGCAGATTGCTGTAAACATCTCTTCAGGATTTTAGAAGAGCATGAATATTTGCCAAAGAAGGAAGAGCTATGCTTTGAAGCAGCTGGAAAATAGGCTTCTTAAAAGGCTCAATGAAGCAAGGAGTTCTATGTGACTTGTGATAGGAGGTGTGGATGCTTCCAGAACATCTACTGACAGAGTTAATATATACAGTATTGTGCAAAAGTAATGCAAACGAATTTCGACGAAATTCCTGGCTTTTCGGGGCTTTTCGAAGAAATTTCGCTCCATACGATATTTCGACGAAATTTCCCCGCATTTTCGTGACACCTATTGTTTGGATCCGCGCGATTTTTCGAACGATAATTCGCTTTGCGCGATGAATCACCGCGAATTTTCGAGCGATAATTCGCTCCTGCCGAAAAGTCGCTGCGATTTTTCGAACGATAATTCCCTTCTCCCGAAAATTCGATCTATTGTTATTCAATAGGCCAAGAGGGTTTTCGAAACAAAGTTCACCGAGTGAAATATATAAATAACCTTTCCAATTATTGCACACGAAAGAAGCCATTAATCTGCCGAAATAATAGCATCACAACTCGACGAAATGTTAGCTTTGAAACTCACCTAGTTGTTTCAGAAGGAGCGCTACAATGTTGACTTGATCCAAAACCCCAAAACAAATAATTCATTACCGTATCGGTAACAATGAAACATGAATTCTGCTATCTTCCTATGATAAGAATCTTTCCCAATTGGATCAGACCGGTAAACTGTGTGTATTTACATTTCTAAACACTTCTCGCTAATGCACGAAAATGAAAACAAACAGCCTGACTGTGAAACTGAAACAAAAATCCTGTAGTCCAGTAAAAAAAATCATAATCCTCGTTCTAGGAAAGATATTTTGGATGCTTCTGGTGTCTATTTAAAGCTAAAAATGAGCTCCGTTCAAAAAACATATTTGTTATAACGCGCAGAGAACTTTAGAGGTCGCAAACTGTGGAAAAAAACTCTTGCGGTAGCGCGCCCAACGTGTGAAAATTATCCCGACACTGTAAACAAAATGTAAACAAACAGCCTGACTGTGAAACTGAAACAAAAATCCTGTACTCCAGTAAAAAAAAAAATCATAATTCTCGTTCTAGGAAAGATATTTGGATGCTTTTGGTGTCTATTTAAAGCTAAAAAAGAGCTCCGTTCAAAAAACATATTTGTTATAGCGCGCAGAGAACTTTAGAGGTAGAAAACTGTGGAAAAAAACTCTTGCGGTAGCGCGCCTAACGTGTGAAAATTATCCCGACACTGTGGAACGAACTGAGCTCATTGTCTTCGTAATGCAGTTCAGTGTGTTCTAATTCTCTGCGTACGAAACTGAGCCCGAGCTGAACTTGAACAAGCGAAGCTGGTTGAAAGCCTTTCACCAACTTTAGGTGAGTAAGATTTTAGTAACGTATTTGTCATAGATAAAAATGTTAGCCCCTTAATTGGTGATTGATGACTGCAAACCGGCTCTTATTTACAAACAGCTTAACGGCACGTATTTACAAATTTATCTCTTGTGAGTTGCACGACAGTTTGTTCATATCAGCTGCTGAAAGAAAATTGCTTGAACGCTCCCGAACTGCCGTTCAATGCGTTGCGAAATTTCGTGAACTGCCTGCGAATTATCGTTTTTGCTCACGAATTTTCTTTAGCTTAACGAAACTTCGAAGAAAAATCGTCCTTTGTTTAAGCGAATTATCGCTCGATACGCCGTGAAATTTCACCCGAACTTTCGTGCGAACTTTCATCGAAAAGTCGCGGGAA
>OX419342.1:11712507-11717507 GCA_948470475.1 Galaxea fascicularis
CTCAAAAGAGCAGATCAGATAAAACTTACAACTCAGCACTTTGCACAGCCACAGTCTCACAACAGCTACTATTGTGGATGATCTGATTATTACAGATATGCAAGACAGCAATCCTCTGGGGATGCCAAGGTGCGATACTTGAATGGAAATGCCTGTCATCACAGAGCAGATTCCTACTCCGGAAGTTGTAAAGCAGTGGGAACATCTCCAAGAAGTTGCTGAAAGGTTGACTGCATTTATGCCAGGAGTGGAGATTGGAATGTTCATTGGCAGTAATTGTCTATTAGCTCTGGAACCGTTAGAGGTAGTACCCAGTAAAGGTGGAGGGCCCTATGCAATGCGATTCCACCATAGCTGGACTCTAACTGGTCCACTGCAAGTCAAGAACCCTTTAAAGAAATAAGTGGTGAAACAGAGAATTAACTCTGCAGTGTAAATTAAAGTGCTAGAGAAACCCATGAAAAACACACTGGCCGTTAGCCCTAGTAAAGGGTATCAGGGAACCACACGAGGCAAAGAAAAAATTCTTATGACCTCGGTGGGAATCGAACCCACGACCTCCGGATTAGATCTACCGTTGCTCTGCCGACTAAGCTACGAGGTCGGACAGAGAAAGTCGGGGAAGATTAAGGTGGTGAATCGCGGCGAAGAGAAAGTAAGGGTACATATATATGTTGTGCCGCGTAGCACTATGAACACAAGTGGTGAAACAGAGAATTAACTCTGCAGTGTAAATTAAAGTGCTAGAGAAACCCATGAAAAACCCACTGGGCGTTAGCCCTAGTAAAGGGTATCAGGGAACCACACGAGGCAAAGAAAAAATTCTTATGACCTCAGTGGGAATCGAACCCACGACCTCTGGATTAGATCTACCTTGCTCTGCCGACTAAGCTACGAGGTCGGACAGAGAAAGTCGGGGACAATTAAGGTGGTGAATCGCGGCGAAGAGAAAGTAAGGGTACATATATATGTTGTGCCGCGTAGCACTATGAACACAAGTGGTGAAACAGAGAATTAACTCTGCAGTGTAAATTAAAGTGCTAGAGAAACCCATGAAAAACCCACTGGGCGTTAGCCCTAGTAAAGGGCTAACATATATATGTACCTTTAAAGAAATAGCTTCCCCTCAGGCAATTCAGATGTTTGAATTGAATTTCAATGACGAGAAGATCGGTCCCAATGAATGCGGGTACTCTCAGGAGGAAAAAAAGTTCAGAAGTAGAGCAGAGGAGAGGATAGAGTATCACGATGGTCACTATGTGATCCCACTACCATTTACAGTATCAGATGTGATGATGCCAAACAAGGATCAAGCAGCACAACGAGCAATCTGGCAAAGGAAGAAAATGCTGTGTGATGAGAACTATTGGAATAACTGTTGTGAACATTGTTTGTGAACAATGTGATTGCAAAGGGTTACGCGCAAAAAGTAACAGGTAGTCTTCTTGAAACTGAACCTGGAAAAGTGTGGTACAATCCCAGGAAAGCTTGGAAAATCCGCATTGTCTATGACTGTAGTGCAAGATATCAAGGTACATCATTAAATGAGCAGTTGATGCAGGACCTGAATCTCACCAATTCCTTGGTCGGTGTTCTCACCCGCTTTCGACAGGACTCCATAGCATTCATGGCGGATATAGATATGTTCCACCAGGTGAGGGTCCCCATCAACCAGTGTGACTTTCTTAGATTTCTTTGGTGGCCAGATGGAAAATTGGATTGTCCACCTATTCAGGGCAGTCTCCTCTCCAAGTTGAAGTAATTTTGCCCCAAAGCAGACTGCTGAAGACGCTGAAACGGAATTTGGGTCACTTGTTGCCGAGACCATTTGCTGAAACGTTTACGTGGACAACTGCCTTAAATCAATTGAGGCCTTCATCAGGCATGCCACAAACGAATCTGAACCACAAAAGCTTGCCTATTGGACGTGCACTTGGAGTCGAGTGGTGTATGGAATCTGAAGTCTTTCAATTTTGCATCATTGTGAATGAAAGACCACCAACAAGGCGAGGCATATTGTCACTTATCTCTTCAGTTTATGATCCACTTGGCTTTGTTGCACCGTTTACACTACCAGCCAAGAAGGTACTCCAAGACTTCTGTCATGATAGCCTTGGCTAAGATGATGAAGTTCCTGAAGAGCACAAGAATCGATGGTTGAAGTGGCTGAGCGAGCTGCCTTTGCTAGGACTGAAAATTAGTGTCAAGCCACCAGAATTTGGACCCGTTGTTTCCAAACAAATTCACCTCTTCTCTAACGCCAGTTCTACTGGATATGGTGCAGCCCCCTACCTCTGCCTGCAAGACGAAAATGGCCTCATCCACTGCTCCCTGCTGATGGGAAAAACACGCCTTGCCCCTACCAAAGTGGTCACAATTCCTCATCTTGAACTTACTGCTGCTAAAGTATCAGTTTGCCTTGCAGAGCTTCTGAAGAAGGAAATCGAAGGTAATACAGAATATTTATGTATCACACAGATTCCAGTTCAGTTCAGTTCAGTTTATTTGCCATTTCATAAGAGATAAATATACAAATTATGAAATTTGAAATAAAATGGCGAGAAAGTTCACAAAGAAAAAACTGGGCTTATGAGCTATGAGCTCCTTCAAAATGAAAGAGAATAGATAGGCAATGTCGAATGCAGAAAATAAGTTATGAAATTATACAGATTACAACAGTTAGAATCACCTTGAGTATTGCTTAAACAAAAACACTGGAAATCATATTTGAAGCATATTAATTTTTAAAAAGCAGCAACAAACAAAAGACAGACACACTGTAAAGCAAAACAAGTAGCAGCTCAACGTGAACCTAATTTTGCAAGAAGATATTCTTTAAGCAGTTTACTAAACAAACCAACACTCTCACACATCTGAATTTCTTGATTAAGTGAATTGTAAAACTGAGGTCCTCGAAAACGAATAGAAAATCTACGAATGTTTGTTCGACATGGGAAAATATAAAAGCAATTAGAATTTCTAGTGTTATAACAGTGTATTTGGTTTGTAAGAGTTGTAAGAGTAAACATATCATTAAAGGTATTGGGAAGCAAGCCTTTTGTCTACAGAAACATAGACTTAGCAGTTTGAAATAAATATCATTAAATTTCAAAATTTGTTGAAAAGATTGTCAGTGTGGGCATTGAAAGGAACATTTGAAATAACTTTTTTCTGAAGCGTAATTATGCACTTAAGATTGGTTTGATAAGTCGAACCCCACACTGTAATATGGTAAACTAGGTAAGGGTAAACTAAACTAAAGGACAGAGTACGTAGGCTCACAGCAGAAAGGCAAAAGTTTGATTTATATATGATAGTGATAGACTTCAAAATTTTTCTAGAACATTTAAGATATGCGGTTACAAAGAAAGATTCTCATCGAGAATCACACCCCAAAACACTACCTCTTTAGCCTGTATGATATCATGATTGTTTAAAACAACAGATATATCAAGTGTTCACCTTTTCTGCCTAGGTTTGAAGATCATAAAATTACATTTTTTTAGATTGATGGAAAGCTTGTTGACTTTGCACCATTCAGATAAAGATAGTAACTGAGAATTTAGCATTTGTGAAAGAAAAAGCTCATCCTTGTGAGAAAAAAATATGTTGGTGTCGTCAGCATATACATATATCATTAATATAAATAAGGAAAAGCAAAGGACCTAAAATAGAGCCCTCAGGCACATCACACCTAATCTGCCAAGAAGATGAACGACAGCCATTGAAATCAACAAATTGAAACTTACTGCTAAGGTAACTGGCAAACCAGTTCAATGCTGAACCCTGAATGCAATAATGCTCTAGTTTTTCGAGTAAAATACAATGATCAACCGTATCAAAAGCTTTCAACAAATCGATAAATATGCCCACAGTATACTCTTGATTGAAAATACCAGATGAAATTTTATCATATATGTAAGTCAGAGCATAAGCAGTTGAATGATGTTTTTGAAAACCATATTGATTATCTGAAAGAATATTGAATCTAAGAAGACGATTATATGACACTTTTTAAAGAATTTTTGAAAAAGCAGGTAACATTGACACTGGTCTGTAATTTGTAAAAATATCTTGATCACCGGATTTAAACAGGGGAATAACTTTTGCTAAACTATCAGGAACAATACCAGACCTTAATGATAAATTTAAAATATATCTTACCGGATAATTAATTTGATCTATAGTTTGTTTAACTACATTCAATGGTATGCCATCATAGCCTGCAGCTGCATCAGAGCATAGGCTACCACATATTTCAATAATTTTATTCTCATTCACTTCCTCGAAAAAAATTGAATTTAACAGTCTCTCAGGGAGAAAAGACCTGTGAGATTTATCAGAAACTGACATTTTACTGGCTAAGTTAGGACCAATATCAGAAAAAATACCTGTAAAAATGGTCAGCAATCTTGTGTGGATCAGATAGATTCTGGGAGTCTGTTCTGAACAGAGAGGGAAGTCGTTGTTTACTTTTTCTTCTATTTAAGATTTCATTAAGGATTTTCCAAGTGCCCTTAATATTTGATTTTGCCCTTTCGACTTGTTCAACATAATAAAGTCGCTTAGCAATCTCCAATGAGTGATAAAGTTTGTTTTTGTAATTCTTATAAATATGCTCATTTTCAGTAATTGGATTATTCAAATAACGCTTATATAATACATTTTTCTTCCTTACTGATTTTAGAAACCCTTTAGATAGCCAGGATTTCTGAAGATTTAACTTTTTAACCTTAACTCTTTTTAACGGGAAACATTTGTTATAAATTGAGATATACTTATCAACAAAAACCCTATAAGCTTCTGAAGGATCCTCAAAACCTGATATGATGCCCAATTAGAATTTTCTAAATTGACTTCACTCCTCTCATGGAAAAAAACAAACTTATCATGGTCACTATCCTCACGTAATTTGCGAGAAATTAAAGAAAAAACTGGCAAATCGTCTGATATATCATTGATAAATAGCCCACTAACAGACTGACGTAACGGGTCATTAG
>OX419342.1:11722507-11777507 GCA_948470475.1 Galaxea fascicularis
GAGCAACGTGTCAAGCTACGTTTTCCTTGTGGTTTTGTTTGCATGGAGGGGGGCTTCACAATGCCCTTGGGAAACCCTACTGTAAGGCGCGGTTACTTAGATCTTTTGAATAAGAAACACTGAATTGTCCTGATATAAAAGCTTTTTCTTTTTTGAGACTTTAAAAGCGTTTCTCGGGTGATGTGATACAATCTTTTTCATCTTTTGATGTGAAAATGAACTTATTTTGCTTTAGTCTCAAGTATTCAAGGACTTCATAACATTGAAGCACTGCACCTACAAATTCAAGGCGTTTTCAAGGACCAAGCAGTTTTTCAAGGAGTTTTCCAGGCCCGTGCGAACCATGTATTATTATCAGTTGAGTTGACCAAGTGAAGTTTGGCACCCAAGTTTTGCCATTGAAGCCACATTTTATCATACATAACTTGTATGTATTGCTGAGTTCTTCAGCTATCAATATCAGTTAAAGATACTTTTATTAACTTTATTTCCACTGTTTACAGAAGGAAAACGTCACAATGCTGGTATGTTAAGAATGTCCAGTCTTCTAAATCAGCTACAGCAGTACTCATATTCACCTACTGGTCAACCTCTCTGCATCTATGGAGATCCTGCCTATCCAGTTAGAGTACATCTGCAGTCTACTTATCATCATGGGCAGCTAACAAATGCACAGAAGGCATTCAATACCTCAATGAGTTACAAGAAAGAATCATATATTTATTCAAAAAATTATCCAAACGTTTATAGACGATTCTTTCTAGAAACTTAGAAAGACCGAAACAGGCCTGTAATTTGTAAAAAGGGAAAGAGTACCTGATTTAAATAAAGGGATAACATGAGCAACGTTCATTTGTTCAGGGACTAAAGCAGAGCTTAGTGAGAGATTCATTATATGAGCCAATGGGGCAATAATTAAAATAATTGTTTGTTTAACAACATCCATTGTAACCTGATCAAAGCCTGCCGAAGTCCCTTGCACAAAATTCAGAAATTTCATGTTCAGTTGTAGGTTCTAAGAAAGTAGAGTTTATGCCACTACCAGATCGGCTTGCACAACTCAATTTTTCTTTGTTACATTTGAAATTAATTTTCATTTGGTTTCCTTCTGGTCCTCCACTGCTTTCATTTTTATCATGTACAAAGTACATTGTTAGAGTATAGAAGGATTAGGTCCTACTGTGTGGAAGTGCCAAAACAGAATTTTACTAGTCTATGGCTAGTTGTTTACTCCTGGGCACAATGTTGCCATTTTAACATAAAATGAATATCATGATCAAGTAGTAGCTTGCAGTTTCCAAGAAGCTGACTGGAACTGCCTCCCAGCAGTCATTGTATCATACAGTTCATTGGAATCTTTTAAATCTGAGTTGTCAGCTTTTCTTTTCTTTTATTTTGTATTATTTCATGTGGTTGGTGTGATGTCTTGGTGATATTTACTGACCAAATATAAGTAGATGTAGATGTAGACAACAAAAAGGCTTGTGTAAATATATAGTTTTTTTACTTGTCACAATTTCGAATTTTTCCTGTCTTTCATGTTCACAACATTAATAGAACAACTGTCAGTGACAAGTGTGTTTGAATATCAATAAATTGCATCAATATGATTTAAATACTTTTCTTTGAATTCAATGTGTTTTTTAATAAAGAATATATTTATATTTCAAAGGACAATAAAGAGAGAATTAAATACAAGTGGAATAAGTAGCTTTAAATTTTTCATTGCACTCCTACACTGTTACATGACACAAGAAATTCTTTAGTTTTTGTTCATGAGGTTTGCAAGTGCATTGAGAAAAGCTTGATTCATCGCTTGCTTTTATTGCTGAAATTACTGCTGCTGTGCAAGAATATTTTGAAAGAAGAGGCAGTTCTGTTTCATTTCTTCTGATTGTAATTCCAACAATATTTGCATCATGCCTCCTTGTGATCTCTTCCTTTTTGGGTTAACTACTTGCACAGCATCATCATCATCAACGGTATCAACAGCTCTGTTTGATATCTTGCCCATCGGTCGCTTCTGTCTCACCAAGAGTTTCCATAGCCTTAGACCTCATCTACTCTGCTGCCACTTTCTCCTTGTATAGACAAGCATTTTGGTAACATTATTCTCTTTTTGAGATATCTTCGCCAAAATTACATTCATCAAATGGTGAGCTAAGCACAACCACGTGGGCCCACTGCATGCCAGTCTTCAGAAAATCCTGCATCAATGTCACTGTTATAGGGCATGATTAGTGGCAGAAAGGTTACCAAAGTGCCCTATGTTGTGGTAAGCCTTAAATTAAAAAGTTTTTGACCCCATTTCTGCAGTGAGTTGTACCTATTGGCTTACCATTTGTGTCCCATACCATTCTCTTGATTACCACGGCACTTACAATTGAGGACAGTGAGCTCTCAAAAAATCTGCCGTGCATCGATGCGCTTTTTTTTTGTCAATTTTAGTAAATTATAGCACGAGATAAATACTACTGACAGCAGTAAGAACAACTACTTGGCATTCTAACGAAAGAAAGTTGAAGAGAATTCGTCACATTTTGAATTTTTGGTAAATTTAAGTTATCAATGTCTAAAAACCGGCAATGTTACAAAAGTTCCCTATTTGCCATATGTTCTAAACCTTGTTTTCCAAATGCTTTTTCTGAGATAACTAATATTACACTAATCAGTTTGTTCACTGGTGTAATAGCAGAGCTCCAGCGGCCGCCAAGTGGAGCCCCATACCTATAGAAACCCGTCAACTGCTTTTCTCATGGTAATCTTGGCTAGCGGTATTGCTTGTGGGCGTGACCGACAACAACAACGATGATAACCTCGCACAATAATTAATAATGTCCTAATAATAATAATAATAATCCAACATGGAGGCCATACTCCAGTTGACCACCTAGTTTACAGCGGACATCTTTGATATTAGACATCCATGTTATGGTCAATTGACACCTGTCAAAACAACGTATCCGCTGACCAGTATCACATAACCATATTGTCAAGGTCAGCTGTTTTTTTTAAGTTGACCGCTGAACAGGTACTGGTTTTCAATTGGATCGCAGGCTCAAACCAGGCCAAAACGAGGCTTAATTTTTTGCCAGGATCAACAGATTTCTGTCTTGTATAAACAATATTTGCTGCCTACCTTGACTATTTCTCAGTTATTTTTTTTGTTTAAACTGATGAGAATCAGCCTTTGGATGTTAAGAGCAGCAAATTGGATTGCCTGGCTTTGCTATTTTATAGTTTACGGATCTGCGAGAGAAAAGATCATGTGGTTTGGCAGGGTTTTAATCATGCAGGTGCTGTCTTCGATTGCTGACTTTTGCTGTGTATTAAACTGGACGGTTTTACTGCTAAAAATCCTTTATTAATTGAAGAAGCTTCCTTGGTAGACATGGGAAGTAACACAAAGTCACGGTGAAAAACTTCAAGGCCCGCTTAGGGATTTGTATCTTCTTACCAAATGAATACTTTTGTGTGAAATGACTGCTGCTTTAGCTCTGTGTTTGGAGTGATTGTTGACTGACTTAATTAAGCTTAAACTGTCCGCAGGTTAGTACTCCTGTTGTGTCTTTTATATGACATGGTGATTTGTCTATGTGACTACGAGTTATGTTTGTTATTTGTCTTAGTTTTCCAATTTCTATGAGGAATGCCAAAGAAACATTCGCCAGCATTGTTCCTTGTTTTCTTACCTTTTGTTGTTTTCATGCTGTTTGGACTAAAAAATGCTCGTCTTATTTCCAAATGCATATTTTCTATCCAATATTTCATTTTGGATCCTAAAACTCTTCGTTTTCCCTGTATCCTCGGCTTCGCTTTGTTGAAATTATTGGAAACTCGCAAAGAGTAATCAACAACTCATTGCCAAACGTAAACATGATTTTTAACAGGTGCAGCTTTGGAAATGCCAGCAATATGTTGTCCCTCAACAGCAATTCTCGTTGTTAGTTAAAAAATCAGACTTTCAAGGCTATTGCAGTAAAAACGTCGTCCTTTGTTCAACGTTTATGGCTGAGAAATGTTTTTCAGAAATCCTGACTGAGATGTTATCATTAACAGTGATGTCAAAAATAATACCAACCACGACTTGTAGTCAAGGTTTGTTGTTTGCAATATTTGTAATTGATCGAAGTCAAGAATAAAACCATTTTCAACATTACTACATGTGTAGATAATTGCAGTTGATCACCTGAGTTGATGCACGGCAAAAATAATTAATATGCTCGATCAGTCTATTGCAGTCACTTTTCTCAAGGAAAAGTAAAGTCGATTTCGCTCAATGTTTTTCGATGTTGTTGTAAAAAGGACATCAACGGCACTTTCTATCATCTTTACTGTAATAGATCACAAGGATGACACCATAAAATGTGTAGCAGCTGGGTTCCCTGTTTTTTGTTTTTGCACCCTTTAGGGTCACGTGACTCAATCTAGCCTCAAGTTTTTTGTTTGATGGCGATTCACTCTGAGTTACGAAGCATCTTTGCAAGTGTTTTTGGTCATTCATCGTTGTTGTAGGACGCATTTTCCCTTTTTGTTGATTTGTGAAGTGGAAGCAGCGTAATAAACACAAGCTTTGTCAACCAAGTGAGTTGTTCCTTACAGTAACTCAGATTCGTCAGCATTTTGGATTGGATGTGCAAGTTGTTTTGGATTTGATTGTGGGAGTATTTATCATTGGACGTCACCAACTCGTCAAAATTTGGTTTAAGTATCGTTTCTTCACGTCGTTTGATGTCATTTGCCAGTGTGGAATGTAACATTCTTGCTTTGGGAGGACAAATGTAGAATTGTTGAAGCTACGCGTATGGTATTTATCGAAGCGAAATGTCGGCGAGCGAAACTCGTCAAGATAAAGGAATGTTAACGCCGCTCGATCAAGCAGGGCTTTCAATAGGAACGCCACTTTGCGAGCCACAGGCTAATTCTACGGTATTGGAAACTGTTCGACGGGATTCTGGCTTTGTGACTGAATCACACCGTGTGACGAATTTTGCTTTGGAGAAGAACGTGGAAATCTCCGAGAAAAATGGGAATGGACCCGGGATCGTGGAGTTGGAGGAAACTGTTGTTGAAAGTTCAAGCATCAAGGGTGCGCTTGCCAGTATTAAAGTAGTCAAAGAGAAGAGGCAACCCAAGCTAACTGAGAAAGGTAAAGCCTACCGACTCAGTCAAAATATCAGTGAACGAAAGAAACTCAAAAGAGAAATGCAAACTCAGATTGCTAACATTGAAACTCTCATGGGTCTGGACAAAAATGTGGAACTGGTAAGTGCTGAAACTCTGAAACTTAATGAATGCTTTAAAGTGTTTGGTGATCTCCATGAAGGGATTCAAGAACTCTTAACTGAAGATGAGCAAGTGTTTGACCGTTACCTTTACAGTGACATGGAGCGAGAACTATTTTTCCTTCATGAAGGAGTTAAGGAGTGGATGACTAACGTTAGTAAACGAATTAAACAAGATGAAACTGACAAATTGTCTACCAAATTGAGTATCAAATCTAAGAGCTCAAAGTCTGCGCGTGTGTCAACTACCTCGTCAAAGGCAAGAGCCCTTGAAGCCAGAGCAAAGCATGCAGTGTTGGAAGCGAAAATTGCACAGCTTGATCATGTTGAGACTGCTAGGAAGGAGGCAGAATGTGCTGCTGCTGCTGCTGCTGTGAGCAAAGTGTATGAAGATGCTGTTAAAGAAGATGATGAACAATATTTAGGCTCCGATGACCCTGACAATGATGATAAAGTTGTACATTGCTCCAGTGTAAAGAAGAAATTGCGGGGTTTTGAGATACAAGATTCCCCCCAAAAGAAGGAAGAACTGAACGTCCAAACAGCCGCAGTTGTGGACCTGACGAAACAAGCTGATCCCACTGGGAAACAGTCAACAACTACCCTGAACCCTGATGCACGAGAATTTGTTGTCCCATTCTCGACTTCACAGCATGTTGTTAACAACACTAGTGTGGGTGCCATGAATCCTGTAATTACTGAAAGAGAAGTTGGCACCACTACAAGGTTTAAGCAGGAGCCTCAGCCGTCTTTCTGGGAATGGATGGAGTTGAGAATGTCCCGACCACCACCCACACCTGCTCCATTTGATGGTGATCCAGCCCAGTACCTGCGGTTTAGAGCAAATTTCAAAGATCAAGTGGAGAGCAAATTGTCATTAAGTGACAGTGAGAAAATGAACTATTTGTTGACCTACATCACTGGAAGAGCACGGAAAGTTATTGAAACCTATCAAGGACTTCCAAATGGTTGCCAACTCGCCTTACAAGTTTTGAAGCAAAGGTTTGGTCAAAATGCCATGGTCGTAGAAGCTTTGAAATTGTCTGTCATGCGTGGGCCCAGGATAAAGGAAGGTGACAGTGAAGGCCTCCTTGCCCTTTCTGATAAGATTCAAAATTGTTGCTGGGCAATGATTGAACTGCAATCAGGCGAGCTTGAATGCACAACAAATTTGAAGCAGATATATGACCGTTTACCAGACCATCTGCAAAGCAAGTGGCGAAAAACTGCAAGGTTATACCGTGATAGAAACGGTGGTAGAGAACCAACGTTGAGCGAGCTCAGCCATTTCATAAGTACAGAGTCGCTAACTGAAAATGATCTAGTGTATGGTAAACATGGCAGCACAGTTAAGTCTAAAGGTGACAATCTCAAGAAACCAGCATTTCGTCCCAGAACAGCAAACAGTGCATCAATTGCTACCCTGACAACAGACGTAAACAAGCGAAATGAGGTCACAAGAAAGGCTCCTGATGTGGGAGAAGTTTGTAAAGTGTGCAAGCAACCACACAAGATTCCCAAGTGTTCTGTTTTCTTGTCTAAGAGTGTGAGTTGGCGGAGATGGTTTGCCACGTTTAACACACTTTGTTACCGATGTCTTTCCTCTTCCCATTTGCAAAGAGTGTCCAGAAAGAAAGGGATGTACGGAGAAGGACTGTACTCACCCTTTAAATCACCATTCGTTGTTACACGTACCTGTAGTGACACTGAATCAAATCAGTGAAGATGGCCGGAATGTTGAACAGAGTCCTCGAGGAACAGACGTGCCTGTGCATAAAGGAAATACTGCAGACTGTGAAAGAGGTTTTGTACTGCTAAAAGTCGTTCCACTTCGTGTTGTTTCTAAAAATGGAACAGTTGTGAGTACTTATGGTTTGTTGGACACAGCTGCTGTCAGTTTGATGATTACATCTAACCTTGCCACAAGATTGCAACTTCAAGGAGTCCCAGAAAGAGTGAGCATTAAGGGAGCTTCTCCAAATTAATATCGGAAATTTTGGTTTCCGATGTCGCTATCGGCATTTTCCGATTCCGATAGCTGCTTGCGTCTGACTCAAGAATTTCCGATTTGAGGTTTCAAAATTCCGATAAAATCAGACATCAATCGGACATCAATCTAGAATGGCATATCGGCATGCAATGTTTTGAGTTGGATGTTTTGCGTCGGAATCTGACATCAATCGGCTTACTGTAGTTTGCGAAACGAAACCAAACAAAACGAAATGAAAATCTCTAGTTTGCGAAATGAAAATCTTGATCAGACAGCGCGCGACAAAACAACGGCGTATTAATTTAAACTGTTTTGGCTGCCCAGTTTTAATATTGGACGGCTTTTAATATTGCACACCATTCTCTCAAGGTTTCAGAAAACAGTGTTAACTTGTTATATTTGACATTCTAAAATGGACCACCAAAGTTACCAGCTTGCGTGAACTGCTACTCGACCGAAAAAACCATGATGCCCGTCACGCATTTGAAGCAATCGTGACATGTGTTCCCATGCGCAAACAATGGAGCATAATGGTTGTTGTACAAACAGACAAGAACAAAAAAGTACTATGAAGAAATAAAATGCTTGCACACATCCTTAATACCTTTTTGTTATAACTTAATACTTAACTCTATTTTCCCATGAATGATGTTTCAGCACATTGTGCTTCGTCTAGCTCTTGTACATCAAGTTTTTTGGTAAGAAAAAGCACGAAACCACTTGCGAGATCGTGAGAGAAGAAATAAATCGAATTTAAGTTGAATCACACTACAACTGAAGAAGGTTCCTTCCAGCCTATGACATTTCCTTGGATCTTTATAGAAAAGGTAAGTAATTCTACCAGTCTTGCTGGTGATTTTGTGATTTGATCATTTTCGACATCTGTGCTATTAAATTTGTGGATAATTCAGGGGAAAAAACGCCGGTAACGGTAAATTCATTTTGTTAATAGAATTTTTACTGATCGATTTGATGGCAATTTGTCGTGCAAGAATTTCGCGCACAATCATGCCAGCACATAAGGCGGTCTAGACGTGATTGTACAACGAGCCCGGCCTTCGTTGGAATCCACTCTCGAGAGTCACGAAAGACCACGAAACAAGAAAGTGAAAAACCCATTCACCAGGGTTGTCTAGGAGTGTAAATGACAGTGATTTTCTGTTGGAGGCTAAATAAACACTTCGATTTGCAGTGTTTTCGTAATATGGCAGCGAAATCTAAAATGATCTAAAATGACCTAAAATGGTGAAAGCACGTGGAAGTAACGCACCTGCGTAATGTCTCAAATTTTTGCCAAAGTAAATCCTTACTTAAAACCCGACACAGTTACACTCCCGAATAATGGTCAGTTCTTTTTAGTGTGAATGAAAAAAAATGAAAAACTTGAATGAATCTATTTCACACTAAGGTGGTGTTTACATGATACCGGGGCGACTTTCATCCCGGAGCGAATTCACCCTGGTTCCCTCTTTTTATAGCTCTGTATGCGTTTACATGATAACACCACAAAATGTCGTTCCGGTGCAAGTCATACCTGCGCGAGTTTACCCCGGTTGTTGTGCCGGAGTGAGATTTTCATCCCGGCACGAAAATTCATTCCGGTGTCATGTATATGCGGTATGACTGTTCCTTTCATATTCATTGAAGTTTCATCAATTTTACGACTCTATAAGACTCGCACCCCAATAAACGGCTATATGTAAACACAGTGCAACTTTTATCTCGCCCCGGAAAGAGAGTCGCGCCAGTATCATGTAAACACCCCCTAAGAGAATTCTCTACTTTCGAATTCTACATAGCACACTTTGTTTGAACCGAAATTATTCATTAACTATTGTTTTCGAAAGCTCTTGGGAAAATAATGAACATTTGTGGTGCAAACAAATTGCCTCGTGGGGGAAATTTTTGAAATGTAGGTATCGCTGACAAGATTGCATTGGCCTTGAATCAATCACATGCGGTACTTGTACGAAAATTATTCATTCGACTGGACATTTTTTACAAGTTATTTTATAATAGTCATGCAAAAAGTGGACCGTATTCCGAGGAAATGCAAAGTTGAAGCCGTGAGAACAGTGCTGAAATTCAATCAATGGATATAATTCAAATCAATTAATACTATTAAAAGTAATGAAGGAGGCTTTTATAATAGATTACAATCCAATCACGCAGACATTTGAACTTTGCAAACACAAAACTGTGGGCGGCTAGTTGGGTAAAAATATATTCTCGTATTTAGGCGGAGGAAAAGTTTTCTTTCTCTTATATCGAATTTTCGTGTGATGCAGTGTATTAAAAATATATTGTTCAGTGTAGTTGTCGGAAAAACGTAACTCAAATGGCGGCTCTAACACACGGGTCACATTTCACAGGTCACTCGTAGCAGTTTTGGAAAGTAACCAAAAGCCTCAATTTGGCTAACCTTAGACCTAAAAGCCAACCTGAGGCCTAGGGTCAGCCAAATTTAGTTATTTTCCAAAACTGCTACGAGTGACCTGTGGAATGCGACCTGTGTTTTAGACCCGCCGTTTAACTGTGTGACTACAAATGGGTTTTTGTTCAAAAATACAGCCCATGAGCGTTCGGCCATTAAAAGCTTCTCACTCTTTAATGTTCCATAAAGAATCTGAACTAAAGTTTTTCCAACTTATCATTTTAGTCAATTTCGTATGGTATTAAAAAAGAATAACTGTTGGTTCTTCGATCGATATCGCGTGAGCACCGGTGCGAGTCAATATTTTTCACTGAAGATAACTTTGAACATTTCAGTGCAACTGGAAACACAAAAACAAAGCACAGATGATTTCAACGATCGCATTTTCCCTGGACTCTTAACAGCAAAATGCCCAAAAGGTGTAGCAACCTTTTCAAAGGAATTTACTTCTGCAGTCATGATGTGAGTTGTTGACAGATGTAACACAGGATTGTGTTTCAAACACTGATAAACACCTTCTACAGAGTTTCAAACTCCATCCAAACAGCAACGTTTCAAACATGTTTCAAACAATTTTAAACACGTTTTAAACATAAATGCCCTTGAAACGCTGACTAGTTAAGCATCCTTTTCATCTGGACGGTAATTTCATAGATGGCTAAATGGGGTCGTAGATCTCGCGTGACACAGACTTTTAGAAGCAGTTCACATTTCAAAATTCCGTGCATCATGCTAATGGGATATCGGAAGACCAATATTTTTTTATCTATCGGAAGTCCTGACACCACTCATTCCGATGATCAGTGTAAATCTTCCGACTTCAACGGAATAGTTGCACTTGAGTTTCCGATATGACTTCCGAACAATCAGAAATTTGACCTTCCGAAATTTGGAGAAGCTCCCTAAAACTGTAACTAACAAGAGTCATGACTGTGAGCTCTCCAAGGTGAAATTCATGATTACTCCTATCAGTCGAGACGGTCTTTGTTTACCTGTCCATCATGGTCTAACAGTTGAAGATTTAAATGTGTCAGATCGTTACTGCCCGAATCAGCTAGACCTGTCGGAGTGGCCACACCTGAAGGAATTAGAGTTGCCTTGTGTTTCTGTAGATGTTGATGAAGTCTCAGTCCTTATTGGTCAGGATGTACCACAGGCACATATTGTCCTGGATTATTGTTGGGGGGACAATCCTCAGAGTCAACCATATGGAACAAAGACACCATTTGGATGGTGTGTGGCTGGGCCAAGCAATCGAAAGGAGGACAGCTCCAAGCCGGTTGCACTCTCTGTATTTGAATTTGATTGGGCCAAGGACAAGCCAGTTATGAACCTCAACCAGCAAGTCAAGAAGTTCTGGGCCTCCGAGTCTTATGGATTTGGGAACTCCGGTGATGGGTCCAAGAGTATTGAAGATGATAGGGCTCAAGAAATCTTGCACGCCACAACCAGACTGAGGGATGGAAGATATGAAGTAGGACTCTTGTGGCGAAACCGGAATGTTGCGCTGCCAAACAATAGACCACAAGCCGAAAGGAGACTGCAGCAACTAAAGAAATGGTTTCTGCATGACCAAGCATTTGCTGATCGATACAGAGCAGTAATGAGTGACTACATTGACAAAGGATACGCTGTTAAGTTGTCTAACAAAGACGCAGCTTCTACTTCTAGCCATACCTGGTACCTCCCTCACCATGGTGTCATCAATCCGAACAAGTCCAAAGTTAGAGTTGTATATGATGCAGCTGCAGAGTATAGTGGAACGTCATTAAATAAGGAACTGTTGCAAGGTCCACAACTTACCAATTCTCTTATTGGTGTTCTGTTCCGGTTTAGAAAGGAGGAAGTCACTGTTGCGTCTGATATTGAAAGTATGTTTCACAGAGTTGCTTGTACTGTGGAGGATACAGATGCTCTCCAATTTCTCTGGTGGAGTGAAAGCATGGATGAGCCTCCGATTGACCACAAGATGACAGTGCATTTGTTTGGAAAGGCAGATTCTCCTTGCATTGCTGTGTGGGCCCTTAAGCGGACAGCCACTGATAATGCCGTTGAATTTGGCAAAGTATGTGACATTGTTACCAAGAATTTCTATGTAGATGATTGCCTGTTCTCAGTTCCAACCACTCAACAAGCAGTAAGGACATCCCTGCAGTTGATGCAGTTGTTACAAAGAGGGAACTTTCGACTAACCAAGTTCGTTTCCAATGATAAAGGCGTTTTGGCTGCCAAACCAGCAGAGGAAAGAACTGTCAAGGATCTCGATTTGGACAAGCTGCCCATTGAGAGGACTCTTGGACTTCAGTGGGACACTGAGACAGACTGCCTTGCAGTGAAGGTATCACTTTCCCCAAAACAACTCAGTGATGACTCAAGGAGAGGATGTTTGTCTACCTTAAGCTCCACATTTGACCCTCTTGGCTTAATTGGTCCCATCCTACTACCGGCCAAAAGAGTCATGCAGAAGACGTGGCAGTTAAAGCTCAGTTGGGACGAGCAATTGCCAGAAGATTTGTTGAAAGGCTGGCAAAAATGGAAGGAGGATTTGGCACTTCTCAGCCATGTCAGCATCCCTTGTTGCTATTTTCGTGGGGGCTGCTCCCTTGATGCATCCTTCCAACTACATCACTTCAGTGACGCATCTGAATATGGTTATGGAACTATGTCTTATTTGAGAAAGGAGACAGGACGGAACTGTGAATTGTTCCTTCATCATGGCTAAGAGCCGTACTGCCCCTCTCCAGTATGTTTCCATGCCAAGACTTGAGCTTCAGGCGGCCACGATTGCAGCACAGGTTCATCGCTTAGTGTTGAACGAACTTGACTTGGAAATTTCTTCCACCTTCTTCTGGACGGATTCTAAAGTCACATTGCAGTACATCAAGAATGAATCTCGGAGGTTCAAGACCTATGTTGCTAACAGGGTGTCTGAGATCCGTGATGTATCCCACCCAAGCCAATGGAGACACTGTCCAGGTTCTGTTAACCAAGCTGATGATGCTTCTCGCGGCCTCACTACACATCAATTGTTGAGTTCAGAAAGATGGTTTGGTGGTCCAGCGTACCTGTTAAGTCCTGAGGAAGAATGGCCAAGGATCGCAGTTGAAACTTTGGCAGAGGATGACCTTAAAATCAAAACTGAGAAGCCTATATTTATGCTGACAGAACCAGACAAGTTGCAAGAGTTGCTTGTGAGGTACTCGAGTTGGACTGTGCTTCAACGAAAGGTAGCCTGGCTACTGAAGTTCAAAACTTACCTGAAGTGTCAAAGGGAGGGCGATATTCCCAGTGTGGCCAAGTACCTAACAACCGATGAACTGAAGCATTCAACGATTGCTATAGTGAAATTAGCACAGAAGCAAGTCTATTCAGAAGAGATCAAGGACTTGGAGAAGCGAGGGAATGTCAAGAGCACATGCAAATTAGTCAAGCTTAAGCCAGTATTGGATAATGGTGTGATGAGAGTTGGTGGGCGAATTTTAGAGGCTCCCATTGGACCTGAAGCAAAGTTTCCAATGATTGTTCTGCCGAAACACCACGTTGCTCGGCTTCTGATCACAGCCTACCTTCAAAAACTAGCACATGCAGGTCAAAACCACATCCTGGCTCAATTGAGAGAGCAGTTCTGGATACCAAAAGGGAGGTCCGCTGTGCGTAGAGTGGTGCGATCATGTTTGTTGTGCAAGAAGCAGAGAGCAGCAAAGATGGAGCAGATGATGGCGGCCCTACCAGCCTTTCACACCACAGCTTATGAGCCATGTTTCACTCACACCGGGGTCGACTACTTTGGCCTGTTTAACGTTAAGAGAGGACGAGCAGTGGTCAAGAGGTGGGGTGTAATATTCACCTGCCTGAACTCTTGAGCAGTACACTTAGAGTTAGCTTCCTCCCTGGAATCAGATTGCTTCATTAACGTCCTGAGAAGATTTATTAGTCGGAGAGGTCCACCTAAGTTCATTCACTCAGACAATGGGACCAACTTTGTTGGCGCTGAAAGAGAAATTAGAGAATCCATCCAAACTTGGAACCAGAAACAAATTCAAGACCAGCTCCTACAGAAAGGGTGCCAATGGGTTTTCCAACCTTCAAAGGCTTCACATGCCAGCGGAATCTGGGAAAGGCTTATACGAAGTACCAGTGTGGCGTTGAGAGCCATTCTTGGAAACAGTTTGGTGGATGAAGACGTTATGGCCACTGTCCTCACTGAAGTGGAGTCAATCCTGAACTCCAGACCTCTTTGCTCTGTGTCTGATGACCCAAACGATTTTGCGCCCTTGACACCTAATCACCTGTTGTTGCAGAGAGCGGGGAATAATTTCCGTACAGGTCCCTACATTAGCTGCGGTTACACTAGCCATTTTGCCCTTGGGTAACTGGCTTTTTCCCATGGGGAAGCATTTTCTTATGTGTAACCGATCTGCCCAAAGGGAAATAGCCTCCGGGAAATTTCCGTGGATACGTCAAAGAGAACAAAGGAATTGCCCATGACAGTTCCAGATGTAAGTCTTATGGTTAACAAGACCCCAGAGCGGCTCAACCAATCACAAGACTGCTGAACGCAAGAAACCACGTGATATGATGAACTGTGTAAACGACATGGCTGGCTTTCGCGCAATGATGTGAGTATTGTTCACGTTTCTATTTGTATCGTAGATTATACTTTAATTTGATGGCATTTCCTGTTTCTACAGTAATGATATCGAACAGGATCCAGCTAGTGCTGTTCAGTGTAGAAATTGATATCTGTTTGAGCAGCGTATGACGCAGCGACATGTTGAGCAAGCTGGCCCTTCCTACCTTGTGCAAGAACCGCCAAATGTAAATCAGTATCAGCAGTTTCCTTATTTTCCCGTTGGAGGCCATTTCCCGTTTCTTCCATCTGGTCGTCCTTGTAGCCCAGCCGAAAGCACCAGCAGTTGCGGGTCTTTACCAAGTGAATCCACTGAAGCGAAAAGCAAGCGTTGTAGCTGGTCAAATCCAGAGGTGAAATGCCTGATATCAGCTTACAAACAACATCACAACTTGCTAAAAGCAACGAGAAGCGCTCACAGCAAGAAAAGTGTATGGGAGAGTATCATGGATGAATTTATTCAATTGTGCAGGGAAGCTGGAATCGACACATCGAAAACTTTAGTGCAGATTAAAGAAAAATGGAGAGGCGTATTCGATAAATACAAAAATGTTTGTGACAACAACAACAGGACTGGACGAGACCACAAGACCTGCGAATTTTACGATGACATCGATGAATTCATGGCCAGCTCAGACAAAGTCAACCCCAAATTTGTGAAGGAAACCAACGTGGCTTCACTGAAGAGAAAAGGCAGTGAGAAGTGAGTGCGGGCGAGGAAAGTGATTGCGTAGCAACAACTGCTGATCCTATTACCGATACGGAACCAGGAGAAGACGACAACACCAAAATCAAACAACCAAATCAAAAGAAAAATCCGTCAGGTCTTCAACGAAAAAAGCGAAAGACGACAAGTATCGATTCCACGGACACAGAAAATGCCATACTCCACATGTTTGAGGCCCAGCAAGAGGCATTTCAAAGATCGGAAGAGAAAGACGAACGAATGCTGCAGGCCATGATGAAGTCTCAAGAAGATGCTCAGAGGAGACACCAGGAATTTACTGTCGCTGTTTTAGCGACATTAGGGGACATTTTCGCTTCCAAAAAGTAAATTTACTTGTTAACTACGCGTTTCAGAAAATAGGGAAGTATTTGAATGGTTTGTCAGCATTTGTTGATATTTGAATTTGAACGACTTTTATGCAAATTTTCTTGTTACCGCGTTACAGTGACACGGAATCAGTGTTTTGTTGAAATCACATTTGTTAGTTTATCAAGTTGATTTCTCGCCGCTAACTTTCAACAAAGTTCATTTGAATTCATGTTTCGAATCACGTATTAAAGAATTAGGCCTATTTCAAAGGTCCTATTAAGCCGGTTTCGATTGTAGTGTGTTTCAGTCGTCTAATTTAATAAGTCGCATTTTGTTAAAAACAAATTAGGGGAATTGTATGTACGAAATATTTCAAATTGGTGTTTTGCAACGGTGTTCAAAACAGTTATAATTTATGAATTGAGATTGGCACGGCACCAACACGACGTTTGAAACGGGCCTTATTAAATAATTAACATGAAATTGAACGACTCCGTTTTGCAAATTGCAAACCTTTTCTTATTCCGCGAAAGTGCGCGCGAAACACCCCAAAGAGAGTCTGCCGCGAAGGAATGTACAGCTCTTTTAGGACGGGGTGCGATTTCTGTTGATCTAAAAGTTGTTTGACAGTCTCTGTTTTTTCCCAGAGATAAAAGTTAACTTTAACCATGATTTACAGGTATTGCATTCTTTTTCATGTAATGTGGTATCTGACTTTTTAACACGGTTTAAAGCCTGGCAAAAATACACAACTTCACTGGCTTGCGACGTGTTCAATAACAGCTTGTAGCACACCTCTAGCAGCTTGTGTGGGTGCACCAACATCACTGTGATTTTCATCCTCATCACTATCATCGTGGCCTCCATCAAATTCCTCATTTCTCATGATGCAGATGTTGTGTAAAACACAACATGCAACGATTGTGTCCGGAATTCTCTTGTGGTCCTCGTCTAGGCGTTTCAGTAAAACTCTCCATCTCCCTTTAATCAGGCCAAATGCATGTTCAGAAATTATTCGTGCTTTAGAAAGTTCCTTATTGAACTTTTTCTGATCTTCAGTAAGGGCACCATTATCTTTAAGTACTGGTAGAAGCCAGGTCTTTAGGGGGTAGGCAGAGTCTCCAACCACAAGGGGGCGAATTACGGTACCTCCTAAATCAAGGGTAGGCTCCATGAGAATGTCTTCATCTTCTGCTGCCCGGTAAAAGTCAGTTAAGCGCAACATTCGGGCATCATGCAGGCTTCCAGGGAATCCTGCTGCAACGGATAAAAATAGTCCTGTATAATCCACTACCCCTTGAACAAGGCAGCTATAGAAATGTTTGCGGTTGAAATAATCCTCGTGATTGATGAGTGGTGCTTTGATTGGTATGTGACTTCCGTCAATCGCCGCAACTACATTTGGAACCTTGCTCTTCATGTAAAATCCTTGGACTTTTTTTATAACATCTGCTCTTGCAGAAGGGAACGTTATGATTTCGTTTTGAAAGTTGCAGAGTTCTTGCACAAATTCGTGGCAGCAGCTAATTACCGTAGATTTCGCTAGTCCCATCATTAATCCACAGGATCGGTAGCACTCGCCGGTTGCTAAACGCCATAAACTAGCAGCCACTTGCTTGTCCACTGGAATAGCCTCGCACATCCTAGTGTTTTGACGTTCCATGTTTGGCCCTACAAGCTGGCAGATAAATTCAAAAGTTCCTTGAGACACTCTAAAGTTCTCTTTCCACCAGTGGTCAATCACTCTGTCGTTTAGAAGTCCTTGGAACCAGTTCTGCGGACGTGGAAAAACCCAAGCACGCCTCTTCTTGCGAGCGGCAAGTCGACGTCTAAAATATAAATGGGAAAGTTGCAAGGACTGGAGAAAGCGTGACTGAAGTCGACGTCTTCGTTGCCTTCTTAAAATAAAGCGCTGAATCGCTGAACTGGACGATTTAAGAGACGCGCCGTGACAATTACCGAAATTAAGCCAAAGAAAAGTTCGTTGTTCAGATCTTCCATGTTTACATGCAGGTAAGTTTCCCGCCAAATCAGGTTAACGCTTACCTTCCCCTTGGGTAATTTACAAGCGTGTTACTGCAAACGGGGAGTCGATCATAACCCAGGGTAAACCCAACCCAAGCCGTAACCCGAAGGTTCCCCATGGGCAAGAGGTCTAGTGTAACCGCACCTATTATTTATGCATGCAAAGTTAATTAATTATGTATGTACGCTATTGTTTTTTAGACAATGCGTTCTCGCAAGCGTATTGAATATATGCATCTCTAATTTGTACTTACTTCGCGAATAAAAACGGATCTTATTTTGCCTCCCTTTCCTTTTTTTTCTTCTTTTCCTCCCTTCTTTTTCATCTTGCATCCGTTTTCTCTTTTCCAGGCGTCTTTCTTCCCAGGTCCTCCGCACCTTATGTTCGCTCCCAGACCTTTATCGTTCTTCCTCTTTTCTTTTTTTTTCGTTTTTTATCTCCAGCTAGCTTCAAACTCTGTCTCTCTGCAGAACTCTGGATTACCTGTCTGTGTCTCTCATCAGTGTGCTAGTTGATTCGTTGTTTGGTTCACACCTCCCAAATTATATTTCAATAGGGCTTAACAATTTATATACATAACAATGGGGTCATGTAGCAGCCATCGTAAGATCCTAAGGCAATTGGTTCATTACCAAAACCCCTCAACAATGCCAAAACAATAGTGACGATTGAAATCTATTGATAGAGTATCCAATGAGAAGATACCTTACAAGCAACTGTTACATTACTCAAGGGAAGACAATTATTGGAACATGTGCCCCACGCACCTAGTAAGAGCACTGCACGGACCAATGCACCAAGTCCTAACATGATTGGAAAGGCAAAAGTTTTAAAATGCATGAATTCTCGTCACCAAGTTTTACGTCACAGTATAAAAGCTTATTTTCCTCTACTAATATGCATTCAAACGTTCTTGTTTGTGACTCTGTGATGTGTTAAATGAGACTGACAGCTCAAAATATAATGTGAGAAATAAAAACATGGATGTGTTACATTCGGGCCACTGGTATAACTCCAAAAACGATGTGCTCAGTGACTAGCTTCTCCACATGGAACTCTGTTGTTCATGTCATTGAATCATTATTTGTTTGTTTGCTTCTGATCGAATGTTTGCTTGTATGATTGTCACAGATTAAAATGTTGCTCGCATTGGAAACATTTTTAGCAAGGTTACTTACCAAAAAATTCACTGCCATGGCAAAGAGGCCCTTCCTTGTAGCTCTTTTACCTATAAATGACAGGTGGTAAGTTACTCATGCAAGAAGCGTTTTTTTGCCAGGAACGGGACTTTTTTTCTTATGATTCTTTTGAATTTCCTGTGGACAGTTAATGAACTACAAACAAATAATATTCCTACTATTCTTCTGAACTTGATGCATAACTATGAATATCAATAGAAGCTTGTTGTTAAGAGTAGTGATGGTATGGTAATGGTGTTATCTTCACAATAATGTTAATTAGAGTACATTTGAAGGAAATCGATCATGCTCAAAGTGGTCTTCTGGATTTAATTGGAAATTGTGCAACTTTTCCTTTTGACATTATTTATATGATTTTTTCTGTTCTTTATAATATAAATAGTTAAACAAATACAAGTAATGCTAGCAGTGTGAAATTTTTGTGCACTTGGCATACAGACAGGTAATCCCCAACTGGAGTAGCAACAAATTTAACCTGCAATTAGGCTCTTTTTTTCATTTTCTTGGTACACCTTTCCTGCGAAAGGACGAAATGAAAAATAGAGCCTAATACAAGTCTTCTACGGTGCAACTACTGCCCACTTTTTCCAAAATCAGACAATTAAAATTACTTCCGTTACGTGCTACTCGCGAGTTCTCGCGTGTGAAGTGCAGAGGAATGAACAAGACACCATTTTTGTTTTGTGAACATCGTGTTCCGCATGATTCATTGTTGTTGGGGAATAATAGTGGTTTTCATTCCAAAGGAAGCTCTTTTAACAAATTTTATGAACACTGGGAAAGGTGATGTGATTTGAAATGTGATGATGATATCTTTGTGAAGTATATATATGAAATAATTCATATTTGTACTGCGGTTGTAGATGCAAGTGAAGAGTGATCATCGCAGTAAATTTTCCAATTTAAGCAACTGGAAAGAAGAAGCCTGAAAAAATCAGGGCTTCAACGTTGAAGCCCTGATTTTTTCAGGCTTCTTCTTTCCAGTTGCTTAAATTGGAAAATTTACTGCGATGATCACTCTTCACTTGATGATATCTTTGTTTTGGTTATGAAACACAACTGATGATTCAGCTAATAGAAGGAAGGTGATTTAAGCTTACAGTTGTCGATGTATTTACTTTATATTCTTACGTAGATGTATCTCTTCAGATAACCCTACTTCATGTCTTCCCCTCGAAATACAATGGTAAAGAAACTTTGCAAAGAGTCGAGAGTGTGAGTTGTGGACAAACGGGATTTTAAGCTTTCGTAGTATTCGTACCTTTATTTTTAGCTTGAACAAATAAATAAGCACATGCTGGTCTATTGGTCTTGATGTACTCAATTTTGGGGTTTACTTTATTAAACAAATTTTGCAGTATTAATCACTTTTTTAGCTGTTCATCAGTGGCTCCATGTTTGACAAGTATATTGATAGATACCTTTTTTCAGTGGTTGAGAGTTATTTATACGTTGGTTGGCAAATTATCCACTGGAAAAATTATCTTAAATTTTTAAGTGTGGCATGAACCTGTGATCTGGCTCAATTGCTTTGTGGAGGAATGATTTACAAGGGGAAGTAATTTTAAAGTTTTAAGATCAAGGGACTACTGTCCCTTGATCTTATACAATTTACAACTTTAAAATTCACCTCTTCAATCCTGCTACACAGTAGTTAACATATTTTTAATAGTGAGGGAAGAAAGGGGGGAAACAAGCCATTGGATTTACAAATGGAACACCTAAATTTTTCACTGAAAATGGTTCTGAGTTCCTTTTTGGGAAACGTCACAAAAAGATCAGCACAGAGGGTAGCACGTTCCCTTGAAACCCTTGATGAAATAATGGGTGGAATTCGGAAAGACCTAGATCAGAAGAAGTCGTCTGGACACCATGGAACAAAGGACCTGGAGCAGGCAGTGAAAATTATTCTCACTGACCTTTTGAATGGGAAGGTTTTTCATCATACTCCTAGCAGGTGTGGATATCCCTCTTTAAAAAATATGAAAGAAAGTGTGATTGACCTTGACTTCCGTGACTTTTTTAAGTGGGCTCACAACCACTTAATGTCCTGGAAGGGCCTTTATGAAAACCCCCAAAGAAGTAATGATGGGTAATTACAGTGTACGTTACTAATAATGATTATAGTCTTAAGAGATGTTTGTTATGTTATTGGTCAGTCATAAGGCCTCTGGGAACAGTTTGTTGGCCTATCACCCAGCCTTGATCCTGAGATGTATGTTATGACAAGGCAGGCCTTCTCTTTCATCAAGTGTGCATGTTCTTTCAGGTGCCCTTCACGTTTTAATTATATGAGCACAGAGAGGCCAATAGACTACCTGATGACCTGACCTGACACAGGTTAATCTTTCGTCTGGACACTTCATCTTTATCATTCCTCATGAAGATCATTCCGCGAATCTTTCATATGAATCCAGTGTGTACCTCAAAGCAAAACTAATAAACTTTTCCCTCTCCGCTAGATAAAAAATAGACAGGCTCTACTGTCTTGTGGTATGAAACCAACTTGAGATAACTCATTGTCCGTAGTGGAGGCTCTTTCGAGAGAGCCTCGCAAACACGCATCTTAGTGACATCCAGTTCTTGAATCAGCCAATCAGATTTCGTCCAAATTCTGGATGAAGACACAGAATCCTGTGAGACTTTGTATCAGGCCCAATTGTACCATCGCTTTTATGTCAGCGCTCGCTACAATTGGGCCTGATCGCAGGTTACAACAAATTAGTAGCAGGGACTACAGGAGCCAAAACATCTTGCCAAGTTCAAGTTGTAAAATTCATTCATAAGCCACGTCATCTGGAGCCTAAATTAATCAATCCAAGAAAAAAAAAGTAAGCCCTACAAGCCCCTCCACCTCCACGGTTTCTGAGTATGGGAATGGATAGAATCACAGTATTCTCTATCACTGTCTCTTAAGGCGCAAATAACTTAAACAGATTTTTCATGAAGAGAGAATATTTTTTATTATAAAGTTCATGAGGCTTGATTATCTCCAGTCAAAGAGATTTAATTTCTTTCTCCTAACCTTCCCATATGCATTTCAGTGGTAAAAGTACCTTTTAGGGATACATGCAGTGAAAAAGTAAAGAACTTCATATGTGTTTGGTTGCCACTTGCTACAAAAATCCAGATGGAGTGACCGTTGAGTGAAGGTAAGCGATGTTCCAAATTTACTGACCAATCACATGAGATTGTCGCTTACCATTCAGTGCCAGATGTTCCGTTCCAAAAATCTGGAAATGGAACAATTCAGGCAAATTGTAAGGACATTTACAGAATTCCGTTCCTCTGGAGGCTGTCTGCCATTTCCAAAAATATTTTCTGAAAAATTTCCATTTGACTTCAAACCGAAATTTCCGAATCTTTCTGACAAATGCTAAGCACCCCATATGTCTGTTGAGCATCGTCCCCATCTCCACGTAGAAATTCCTTCCTGCCTTTCCCCCACCGAATTTTATTTATTTTTGCTTTTGAAACTTACAGTTAATGAAATATTGGATTTCACTTCCATTTGTCTAAGAGGCACTGACAAATAAGTTTAGAGGCCATTGTATTTCATTTATGAAGTGGAGTTGACTTATGATAAAGCCGAAATTCATTGATGGGCAATGAAGTGGAGCTATAAATATCCTGGTTGTGGGATTATATAATTGAGCAATGACCATGAGGTTGCTGCTTGCCCAGGAGAAGCTTAGTGTGGAATTTTATCATCAAGGGGTAAGCGATTGTTCATTTAGTTACAGAAAACAACATCTTTGTAAAAGCAGACAAAACGACCAATTATTACAAGACTGCACCCGATGACTACGTGACACTTGTAAACAAAAACGTTACGAAGACCTACAAGAAGACAAACCCAAATGTGCCGGACATTATAACTCTAGCAGACAAGAAAATTGCCGAAGAAATCAAACTCGACGGCCGAATTGAAGTCTCAGCATCAAGAGACTCCTTCATTACACTAAAAGACCACAAACCCGACTTCATCAACCACCCAACCTGCAGACTCGTCAACCCAAGCAAATCGGAAATTGGCATCATCAGCAAAAACATCCTTGACCGCATAAACAATGAAGTAATTCAAGCTACTAAAGTGAACCTCTGGAAAAGCACCAACAACACCATAGAATGGTTCAAGGCAATCCCAGAAAAGGAAAAGCACGCATTCATCACCTTTGACGTGTGCGACTTCTATCCATCCATATCTGAAGACCTATTACTGAAAGCATTAGATTATGCCTCCAAATTCACCACAATCACTCCACAAGACCGCCACATCATCATCCACGCGAAAAATTCACTCCTTTACCACCAAAACTCTACATGGACCAAGAAAAACACAAACGACATGTTTGATATTACAATGGGCTCGTACGACGGAGCAGAAACGTGCGAATTGATAGGAACTTACATGCTCTCCTTAATTGCATCCAAATTCAAAGATGATGATGGCCTCGCAGTTTGCAAAGCCACCCCTAAAGAAATTGAAAAAACCAAGAAAGAAGTCAGCAATGTATTTAAGTCAAATGGTCTAAAGATCACAATCGATGCTAACAAAAAAATCGTCCACTTTCTTGATGTAACCTTTGACCTCACAAACGGAAGCTACAAGCCATACATGAAACCTAACAACAAATTATCGTATGTCCACCGGCAAAGCAACCACCCCCCAGCATTACTGAAAAACATACCACTCAACATCAACAAAAGACTAACTAACATTTCATCCAGCAAAGAAGTCTTCGACAAATCAATTGCCCCTTACCAACAAGCACTCAAAGAAAGTGGATATGATCACAAACTAACATACAATCCAGATCCCGCTCCGAGAAACAAAAGAAACAGAAAAAGGGACATTACATGGTACAATCCTCCTTTCGATTCAAACGTTAAAACCAACCTTGGTAGAAAGTTCCTACATATCGTCAAAAAATGCTTCCAGAAAAGCCATCCACTCTACAAGATTTTCAACAGACACACACTCAAGCTAAGCTACTCATGTATGCCAAACATGAAATCCATCATATCGTCACACAACAACCATGTTCTTTCAAATGCAAATGCACAAACACCGCAACCTGACACCTGCAATTGTAGAAAAAAGCCTGATTGCCCACTCGAAGGAAAATGTCTATCAAGCCACAGTCACCACCGAGACAACAACTGAAACCTACGTTGGACTAGCTACAAACTTTAAGGAACGCTACGGGAATCACAAAACATCCTTCCGACATTCGAAAAGAAGGAATGAGACAGAGCTTTCCAAACATGTTTGGAACTTACAAGACACTAAGAAACCGTTTCAGATTAAATGGAAAATTCTTAAGAAATGTAAACCATACAGCAACATTAGCAAGAAATGTGGTCTTTGTCTGAATGAAAAGTTCATAATCATATGTAAAAAAGAACTGTGTAGCCTTAACAGAAGAAACGAATTAGCAAGTTCATGCCCCCACAGAAACCGATATGTACTCCGGAACTTTAGAGTAACGTAATTTTAAAATAACGACATATAATCCTTCTTATATCATATTTTTGTTACCTAGAAACTCTTTGTATGTTACGCATTTACTATAGCAACCATTCAAATTTTCGTATTTAACTGCCAGCTTCCCAATTCCAACAGTTCAGTCGTTAAAATTGCCTGATGAGTGTGGTCCTTGTACCATACGAAACAGTTCTGTAGCAATTAAACGATGATTACTCGTGAAACCTGAACTTCTATGAAGTAATATATATATATAAAGTAAACTTCTGTGTTGAATAAAGATACCAAAAACAAGGAAAAGTGAAAGTTTTCTTTGCTTTTGCGCTACGCGTTTCACCGCTGTTGCGGCTCTTCAGGCATAGCAAAGTGTGTTTTTCAAGAAAAATTTTTTTCATTTGCTGTTAGCTCGTTGTGGAAAAACTTGTTTGACTTAGTTTACGTCTACTCCTACTTTGAGCTATTGTTTAACTCAAAAGTATTAGCATATTAGCTATTACTCCTTTGTCTATATCATTTTAGTACTTACTAGCATGCATAATTTGTTTCAGAGCAGTAATCATGTTGATATGCTCAGGTGTCAATGCTTCTTCGTCATTGGTCAATGTTGCTAAGAAGTCAAATCAGAGAGATGCACGCGAACCTTTGAAGTAGCTGCACGCAAAAATTTCTTTATAGTGAATTCAACCAATCTTAAAGATCCTGTCGAAGTAACAGAGCTTAGTACCACTGAGGCAGTCGAAAATGCCCTTCTAGAGGAATCTGCATTTAAAATTAGCGACTTGCTATTGAGTGTTCTCACTAATTTGAACCATGCAACCTGGACTTTTGAAGTGGAATTGAGTTTCAGAGATATGTCCTGGAAGCTAACCATGTTGCTTGCTCTCTTGTCTGGCCAGAGAGTACAGACACTGAAGGCACTTACTCTGACCTCAATGACTTTAATCGCAAACAAATGTGTATTTAGAATTGACACGCCCCTAAAAACTACCTGGCCAGGAAAGCACCTTGGTCGACTTGAGTTTTTGGCATACAAACCCGACCAGAACCTGTGTGTTGTCCAACATCTACAAGACTATCTTGGTAGAACATCTCACCTAAAAGGGAAAATGGACCAGTTGCTGATTGGCTATCAGAAACCGCACAAACCTGTCTCAACTAACACTATAGCTTGTTGGCTCAAGAATGTCATGGCCAAAGCAGGAATTGACACTAGTGTGTGTAAAGCTCACAGCACAAGAGCAGCTGTCACCTCAGCAGCAAAGGGAAAACAGGTCCCCATTGACACTATCCTGTCTACAGCAGGTTGGAGTAGTGAGAGCACCTTTGCTCGGTTTTATGATAAGCCTATCCAGGACACTGTCAAAACTTTTGGGCATGAGCTACTGCTTAATAGCTGTTAATGTTTATGACATGGTTTTATTAACCATATTGGTGCTGTTAGGTCACTTGAAGAGATTTGACATGTATGGGTGTGTACTTCATTTCAGCACCCTGTTGTTGCTTATTTGCATTAAATTCGATTTATGCTCATGGTTTCTGCTCATGATCATGACGTTTTTAAGTCTCCAATGATGAAGTAGAATTGTAAAATTAAACGAGACTTACCAGAAGTTGAAGTTTGATTGAGATTCTACGAAGTCATTGGTCTGGAGCTAAGGAGTCAGGTGACCTCCCATCTGGGTTACCCACCCTACTATTCACAACAGTCCTGATCACTCGCCTTTAAAGTGTGACCACTGGTTTCACACGCATCTCTCCCACCTGACTCCTTAGCTCCAGACCAATGACTTCGTAGAATCTCAATAAAAACTTCAACTTCCAGTAAGTATTGTTAAATTTTACAATTACCTGGTACAATAGCCGAATTCACATTAGAGACGAAAAATCGTCTGAGACAGGAAACTCATCACAAGACGGAAAACTCGCCAAATGTAAATCCGGTATGTGACGAGTTTCCTGTCTCAATTTATCCGTCTATCTTTCCCGGCCAAACCGACGGAAAAGTTGGACGAGAAACTCATCAGCGACGAAAATCCGTCCTAAATTTCTATTAGACATGAAAATCGCAACGGGATTTCTGTGTGTCCTGGGATTAAGACTGGACCGAGAGATCCCCCAAGTGCTTCTGGGATAGAAAATCCATCATGGCATCGAAGCTGAAGAAAACGATTATAAAGAAAAGTGGCAATAAGAAGGGGAAACCTAAGGAAAACATGGTTTGGAGTGAAGAAGAAGCTACGAAATACGCTGAAGTCCTAACAGATTGTGACAACAAGGATCGTTCGTGGCTTTATCAACTGGAAAACTGTGCTTTAAAGAAGCACGCAAACAAAGAATTATTTGGTGAAATAAAGCTCGAATTGGAGGATGCCTTACAAGAAGACGATGAAGAAAAGTTCACTGTAGACAGATTGCGTGCAAAGTACAAGTGGTTCAAAAAAGAATGGGGTAGAGTTGACAACAAAATAAAGTGTGGTACCGGTTTAGGAAGAGATGATACCAAAGAGCCAAAGTGTTTCAAAATTCTAAGCCCTTACTTCTGTGATGCAGTGGACCAAATGGCTCGTGTTTCTAGCAAAGCAAGTGATTTATCAGATGAAGAAGATGCTAGTTTGAATGAGAGTGATGCAAGTTCAAGTGTAGAGGAAAGCTGGAGTTCAAGTTCCAAGAAAAAGGCCTCACTGGCAGGCCTTAATTGTCAGATCACTAACGTTATTAAGGATAAAATGAAAAGTATCACGGTTTACTCTAAGCCTTTTTTTAAACTGCTTATCTGTCCACTTAGCATATCCATGCTGCCACCACACAGTATCCCTCATCTCGATTGGACCTTTGGGTCTTCTCTCTCGGGGGTAGAAGGGGAATATTGAATGTTGAATATCGTACTTGAAAATCTTTTTACCTGAAAAATGTACGGAATACGGGATATTTCAATAAAACACACTCAGGCGAGAATAGGGAATACTCAGCCAGCTTAAAATAAGGAGTATCCTCCGAAATATTATCAAGGAATGGGAATATTCACCCCTGGAGAACAGTGGAATACGGAATATCTTAAGTTGAAATATTCTCCTTCTACCGCGATTCTCTCTTTCACACAGCAACATGACACAGCTGCAGCTCACACTGTTTCATTTCTTCGTTGTCCATGAGTAGTTCACGTACTGCTTGAGACCTCCTTCGTTTGAAATACAGTAGCTCTTCTTGAGCTTTTCTTGATGATTTTAATGTACTTGAGAACAAAAATACACCATTTTAGTTTTAATGTAATCTCGCCTTACACTCGCCCCCAGTCTTTTCCAAACCCAACATCTACGGTTTTCCTTCGATGACCAGCACCTAAATTCACATTTCTTGGAAAACTAATACAGTTAACTGTCCTTTAAATTCACACTAGTCGGGTTTTTGAGACGAAATTCTGTCCGAGACGAGTTTTCCATCTTCCAATATGAATTCAACAAATGTGAACATGGAGCCATTGCAGGTGATAACTTAAGTTCAAACAGAACACATAAGAAAAAAACAGTCTATTACATTCATTTAAAAACCTGATAACTGAATATTAAAAAGAAAAATAATTATTACTCTTGCAGTGTTCTTGCTGTGGCTCAAGGATAAAATTCCCATGACTGAAATTCCTGGATACTTTTTCAAGGAACAGTATAAGAAAATTATTACTGGTTAATTATCAGTGACTGACATCATTACAGGGAAACAATACTTTATTCTTTCTCTTTTCTCCTATTAGGAAAGTGAATTTATAACCGAGATTCATGCCAGCGATAGCGACACTTCAGTAAGTTGAATATTAACCAGTTAGTTATAAAAGCACTCCCTGTCTTGCAGGTTGAACACAGTTGATATCTGAGCTTACAAGTAGGACATGATTTCTTTACATGCACATGCACATGCACAATGTACATATTCCGTACAATATATCATCATCATTACTACCTTGAACTTTTGTAATCAAGAAGAGATGCTTCACTAATTGGCTGATATGTATTGAGAATCTAATATAACTGCCTTTATATCAGTCTTGCATTGATAATTTTTTTTTGTATTTGGAATGCATTCAGGAGAGAAGTGACAATAGATCAGATGGTGAATTGGATGACTCTAACCCAGTGATTGAGAACATAGTTGTCGTAAGAAAGCCGAAGATTGCACACAGTAGCATGCTATTGTTTGTGATAGAGATAGATGATTCTTTTGATCATTTGTAACTTTTGTATTTTTTATTAAATACTAGTTAATTACGGCTTGATCTAACAAGTCAAACATTTGAAGCAAAACTAAAACACAAAAGGCATGTGACAGCACAACAGCAAAGTGTTTACTCCACTTCCTTTCTTTATTAATTTAGTTGCCATAGCGTTTTTTCCTTTATTACATTTTTCTGATTTCATTTTTACCATTAGATTGTATTTAGGGTCACATTCATTTAGTGGTTTAATGTTGTTTGTATTTTAACCAAAAATGCCTGAAAACCTATATCAATTTTGAATGTTTTTATAGGGAGAGTGATTCTGATCTGAACTATAAACTTGGGGATGGAAGTGATGATACTTCAATATCAAATGGAACTGCAGAAAGCAGTTTAGAGCAATGGTAAAATATTGTTCAATTACTGTCCTGGAATATTTTTGGAACATAGAAATAGTAGCTACATGCATGTACCCTCCCACCCCCCTCTCCCTCTCCCTCTCCCAATAGCTGTTGCAACAGATTAGCAACAAATTAGATTTCAAAATTCTCACAGTGTTACAAGTTTCTTTTATTTTATATTTTTGCTGTCCAGGACTCAGCAAATAATGTAGGGAAATATAAAGTGGATAGCAATCAGAAAACCAGTGCTTCAAATGACATGCAAGGCTTGTCCAAGAAACGGTCTAAATCCTCTTGACATCATCAAAACATCCCTAAGAAGAAAAAGAAAATCACTGATAATAGAAACATTAAGTCACCTGGTACTTCAGAAAACAGTTTGGATAAATCCAGAGATAGTATAACAAAGGTATATATGCTTTCCTGTTATAAAGGTCATCGTGGCCAATAGTTTGTGCTTTGGACTGATGCAATGAAAGGAAAACTTTAAAAAAAAAATTCAACTTGACTCAAGGTTGACTCATGCTACAACATAACTTTGTTTTATGAAGTATTTTCTAATAAAATGTGTAAGCGTAAGTGTCACTGGCACCATTACACTTGAGTTTCAGCTTGTCTACCCTAACAGTTCAAAGTAAATTTAAAAGTATTTAGCACCATTCTATATATGTTATTTTGGTCATGTATTTATTTATTTATTTATTTGGTTGGTTTTACTTTTGTTATCAAGGACCCAGCAATTGAAGAAAATGAAGATAAGAAGAGTAATGACAGCAAAAAAACCTGCAGCTTGGATTCCAAAACAACCAGTTCAGAAAGACCATGCCCTGTGCAATCATGTGGGTCACATGTTATCTACCTCCCACAACATCTACAAGAAGTGCGTGGATGGTCTGAGGAACAGTCCAGAACAATCACAACATGCTTTGGTATGAGAAAGAAATACTCATTTACAAACCCAGCAAATGCCCCCAAGAAGAACAAGAAAACCACAGACAAAACAGATCCCTGTCAGTGGATGTACGTCCCTAGTGAAAAGGATCCCTTCACACTTAAAAAACGTTCACAAGCTACAACTAGGATCTGAGGAGAATAGTCATGTCTTAGCGAGACTTCAAGGTCCAGTAAAGGAATCTTTTGTAATGCCGTATCACCAAAGACCTAGGGCAGCCGGGGTAAAAGAGTCAAGTCCCTCTATCCAGGAAGTGGTGATCCTTGAACATGAAGAAAAAGAAGACCACGAAGTAGACCAGGGAGATTATGATGCAGGCTCAGTTCAGTCTTCAGACACAGCCGTACCCACATTTGCCCTTCAATTTGAAACCTAGATGAGAATACAAGTAAGCAGCATCCAGCACAAATATCTTAGCTCTTAAACCTAATTGACAGCAAGCACGAATTGGCGTCTCTGTTCAATGAAAAAGTCGTCAGTGAAAAAGTCCTGGAAGGATCTTCTAAGAGAGAATACCATCCCAAAACTACAAAGTCTTATCTGATGAGTCTCCGCCATTTCTAATCCTTCTGTTTAAGTGAAAACCTTGACATACACATTTCTCCAGAGAGAATTCTATCTTTAAAAGACGTAACACAATGGTCTATGTCTTTGTGCAAGAGCTGCTCAAACGACATTGGGAGAAAATGGAAGAGATCTGCATTCTTTAATCTCCCCAGAAGAAATTGAAAAGTTTGAGAGAAGTCAAGCTGCCAGAGATACCATGTGCCTACTGGGTCAGTTATCAGGTGCACATTCGGTGGAGCAGTGGAGATCAGCCAAAGTCAGTAAGGGAGCAGTGGCGTTTCAGAACGCCTCCCTCGGTCTGAATGGTACAACCTGTAAATCCTCCTTCTGAAGAGGAAACTCTTCAACAACGAGTAGAGAGATCACTGACTCATGAGAGCGACATTTCAAGTAGCGTAAGGGGTGTATTTTCAGAGTACGACCTTAAATGCATACGAGGCCTTAAAAAGGAAGCCTGGGGAAAGGAGCTGCTTACCAAAGTGCCCATGGATACTACTGTCAATCACATAAAATACAAAAGAGGTGAACACAGGGCATCGAAGTCAGCCATTGAACTTAAAGCTACACCTTTCAATAACTGCACTGATTAAATTCCTGACACTGACATGGGATCTAAAGAGAAGTGTATAAGTAGTGGCACTGTTCAATGGAAAATTGTGCAGCCCAATCTTGACACTTGTGTCAAGATGAAAACTCACCGTTTACGACTCCTTTCCACATTGTCCCTGTTGTTGGCCCTTACACAAACACTTCTCCCACATGAAATGCAGCTGTATTTTGTTTGGGATTCACACAGCCAACAAGAATTTCCACAGGGTTTTCACCAAAGAGCTCCAGCGGCCGCAATCTTGCCCAAAGAAATTTAAGCACATGTGATATACGAGAAAATTCGACTGCAGGCTCATATTAATGTACATCATAATTTATTTCACATTAAAAGTAATTTACTACTGCCAGAGAATTGTCAGACTTTATTTTGATTGTTTGCATCTTAATGACATTTCATGTAATCGGACATCATGTTTGTTTTTAGTTTTTTGTACCTGGATGAGAACACAGGGCATGTTTTTTTGTAGAAAATGTACTACCGGTTAAAAGTGTTTACAACTAGTGTAAAAAGGCTTGTAGTCATTAAATGGTCATCAAAATGTTACCCAAGGTAAGAGATTTGGATTTGGATTTGGGAGCCACAGGAACATAATTTATGCATTTAATTCAATTTGTCTGAAGTGCAATGTCTAAAACCAAGACACATTTCACACGCTTTATGGGGCACACGGATAAAACGTCTGGACGAATTTAGTTTCGTTTTATACGTCACTCTACAGACGAATTTAATTGCTATAATTAAGTTCGTCTCAATTATATTTGTTCATGCTGCCATATATAAACAGGGCCTTAACAGTCAAAAAAGTTTCCAGCATTCTTAAAATATTGTTATCCTTGAAAAGGAGGAAAGTTTTAAAAAGCTTAGGGTTTATTGTTCGGTTCATGAAGTTTATCGAGTTATCGTTTTGATACTTGTAGCTGACCACCATTTTGTGTTACTAATTTCCAAGTGCTATAAAAAATTTTTAGAAAACGTAATTTAAAGCAATAATAATTCCATTGTAATAATTCCATTCAGTTTCCTATGTTGTTGTTGAAAAGATTTCAGATTACCTTCACTTTACTCACCCAGATTAGTAAACCTCTTCCAGATGTTTAGGGACTGGGAGTGTTGCTGCAGCTTCTTCTTGATATTCATGATGCGCTGCGATGGACCGGGTTCTAAAGATGTAGGCCCAGTTGAACATGGGAAAAGAGCGTAGATTTGATTCTTGTAGCTTTGTTCACAGATATAGGGACGTTTAGATTTCACGGTCAAGCAAACATTTTCAAGGTTTCAGAGGACACAGATGTAAGTGAAGCCATCGTATTTAATGTTGGTCTGTTTACTCATAGTTTCACAGTTTATTGTGCGCCAACTGTAATTCCATTTTTTTCTTTCTAGTTACCCCATTGTATGGATGTACATCGTTGTTATGGTTGTGCCTAAGGTCTAAGAGTAAAGTCCAGGAGAACAAATGCGAGTAAACGAAGTCTGTAGAATCAAATAAATGGAGACAGTATCATCGCTGTGCTAATCGTCCTGTGAGCTTGCAGTATTCATCACTAGTATTTTGAGTTTCTGCACTCACACACGGCTGTAGCATCCACGAGAACCCGCAAGCCCTAGATACTTGTTTCCCGGGTCATTTGAATTGACCGTACTTTGATCGTTCTAAAGTTAAGACAATAGAAATAATTGACAGATCTCTTGGTAAGAATCGCTGCACCACATTGTTAAGGGAATGTGGAATGGCAACCACACGTCAGCAGTTGCCAAATCAAGAAACCTGATCCAGACAATAAAACCCAAGGATTTCATACAGCACTCACAGATCATACCTGCAGTCGATCTATCAGGTATTGGCACGTCAACAGTTGGCAGAACGGCCACACACGATTTACCAAGTCACATGTTAACGTTAAAACCTTTATTGGAGGGGTGCACTATCTATAACCTGCATAAAAAAGAACATAAGATCATTTAATCAACTTGGGTAAAAAAGGCTGAAGCATGGGTAAGGTCTGATTTGTAACACTGAGTCTTTAACAACTGTGAAAAAAATGTTCCAACTTAATAAACCAGCCCTCTGGTAAATGACAAGCATAAACATAATATATTATATAAGAATATATTATATTCTTTCCTAACACGACTTCTACAATATTTCCGGTGCAACTAATAACCGGATGTTGTCACAACATACGTGAAACTCAGGCATCAGCGGAACCACCGACTGGAATGTTCTTTGTGTGAGGAAAGAAAAACCAATCAGATATGAGAACCCACAAGCTGTTACATTAATTATGTTTCCGTTTTTTTCTTATCATTTTTACCTCCTTGTAATTGGTCAGGGAACAATTGGAGGATTAATTGTCAGCGCTCACGATTTTCTCTGCCAACACACTTCGGGATTGCCTCACTTATCGCAGATTCATTTTACTGGCTTATGCTGATTGGAGATGGCAAGGTACACAACACAGTGCACGTTCTGTAAAAAAGTTTTTAATTACATTGTATTCGCTAAAGAAGCATGTTCGTGAACGCCATGACACTGCTCTTGAGGACACGTTCATCCCTTGCTTCAAGGATCAAGATGGGTGAGAGGTGCAAGTCCCAAGACCAAAGGAAATTTCGGATGCAACTAACAAAGCCCGCTACTTAACGTGGTTGGCTGGCATCACCGAAAGAATCAACAAATTATTTCACCCTCGCTTACCAAGTATGTCTTCAATAGCCTATGAATTCAGTAGTTGGTCTGATAAACTTAATAATGTAGGCATTAGGATTCTACTTTACTCTATAAAAGGCTTAAAGTGCCCATAATGTCAAAAAATGTTTTTTCCTCATCTAATTCTACATTTCACCAAATGAACTTCGGTGAAAAATTTGTTTGATTTGGATAAAACGCGATTTTTTTACGAATTTTTACAAAGTTCAAAATTCTATTTTCTTGCGATCGACCCCTACCACTGATCACAAAAGTAACGTGCTCCGAATGACCACGTGACTGATGTCTGTGACGTAGGTTCAGGAACCTCACTTGACCTTTAGTATATAATATAAATACACAGGTCGAGTGCATGTCGTTTACAATATTGTGAGCTTTATTGTGTGTCCTTAGTGACCTCCACGCTTTAATCCTTCTGATTTTACTTGTTTGCTATGGAAGAAGAGGTCTCTAGCACGGCAAGCGAGAATACTGTGGATACTGCAGAATTCAGTCAAGATGAATTTGACAATGTCGAGGTAGAGGCCGTAGAAGTCGATGCGAGCAGTTGAAGCTATGAAAATGAGGACGATTCGCTCGAGCCATACACGGATGAACTGCTTGCAGATGAAGAATGGCTGGCATGTTACTGAAAGAAACAGGAAGAAAATGAAAAGTTAGAGAGAGAGTTAAAGAAACGTCTAGAAAACCACGTACTTTAAAATTTTGAAGTATCCATTACAAACATTTCAATACAAAAATAATTCTAAACAATTTGAATGGAAACAATGACTGAAGTTTCTGCTTCTGTGTTGAGTTCAAGATAAATGTATGAATAGGAATCATTTCGAAATCAAAGAAAACAACAAAGACACTTAGATGTACTTCCGCTGCGCCTACTTCATTTCCGCCTCCTTCCTGCAAGGCATCTCTAGCATTTTCTGTGCTATCTTGGGTCTACAAAAAAGTATTACAAGACAACGGTATTCAATCATTGCAACACACACACACATATATAAAATATGTATTCAATGAAATCGTTTTAATGAAACCGTTCATTAAAGCAAGACTGCTTACTGCCTCGCTGCTTGCAGAAGGGCCGGAAATAGCAGTGTGCGAGGCTGTGGCACCTTCGATATTCTCATGTGCAGTGAGCTCTGTCAGTCTTGCCATCGCAGATCTCACGATCTATGAGAACAAACCAAAATAACAACAGGATAAGAAATAACATCTGACGAAGAAATTACAAAACGAGGTCGAAAATACTGGAGTGATGAAATAATAGAAGCGACAGGCTAGGTGACTTACCATTCGCTGTCCTTTGCTCCTCTTCGAAGGTACTTCTTCGTCGCAATTCTCTCGGCTTATATGCCTCGAAGGGAAGACACAAACATCTACTTCATCTCTTTTGAGCTCCCTCTTCATCTTTACTACTCCTAAATTAGGGGGCCTAGAGAAGTCATCTTCTGTCAAGTGCATTGAACACAGCGAAAAGGTTTTTCCCGGCACCCAGTTCTTTCTTCTTTCGAGGACAAAGTTTACCCACTGGTTTCATCTTCTCTGTTTTATCGGGCATGTTTCGCCAAAAAAAGGAATTCGATGAAGGCTGATGTTGTTTTCGGGATCATTAACGTTGTCACAAAGAGGGGCAACGCACCTTTCGGGCATTTTAAACAAAATGGAGACCACTCTGAAGCAAATTCCCACTTGTTTTCAAGTCAGATAAGTCACGACCCAAAATCACTTATTCCTGAACCTATGTCACAACAACTCACTTTAAACCGACGAAGACTGGTGCGAATGGTGGAAAAAATTATAAAAAAATTGCGTTTTATCGAAATCAAAAATTTTTTTTGCAGAAGTTCATTTGGTGAAATGTAGAATTGGATGAGCAAAAAACATTTTTTGACATTATGGGCACTTTAAGGAGCTATGCCTGGATCCCATATATAAAGTGCATTATCTTGATCAATTAAAACCTAAAATTATGAAGAGCCAAGGAAATGTTTGCCTGATTTGGACTGTGGCACGAGCAAAGATTACACGAACAGAACACAAGGTTTGGTTAAGTTTGAAGCAATTTTAGAATAGCACAAATCAAGTGTGTGTAATGCAGCTGTCAGGCATCTGAATGAAGTTACTTGAGAGTAAAAAAATACCTTGATACCACTTTATAACCTTTAATTGCTAGTGTTTCAGATTAATGATTATTTGGTAAGAGAATGCAAAAAATCACTAAGGGAATTCATAAGGTGAACAAGTATGTGTCCTGCTAAAAACTATGCAGAACCTTACTCCCACCCCCCTACAAAGAAACTGTCCACCCTTACACAACCCTCAGAATGACATTTAAATTGTATTGTAGGGATATAATCGAAATGAGATAATCCTTAAGTCAAACCAATGTCTCACATGGCACTAAATACAACTACCACAAATGGTGCATTACAGTAAAGGTATGACTGCATTGCACAAAACTTAGTCTTTGGAGTATCTTATTCAAGTATGTGACACTTTTTTTTTCTACAGGATGTTGCATCAAAATTCACTCCCATCAAGTGCCAAACTCATACTTCAAGCACTTTATTTGGAAACTTGGTGAGGAGGTAAACTCTATCAGGCAAGTCTGCCACAAGGTACAACCTTGTTTAATCAGGGTGGTACACTGAAAATATATCTTACAAATGCTTTGATGTCAAGCCACTACTACGTTCACTGGAGGAGAAGGATGTTGTAAGCCTTCATCAGGAATGTGTGTTTGCTGGCAATGAAATTTGAGATGGGGAAGGGGATCTGTCAGCAGAGGAAGAAATTGCCAGAGCAAAAGCAAGAGTGTATACACATGCACCTGCACAAAAAAAGGAAGTGCGGTCATCATCTAAGTCCTCATTGACAGTTGGGTATGGTGAGGGTCGTGCCACAAGAGAGGTGGAAATCATATGGTGGCCAAACCTATACAAACTAACTGACAATGGACAATTAATAATAAGAATTTATGTTCAGAAGTGTGATTTTTAAATAAAATTATCTAATTATAGGGTTGGGAATTGTAGTTGATTACAGTAGATTTTTGTGGACATGGAGGTTGAAACTGAGGACTATGCTGTTCCTGAGGCAAACAAGTCTGTCATTATCAAGCCAAATTCACTAAATTCTATCCAGTCTTTTATAAATGGAACCGATATTGATTAAGGTTGGTGTTACGAGTTCGTTGTGTTGAGAAGTGGGTTGTTTGCAGTATAAACAGAACACAGGGTTGTCGGAACAGCAACAAGGTTATTTATTCCAAACAAATGTCGTAAACTCTGCACAAGGCTTCAGAATAAGCTCACACAAGGCTTGTAAAATTACACTCGACCTCTGTCTCACTTCAATACTCACGGCCTCCGCCAAATGTACACGTGACCTCTGTCACACTTCAATAAACACGGCCTCCGCCAAATGTATACACGACCTCTGTCACACTTCAATAAACACGGCCTCTGACAAACGCTCTCAGCTCTCTCTACTTACTTAAAGAAAAACTCTAAAGCTACACCGATCGGCTTATATACTTTACAACAAAAGATTCTAGAGCTTTCCGGCTCGACTAAATAAACTAACATTACAATAAGAAACTATTTACAGTGAGATACGCAAATGGCTTAAAATAGAATTATTGAATCACGATGATACAGCATTAATTAAATATGCAGAAGATTCTAGACACTTCCAGACAGTAACGCCAGTCACGCAATAATTTTTCGTAACAGTTAGGTAAGGAGCAGTGGTCACATGGCTGCTAAAAATAATTATTTTGATAAGCATTTGCCTCCTATTTTCATTATCAGGCTTTTTACTCACTTTAATCGAAAATAAATCAATAGTTCATCTTGCGGTTAGACTTTCAACTTCTTGCGTTTCATTAAGTTCTTGTGGGCAAACTGCAAAAACACGACATTTTACTTCTTGAGGTGGATTGCGTGTCCTTACAGCACAAGAAGTTCCTGCGGCACTTCTTGCACGTGCATTATTTTTGGGCTGTAGTGTACGTGATCTGTGAATACTCAGTTTAAGCTTAACTGCATCGCCTTCCCATCGCTACTACAGGCCATGCTCTCCAGAAGCCACTGACAACATTTCTGTCAATGTATACACCGTAACATTTTCAAACTGGCCGCCACAGAGTTAATCATTTCCTTATACAGCTAAATGCAATTAACATCCATTGTAGGTCTAGTTGTACTTCCATGACTTGTACAACCATAATGGGTTAATTTTTTAGTGTTTAGCGCATTCTCATCCCCAGAGCCCACAATCCGTCTGGCCTGCGGCAAATCACAGACTTCCAGCTTCCGGTGTCCTTCTGGCTATTGTCAGAAAGCCACTGCCCATGACTGCCCGGGGCACCTGGTTCAATGTTTGGTTTAACACGGGTGCAGACTGTCAGTCGAAAAAGTATCATGGTCAGATGAAAATGGAGAATGCGACAGTTATTTATTAGTCTTTTATCGAAAAGAGAAAGATGCCAGTAAAGACATCCGCAGGAATATCTCAACAGTCCAATAAACAGTAAAATTATATCTTTATTTCAGTTCATCACTGAGGGATCAGTAATCACTGACAGGCATTGCACAAAACACGCACCCTGCAGTTTTTCACATCCATTCGCATCTGGTTCACATGCAACAACTGGTAATAAAAAACTTATTATGGCTTACAGATACATCACTGAACGGTAAAGCAATGTAAAGTAGTTACAAGAACAAAGGAGGTTGGGTGCAGAGGCAGTGGTAGCAGGGGGATTGCAACAAAACTTCACGTGTTCGATCTCTTTTGATAGTATATTTTGTTTTCCCAATGTAGGTCATGCCATGTTAGCCTGGTGAAGCAGTTCCTTTCCATTTAAGTTATCCATTTGCTTTGATTCAGGGCATTTCAAAACAGATACCCAAGACAGTAAGTTTGGGAGAACGTTCTAGTGAATGTCAGTTGTTTCGCAAACGCCTAATAGTCAGTTCGCAAATGTCATGTTATGCGTACTCTGTACCGTTCCCAAAGCTATTGATAAAAAGCTTGCCTGTAGGACGATTACTTTCATTCAGTTCGCAAATCTCATGCTATGCATACCCTGTACCGTTCCCAAAGGTATTGATAAAAGCTTGCCTGTAGGACGATTACTTTCACTCAGTTTGCAAACCTGATGTAACGCGCACTCTGTACTGTTTTGAAAGCTTAGCGATAAAAGCTTGTGTGTAAGACCAAAATAAAAGTTTGAACAGACGATGGCAGCCATGTTTAGTTACTTCCCGTGAGTTTCCCGCAAATTCTGTAATTCGTTAACATCAAAGTCAAAATTAACAAAACAGTAAACACAAGTTCAAATTGTTGGTCAATGAGCTTTTGTAGAAATGGTTTTATGGAATGGTTTAAAAGTTGAGTTAAGGATCAATTAGTATTAATTCAACTAGTGTTCACGTTTGTTCTGATTCACTAATTGTTGACAACCAATGGTAATTTATTCATTACAATACCTGTAACCTAATACATGTTTCCTGAGAGGAGCGCTTCCTTGAATGGATGCTCAGGTAACTTTTTTCACAAACTTCAACTAAAAGCCGAAAGTTTTCTTTATTTTTTTTCAAATGTTTTAGTCCATGATTGTGTCTTCTGAGTTCAGGGTCTCAGCTTTTTGGTGAATAAATATGGTAAGCACAACTCACACTAGAATTTATAATCCTTCAACTGTCGGTTGCGTGGCACTTAGCAAAGAATATGAGAACTTTTTAATGATATGTATCATGAACAAAGAATTGAAAACGACAACAATATCTACCAATCACACTGCTGTGATTTCGATCCATCCTGAAACTGCACTGCATTAAAAAGGGCTGTGATTTCTTGTTCATTTCAATCCACTTAACTTCTCGAAATACTCTCATGTCACTGAAACATCATGGAAAGCTTTTATTGCATCTTCTGCACTGAAGAAGTAACGTCACGTCAAGAAGCACTCTTATGCGATGGCTGCAACAAGTGGCAACACCGGTGTTGTCAGACAGGGGTCACAAGGGACCAGCACAGGGCTGCGGTCAGATCAAGAAAGGAGGTTGTTTGGCGATGCCTGTACTGTGGTGATGCCAACAATTCGCTTCCAATTGCTGAAAGCACAAGACTCGGATTTGAAGAAACAGATGACTTTGACATTCCGCCATCATTTGAGATATCCTCCCCACAACCATCTCTTCCGAATTCCTCGACTTCAGAAAATGAGGAAACAGGTATGACCACTTTGTTGTTTGTTGTCAGACAGGGGTCACAAGGGACCAGTACAGGGCTGCGGTCAGATCAAGAAAGGAGGTTGTTTGGCGATGCCTGTACTGTGGTGATGCCAACAATTCGCTTCCAATTGATGAAAGCACAAGACTCGGATTTGAAGAAACAGATGACTTTGACATTCCGCCATCATTTGAGATATCCTCCCCACAACCATCTCTTCCGAATTCCTCGACTTCAGAAAATGAGGAAACAGGTATGACCACTTTGTTGTTTGTTATTAGCCCTCAAGGTTTACAGTAACCTTAACTAACAACAGCGCGCGCACAACTAGAGATCAAATTGCTGGTGTAGATATCAAAATAGACGTGTCGACTGAATTTAGTTAAAAAACTAAGAAATTGTTGGGCTTTGAAAAAAATTGCTGGTCTTTATTAGTAACCTTAAGTAATAATTATTGTTGTGTTTTCGCGCACCCAGAGACAAGCCAACAGATACCTTCCCTTCTCGTGGAGTCATCAATTCTGGATCCACCCCTAAGCCATGGCGTTTCTGCCCACCCCGACACCTCCCCAGTAACTTTTTTTTTTCCAACTTAATTGAACATACACACGTACAGTAAATATTTGCAAAAAACAATCTACAACAAAACGAAAACTACAACTTAAAGCTGACAACAAAGAAACCTAACACAATAAAAACATTAGTGGTAACTTAAATTAAATGAGAGCGCAATCAGTTAAGTAAACGGAATTTCATAACATATTTAAAAGAGACGCAAAAACAGACCATTTTGTTCTGAAATCTTTTTCATGACCAGTCGTACAAGAAATATATTTTTCACAAGCTAGGGAAACAAATTCGTTAAAAATGTAAAATTTACCGTCAAGAGCTTTTACATACAGAAAATACTTTCCTATAATGACTAAATGATTGAGGGCTAAACAGAATTTAGAATCGTTATTAATAATGCCAAACATAACTTCTTTTATTGAAAGCCATAAGTTTGAGTTCACCATGCGCGAGGCCCAATCCAGAAACTCCTTCCAGAACAAAGTGGCTTGCGCACACTTAGTGAAAAGATGAATAATGGTGTAATCTGCTGGACAGTAACTTACCATTTGGTGGAGCAAGGAACGAAGCTCAGGAAAATGATGCTTCTAGATAGCTTAGGTTTCACCTACAATGTAAATTCCAAGCGACCTTATGCAACTTACTGGCAATGCACGGTCCATCCAAAAGGTAATGCATGTAAGGCATCTGTAACAGAGAAGGATGGGACATTCCAAGCGGGGAAGAATCCACACAACCACACAGTGGAGGTTGGAGTTGTGACCGCAAAGAAGATTGTGACTAAAGTTAAAGAAAAGGCCCTGGAGGACAAGTTCAAGCCAGCTGCAGCAATAGTGAATGAGGTAATTGTACACTCTTTTTAATATTTAAGAACGTCTAATTTAGGAGCTGAGGCCTGACATTCTTAATTCATGATTTGAGCTTGAAAGGGTTGATGTCACACCAACCAACTGTTGGTAAATTTAGCTTTGCACTAAAAAGAATTGAACATACTTATTCTTTAGGTGTTCTTAAGTTACAATTATTACTTATCACGTTTTTTTAACATTTAGGTCCTTTTGGATGAATAAACAGAGGCTCCCTGTCCAGCCCTCCCAAAACCAGAGTATGTAGCCAGGACTGCTAACTGATTGCGCCAAAGTTTGCGACCCAAGAACCCGAAGGACATAAACTTCGAGTTCGTGGAAGAGTGCGTTCCAGCTGGATTCTTCCAGGCCGACGTACAAGTGAAGGACCGACAACACTTAATATTTGCCAGACCAGAGCAACTTGACATATTAGCCAGTGGAAAGTCCTGGTACGTGGATGGCACCTTAAAGCTTGTACAACATCCCTTTAAACAGCTCCGTAGTGTCAATGCATTTGTGAGATCCGGCGAGTTTGCTAAACAAGTGCAGCTGGCATTTTTTTCTGATGTCTAACAAGAAAGGAAAGGATTATAAAAAGGTACTACTGCTGTGTTATGTTACATTAAAACAGGAAGGTACTCTGTACCCAAAACCCCTGAACACTGAAGAATCTGCACCTTATGTCATTCCAATGAAATTGAAAATCAATGTCCCGTTATGTTATCTTGCTCATACAAGTGTTCCCTTTTAACAATATTGACTATAGCAATCTATAGAAAACTCTAGGGACTGTAAACCTCAATGTTTTTACTTACACTTGTCCTTCTTAATTATTTGCTTTCACATATTGAGTAGACTCATTGAGTTGCTCCTGAGTGAACCAGCCGTCTGACAGGTTACCCTCGACTTTGAGAAGGCGGTGTGGCTGGCATTTCGGTCGATCCTACCTGCAGTGCAGATGCAAGGCTGTGTCTTTCAATGGACACAAGCCGTGTGGAGAAAGGTTAGTTAAATCAAACAAAGAAATAACCCTATTACTTAAACGGCAAACAGTTAGAGCTCAAGAGTATTAAATATCTGCTTATTCTGAATGTAGATTTGTCAATACCCGAATCGCATGATGCCACACCTGCATTACTAAAATATTTCGTTATTTCTTTGTAAAAGGTACAAGAGCTGGGACTCCAGGTAGCGTATACCAGCAATGATAGTGTTCACCACTACGTCAGGAAGCTAATGCCCCTTCCCTTCCTGCCATTTCATGAGATCACACCAATGTTCGTTAGCCTCAGTGTTCAGGCCCAAACACAGCCCCCTTTGTGATCTGGTAGACTACATCAAAGGCAATGGATCGAGAACACCATCTTCATGCCCAAAGACTGGAGCATCTACCGACAGCCAATTCACACAAACAATGACATAGAAGTATGGCATAATGCTCTAAACAGAAAAGCTGGTGGACAGAGCAGACTTCCCCCGTATTTGTTAATCAAGCTACTCGAATGAGAGGCCAGACTAACTCACGTGACCGTCAGGCTGGTTTCCGACAAGAAACTTAAGGGTGCCCAGTGCAAAGTTTATAGAAGCCTCCAAGGCAGGCTCTTTGACATCTGGGAGCAATACGATAACCGCCAGAAGACCACCATCCAGCTCCTTAAGACATGTTCCCACCTAACCGGCCCAGCACGTGCGCAATGAACTTTGCAACATAAATTAGAATTACAGTAAGTTAACTTAGTTGTACTATTTTAAGATTGTATCATTAAGTTAGTTGGAATCGCCGAATCAATAGTCTGTATAAGAAAAACGATCTCAAATAGTAGTATATACTGCGTACAACAAATACCACCTCCTAAGTCTTGTTTTGAAACCAAAAGAGAGCATCAGCTTTAACATCTTCGCAGGGCTCACGCGCACCCACTGCCGTGTGTGCACCTTCGCTTTCCCACAAAGAAGTTAAAGCTGACACTCTCTTTTGGTTTCAAAACAAGACTTCTGTAGTATCTGTTTGACACAGTATATACTACTCAAGAGAGTGTTGAAGTCCCTGGGTGTAAATCCTGGTGGTTGCCAAAAGTTTTCTGGTTCAAACCAGTCCAAAGCGGTGGTAACTGGTTCGGGCGCAGGCAGCACCAATGGAAAACCTGCAGTGTGGAGCAATCAACAGGGGTGCGCTGGCGGCGATGGCCCTTTTAGAGACAGGCGCCAGGAGGGTACCATGTCTGCAAATGGGCAAAGTGCACGAGGCGGCGATGGTCCTTTTAGAGGCGGGCGCCTTGAGGAACCAATGGCGACAAACCAACCAAGCTGAAGCGAGGTGGCATGCAAGCGGTCTATTAGGGACGGGCGCCTTACTGAACCAATGGCAACAAACCAACTAGGCAACGGTCCTATTAAAGACGTGTGCCGGGAGGGTACCATGGCAACAAACCCACCAAGTGAGACGCTGGCTGAAGTGGTGGTGAGGCTTTTCAGGGAAGAAGCGACGGAAAATCCCCCCCAACATATAGGGCTGAACAACTAATCGACGGTCTGGTACTCGATTATAATCCCATTTTACCAGACATTCAAAACATTAGGAGACACTTTCATTTATTAAGATCTTCACCTCAAATCACAGAAATTTTTCCAGCAAAACCTATTTTTCCTGCATACCGCCAAACCAAAAATCTCAAAGAAGTTTTAGCACCTAAATTTCGACCAATCTCTGCTGCTAATCAGACGGACAATGAAGGTGGTTGTTTTCAATGTGATAAAAATAGGTGTGATTTGTGTAAGAATTTCCTGCTTCAAGCTTCCAAATTCCAAAGCTCGGCCACGAGGGGGCATTATCCTATCCCACAAAAATTGTCCTGCTCATCCAAAAATGTAATTTACAATACGTCGGTTCTACATCTACTGAGTTCAAAATTAGATTCGGAAACCACAAATCAAATATGCAAACAATAGAAGAACTTGTGAATTAGTAGTTCATTATAATAGTTCTCAACACAACACTTCTCGAATAAATTTTATCATCATTAAGCAAATTACATCTTTCCAAAATCCACTACATTTACATCGGTTACTGCTTACTACAGAAGCTTATTGGATGACGCAATTGTTCACACTTAATCCGCATGGCCTTAATAATTTCGTTCCAAAAATCGCATTAATTATAGCAACTAACAACACCTTTCCACATGTTCTTACTTTGATAATGAATTGCAACTTGTCCAGCTCCTATTTTATTCATTAGTCCCTTGTAAATAGTTTCAAATGTTGTGTGACTTACGCGTTCATCGGCCCCGTTGGGGGATTCTGTTATTTTTGTTTTGAGTAGGTTGTTCATGGTCCCTTGGCAGGGAATTTATTACAGTATTGTTTAGGGGCCCTGCTTTGGGAATATGTTATGGCCTTAATTAATTACGATCATTCAGAGGCCACTTACGGGGAATGTGTTACGTGGTGTATTACATAACTTTTGTCACTTGCCTTTAAACTTACTATTGTTATTTAACTTGCAATTTATTCCTTTTTGTATGCCTTATTAAGTTGTTTATATAAGCCTGTACCTCTGATATGCACAACCATTGTAAATAGTTTTTAGTTTTTATCTGAAGAAGGCTGAACAGCCGAAACATTATTAAATCGCGTAGGACCAGTTAGAAGTTGACCCCACTGTCTTACACCTGTACCTCAAGTATTTGTCTATAAATTTACGTGGTGGCATTGTATCCGTTGGATCCTTCTGCTGTGAGCACATTGTTTTGGTAAAACCCTTTTATTCTGCCTATATATATATGGGTCCATTTAAGGGTTCCCTTATAGGAAACTGTTGTCTGCCTCACTGTTGCAACTATCCAAGGACTTTAGGTTAGGATTTTGTTATGTTAAAATCTTTTGTCGTAGTTTTTTCTACATTACCACCTTGCAATTGTTATACTTTTCATCATTTTTTGTGTAACTTTTAGATACAATGCTTTTAAATTTTTTTTCAATTTTTTATTGTGATGGATGCCACCCATCTTAAAATATAATTACTCTATATTGTTCACTTTATGAGACATTGGGAACTAACAAATTATCCATTATTGTAAACGTTGTTTTTCTATCTACAAGCCAGCTCATTTTGTCACCCACTCATTAGTACTTGTTTGTAAATTTCCCACAATTACATAATCTGTAGACTTTGTATCTATCACCTTTTCACATATTCAAGATCTTGTAACCGACTTAGTTCCAGCCAAGTATTTTTTAGCTTGTACTGTAAACACTGAAGAAGCCCGACAGGCGAAACGTTTGTTCTCTACATTAAACATGGACCTGTGAGTAGTTTGCTTGACTCCATTTTTCATTCAACCTATTTACTACTCTGTGAAGTCAAGGCATCGTGTATCCTTCTTTGGATCCTGCTCGCAAGTGGCATTCTTCATTGGCGACACAGCATTTTTCATTCTACCTACATATATATGTACATACAGAAGTACTTAATTTATTGAATCATCAATAGTTATAGTCGAATCAAATAGAGGCAAACCTAACCCTGCAAAACAGGTACAGTCAGCAGTCAGCACCTTTCCATTCTCTTTGTGTATGCAAAATCACAAAGCATAAGAATCACTGCTCGTTTTTTCTTCTGGTACACAACGACTGTGAATGAAACAGTACTTATGTGATGGAATTTTGCACTGTGTAAGTGTGCCAAATCCAACAAGCTTTTCCCTTGCTTGATTGCCTTCGCTGAAGGCTGCATGTACGCTACTACTACATCCTCCATAATGTCAGGAAAGTTACTGCTGCCTTCTTCCCATCGTTCTTGATGGCTACTGGGATAAGGAAGAACAATACCAGATTCCATTGTCAACTTTTCCTTTTGCCTCCTTCAGACATCTTCCTGTTGTACAGTTTTAGCGACTTCTAGATTCAACTTCCATGCATAATATGCCTTCTCAGCGAGCTCTGCTTTTCTACCAGATAACACAGCTGCCATTTTTAAAAAATCGTTTTCAACTGATCAACTTTTCACCTCGAGAATAACTATTGACATCTCAGATACCACTGTGCTCTCGTTGGACGACATTTTAATTTGTATTTGCCCCCAAGCGACCACTTGACCTCTATTTTTTCCCATCAGTACTTCGGCACTCACAAAGATGGTGGACATCATGAATAAGGTCTATTGTTGGTCAACTGTCGGTCAACTGTTGGCCAACTGTTGGCTGACACATTCACCAATGTCTTCTGTGAAAATAAATATCACGCACCGGTTATGTGTCTGTGCTGTGTCAGTGCTGTGACTGCTTCAAGACATACATTTCTTAACCACTTTAAAAGTATGCCATTTTGTCTCGCGCTATTATCTTGATCCAATCTCCACGAGTTGTTGTGACCTCAACCCAATCCCTTGTACAAAACTATATTTTTTTATCGCAGGATTCATTCGAAATAAACAGGGAAAACATTTGCAAATCATTTAGAATTAAACGAATTAATAACTTTTGTTTAACTTTAATCATTAAAACATAAAATATCAGTATGAACTCTTTATGGGTTATTGACTTTTATATATGTGGTGGCTCCTAAAGGAGTAATTGTGAAGAACAGCTCCCCACTACAGACTGTTGGTCGACTGTCGGTCAACTGTCGGCCGACAATTAACCAACAGTCGGTCAACAGATTACCGACAGGCTACCGACAGCTACATGCTACTTAAACTCCTCTGCAAAATAACTAAACAAACAAGACTATTACCGGAAACATACTCAATAATTACACCGTGTATATTCTCTTCTTTCTCCATGACCGCTTTTGAAGCAAAGCTATCAACTGTTGGCTCGAAAACTTCGCTTCATTTCACGACCAAAAGTAGATTAGAAAATCGCCCTACAATGCATTGCGTCCCTTGTGACAGATAAGGTGACCCCGTGTATGCATACTCAAAGTTTCCTACCCTACTAATGTTTTTTCATTAGCACGGACACTTTTTTGTTCGTCTCTTCAATGGACCATAGGAAGATGATAAACAACCATTGCACTAGAGGAATTTTTGAACCTTCGAAAAAGGAGCCAGCTCTGATAGATCGACCTGGACATTCCCAGTGATATCCATCCTGGACTTTGGGGCTCTCCCTTAAAACCATCTCCTGCCCGCAATGGCATTCACGTCTTGCAGCCACTAAGCCGCGTTCGACGAGGAACATAAAAACTGTGTGGAAACTCCCGAACAAGGTAAGTAACTCGTGATACTTCATGATGAAATGACAATTCAGATTAGTGCTCCAAAGGCTCTACGATAATCTCAAAAAAGACTACGAGAGGGTGTTGCTGTCCTTCAGGAACCAGCGACAACAAAACGAACAAATCGAGGCTGAGTGCAAAGAGGCGAACAAAGACGCGGAAGAGTTGGCAGACCTCATCAGAACCAAGGATGAGGTCATAAAAAAACTCGAAAGTAAATTGGCAGAGGCGAAGAAGAACATCGCAGACCTCAAAGCTGAAGTTCAAGCACTTCGCTCTAACCGACCAGATAACCCCCAGCAACAGCAGCAGAGGGACTCAAGCCGTGTCTCCACCCACAGCCTCTCAGGTATCCACCAGTGCTACGAGAAGGTGTTGCAAGTCCTGGAAGAGAACTCCTGCTGCATGGCCAATGCATTTCAATTGGCTGGCTGTCCAAGAAGCACCTTGCGAGACTTTGTGGCCATAGCAGAGTTGAAGATCATCGACTCTAGGGAACACGACCTTGTCATCCGCGACCTACAGGGGGAGTCAGTTAAGGAACTGGAAGCTATCTGTAGGAGGCGCCTCAGGCGGTACATACCTGTGATGGCCAACATGCGGAGAGAAGGGAAGCTGTTGCCACTCGAGTTCGACGAGCAATTCTACGAGTGATTAAGGAAAGCAACAAACAACAAAACGGCTCTTTTAGGAGCCACCAAGTTTGCAAAAATGAATAACCAACAATAAAATAACTTTTTTTGACAACAATTTATTTATTTTTATTATTATTATTTTTTTTACATTTTTTTTATTTTGGCGGGTTTGCCGTCCCAAATAAAGTTTAAAGTGATTCTGTTGATTCTCTCTACAGTATGTCTTGACATGGAGGCACTGTAAATAAGTTTTGACAAACCCTGAGGTTTTTACAATGTTAATTTTCCCCAAAATAGTAAGATTTCTCCAGCAACTGAGGGTTTTTCCAATTTATCTATCTTTTCCTCCAGATTAAGCATCCTAGCGCACTCAGAATGGTAAGTAAAATATATACTGCACCTGCATTTTGCACACAATGAGAAATGAGGGGGATTGGGTCTTAGTCAACAGTTACGGCAAAAATACAATATGGCGTCCCAGCAACGATCAACAATCATTCAATCGTGGTGTGACACACAAGCAGAAACACAAGCAAATTAACCGAATCTAATCCAATTCCTTTTATTTCTTTAATATAATTGTTTCAATATTTGACAATGCATTTGTTTTAAGATATTTTTCACATACCGACAACTCACCGACAACCCACCGACAGATCGCCAACAGTCGACCGACTGTTGGCCGACTGTTGGCCAACAATCGGTCGACAATCTTAACAAACACTTTCACAAACTGTTGGTAAACTGTCGGCCGACTATTGCCCGTTTGTAGGTCGCTTGTCAGCCGACTGTGGGCCATTTGTCGGCCGACTGTTGGCCGTTTGTCAGTCAACAGTCGGCCGACAGTTGGTAGTGGGGAGCTGTTCTTCATAATTACCCCTAAAGGAGCCGTTTTGTTAATTTGTATCTTTTTTCACTCTACTGGGAACTGCTTGGCAGTGTTGTGTAACAGCTCATCACACGATCTGTCTCAAGCAAAGTTTCTGAACCAGGTAAACTAATTTACATGTTGGTATAGGGTACTATACATCCACTTCAGTTTTCTCTTAACCAGTCCCCACTATCCAGATCCACAAAGTTCTTGGAGTAAATCACAGATGGATGTATCCAAGCTGGTTAAGGGGTAAATTGGTCTGAATAGATGACGGTTCCTGGATGGATGAAGCTCGTAATCAAACGGTGCAAAAGTGTCCCTTGCATGGTTGGGAACACAGAGGAGAAGCACTTTCTGACATCCACGTTAATGGCTGGCAGGGACCCCAAGAAGTACTATCTCGGATAGCTTCACATTGTGAATTGTGAATGAGTGGACATATGATAGCACCACAGGTGATGTCAGATCCCAAGCTGTCAGTCAAGCTGATCAAGAAGGAGTGTAGGAGGCAAGTGAGCGGCCTGCTGCCATTTGCCCATTGACTTCAACTGGCAAAGAAGTTGCTACCCTTAACTGTGGGTGATAGCTTCTATTCTTGAAGAACAGCTCTGTGAACTGCAAAAACGGCTCCTTTAGGAGCCACCAAATCTGAAAAGAGTCATAACCAGCAAGTGCTTATTTACCTTTTTTAATCCTTTGATAGAATTCGTTGTACCCAAAATACAACCCATACAGTACATACCTTAACAAGTGTGGATGCCTAGAAACAAGTTATACTGCGGTCATTGTATTTTCAAAGTTATTTATACATCCACGCTGGCCGATGCACCCGTCAAGTGTCATATTCATTACCATTACTCTTATTTGGCACTTACTGTTAGCTATTACTTGATGGGTTTACTAAAATCACTATATTAAACTAACTTATTACTAAAGTCAACATATTAAACATTCTATAAATCCTAACAGCAATGTATTAAGTCTTAATTAAGCTGTGTTATGATTTTGAATGAAATTCAACATTTACATAGACACTTACATGACTTTTGTTGACTAACATTAGATTTCACAGTCAGGGTTTTCATTAGAAGCCGGCAACCGGCGAACTCCGGCGGCTACTTTCGATATCAGCGCCGCCTACTTTTGCTGACTTTTGCCATTCAAACTCTCAAAGTTTCCTTTTTCATTTGAAGGCTTTTAACATTGCATTGAAGTTATATAAACAAAGGCACTCGTAAATGAAAGTTCCCTACTTTGATATTAGGTCTCATTTTTTGCTGTGTCAACGCCGATTGACACTTTGGCATTTGCAGTCCGCCATGTTGATTACAGTGGCGAGAAGGACTGGTGGCAAATATGCCTTGATTACACGCTGTTTTCTCTTCCAGTTTTCCACGTGCTTAAAAAAAAAACAAAAACAATGGCTGAGAGAAAGCACGCCTTGGGCGATGGAAATATATTGGCATATTTTGCGAAGAAACCACAGCCGCTTCCAGATGCAGGTGAGTGAGCATAAAATGTATTTGATTTTCTGTTTATATAGACTTGAAAGACTACGAGTCAACACAAATCCTAAGAACTGAATAAATTTCGTATGAACCGTGCAACTTTTGCCATTCTCAATTTCGTTTCCGTTCTGTCCGTTCTTTTTCGGTTAAGCTGTGATCACATCATTTCAGTTCTGTCAAGGTCCCCTCAACTATAGGCAATTTTTGTGGATCGTTATAAAACTGTAGTTAAAACTGTGGATGTTAAAAGGTGCGTGATCCAGTGTGTGCGATAGGCCTTTTCACGATTTCAGATGCCATCTTGCATGCCAAAACTTACAGTAATGTGTGGGAAAAGTCTGGAGTTTGATGCTCGTTAAGAAAGGTCGACATTCTGAAATTTCCATGAATTACAAACTAAAGATATTAGCTAAAAAAGTTAACTAAGTCTTATTAAATTTGAGAAGTTTGGTTTTGCTGAAAAGGCCGCAAATTAAGTTTTACTTTTCATATATTTATCTGTGAAACCGATCTACAGTTCACGGAAAATTTAGAAGCATTTGTATAAAAAACCAAAAGTACAATTTCTCGCTTCTCGTCTAAGCTGTACCCTTCAAATTTGATCATCAACATCTTTTGCTATGCATCTCCCCTTTGTATTTCATAGAAATTGGAGAACGTCAACCTTCCTCAAATTATCAAGCATCAAACTCCCGACTTTTCCCATATTTACTGTAAATTCTGCCATGTTTGCCCGGACCACAAACGTCCAATTTCGACGATTTGGAGAGTTACTAAAATACGTTTTTAGTCACGTACATGCTAGACAAAAAAAAAACACACACACAAGCTCATAGATTAATAAAGACACGATGAACTTGTTAACTTTTTTTATGCTCAGCTGGGGAAAATAACAAAAACATGACAACAACAACGGCAACACAATTTAATTGGACTGCTAAGCTATCACAGATACTATTTGCCGTTTATTAAGAAAGTATAACGTTTCAATTTTTTTGACAAAGGTACTACTTCAAGTCAAAGTGATTCAACAACATCACTTGCAAATAAGCCCACATGCCTGACTAGTGAACCTGCTGCAGTTGAAATAGCTGAGTCTGTTAACTCCAGTCAAATCAGTCTTCTGTCTGCGAACGTCTCCCGTTCCACCAATTGCTCCAAAGGACTGTGAGGTTTTTATAGAGGCAGCATTCAAAGATATCTCGCTTGTTCACAATCACTACACTTGTACAAAGAAAAGCTGTCTTAATCTCAGTAAACAAGAAATGAATCGCCTGAAAACTGGTGGAAGCAAAGATCGTTTCCAACATCAGTGGGTCTTTGACCCAAATGTTGCCTTCTGTCAGAAGACAGGCTACTTCTGGCTTCTCTATGAAGAAGGTGCTGGCATGTTTTGCAAGAAGCACAATGCAGTGAATTTGCGAAACAAATCAAAAAAATTCAACACTAATCCTTCTGTCAGGTTCAAACGCACTGCCATTATAGAGCACGGCAACTCACAACAACATACATACTGTAAGTCTTCCGTTGAAGCGGAATTGACAAGAAGAAGCTCTTCATTCCACAAACGCGTTGAGCAAAGAGAGCAGTCAAGGGAGGATGTTTATCACAATGCCTTTCTGACACTTTACTGGTTGGCCAAAGAAGAAATACCAAACAAGAAGTTCATCAGCTTGCTTAACCTTATAGAAAGACTTGGACAAGTTGACATGAAGTTTTTTCAACATCGATCTGGTGGTGCTGTGAGGGAAATGTTTCTTCTTCTTGGCCAGATGGTCAAAGCAGGTGTTGTGGAGAAGATGAAACAAGCCAACACATTTGGTCTTCTCACTGATGAAGTGTGTGACATCACGAACATAGAGCAGCTTGTAACATTTATCAAATTTGTTGATGTTAATTTAAACCAAGCAACCACTCAGTTCATTGCCATTGACGACTTGCTAAAAGATTCAAGTTCTGAGAATGCAACTACCATCAAGAACACTGTTCTGAAGCAGCTGCAGGAGTGTGGCTTAGATGTAAAGAGGCTCTCTGGTTTAGCAACAGATGGATGCAGTGTGATGATTGGTAAAAGAAATGGTGTGTCATTGCAACTTCGCCAAGAGTCTCCACTGCTTCTTAATGTTCACTGTATTTGTCATCGCCTGGCACTTGCATGTGGTGATGCAAATAATGATGTCTCCTACATTTGCACTGTGGAAAAAATTCTCATCCAGTTATGGTCCTTTTTTGATAATTCTGCAAAGAGGACTGCTGCTTATAGTAAAGCAGTTATGGCTATAAAAGAAATAAATTTGTCTGCAAAGGGAAGAAAAAAAGTGGCAAAGAGCTTCAAAAAGGCATGCCGAACAAGATGGCTGTCGATGGAGAAGGCGATTGATGGGGTGTTTGACGATTTTGAGGCATTATGTCAAACTCTGCGCATCATGAAGGAGGACGGTGATTCCTTGGCAACAGGTCTGTTAAATCAGATTGCAAACATCAAGTTCCTATCGACAGTTTATTTGTTGCATGCAGTGCTACCAGCACTTGCTCACCTAAGCAGAGCTTTTCAAAAAGGCAATGTTTCCTTTGCAGCTATCACCCAAGCTATCAAGTACACTGTTGACACCTTACAGACCATAGCCTCAACAAACAAGCCCCTGCAGGATTTGAAGAAAGATCTCAGTGAAGGGGGGAGGCTTCCAAAATGTGACCTTCCGATACTTGTTGAATTCCATGAGCAGAGTTTGACATCTCTCACTCAGAAGTATGTAACAGCCCCAACCAAAGAAAGCCCTGGTTACAAGGTCCCCTACAGAATGGACTCTTGAAAAGATGTTGTCCATGCGTGCCACATATCAGCACTTTGTACCTGGTTTGTTGTATCTGGCAGAACATCCGTTGGAGTTAAGAAACTGTACGCAATATGGAAGACAATGGCCGTAAAAGCGAATTTGAGAAACAAAGAGAATATCATCAACCATTCTGCTCGGAAAACTATGATCCAGAAACTAAACGACAATCAAGTACCTCCAACACACATAATGCAAATTTCCGGTCATAAAAACATACAGAGTATCAACAACTACTCAAGTCTGAATTCTCGACAATTGCAAACTATCAGTACCATAATCAGTACTGCATGAATCTCAAACCAGAGAATGCTCAGCTCAACCAATGTCTCATTCAGAGCTCCCAACAAATTGCGGCTTGTTGAGTATTTTTGCTAACTCAACCATTTCAGGCAACATTGAGATCAACATAAACAACCAAGCTTCACATAAACCACCTGTTAAAAGAAAGCGGTTAGTCATTGAATCCAGTGATAGCAGCCAAGAATGATTGCTTTTTACTTTTTGACTGGATAAGAATGCAAATTTGCCAGAACATTTTAAGAGAATGATACACTTAACTTTCCCCTCTTTCTTGTATGTATTTACATTCATACACTATTATACTTCAGCTTGGTGGCTTGATTTTTTTTAAGCATGTAATAGGTAATAAACAAATTATTACATGTTAACAGCCTGATATAGTTTTTATTCACTTGTTTTTAATACCATATTGTGAACGAGCGAGTCTTCGAGCGAGTGAACGATATGGTATTAAAAACTCTTAAATAAAAATGATATCAGGCTGTTAACATGTAATAATCTATATTTATTAATTGGTGTCATTTCTTGCCTACTGAGTTGAGCTTTTACAGCATCATAATTAGGAACATGCATATCATCAAGGATCATATTAGTATTGTCTTCTTCATCCAAAGCATAATCAATTTTTTCTTTTTCTTCATATTCTGAAGGCATCTCTTGAGGTTCTTCAGGCAAATATTGAGGATCAACATATATCTGTTTTTTCCTTCTTAAATATCATTCAGTGATTCTTCATGTGGGAGATTTGGGCATTTCACCAAATTAATTTTCTTACCAAGATCAGTTTTCTTTTTTGTAAGTTCTTTCCCCTTGAGTAAACTCATTTATTATACAATAATATTACATAAATCATATAAAAAACCGAAAGTTGAACTAAATAATGTAAGTATACTGTATAATAGAATGTGTATACCTAATTATGATGTCAAAGGCAATGAAACAACTAATTACAAACAGAAATATCAATTCATGCTTGATAGATGCTTCCAGATGCTGATCGTGGCTCCTAGTGGTTCAGCTACAACTAACCTCTTTATTTATTTATTTAATTTATAGGTTGCTTTATTATGATAAAATTTATTTGTATGCCAGAAAACTTCAATGATGAAAACATCGGAACCAATTAGCAGAGAAGTTGATTATGATATTATCGAAGCCAGCAATGACAAAATAATACTGTTGAATGAGATGACAGGTGACAACCAAAAGCTTGTAGTATTTGATGATTTTCGTAATACTGGATATAATAAAGAAATATGTGATTTCACAAACTCACGAAACAAGAACTGTAGCTGTATCTATCTATCAAAATGCTGGTTCAATACTGATAAAACAATACGAATGAATGCATGTCATTGCTGTATTTTCCAATTTCCAAGTACTAATGAACAATCGTTAGTCTGTCGTGAAAGAAAAGCAACAGAAAAACCATTTAGT
>OX419342.1:11785007-11797507 GCA_948470475.1 Galaxea fascicularis
TTATTCCTTTGAAAGTTGTATTTAATTAAGGCATAAGTCGATGGCTAATAATTGAATAAAGGTTTGCCTCGCGAGAAAAATGTATCGCCCTTTAATGGTCAAACCATCATTCAAACACATGACAAAAAGTTTACGTTCCATTTTCCTAATTCCTGAAATAATACAGCTAGTCTTCTTTAGTACCGTATCTCCAGCATGGTACGATAATTGCAGGCTCATCACACCTCAAACGTGACAATTTGAAAAGGGGTCCCTACTCGGTCCATAATAAGCCGTTTCAGGTTCGAAGTATGAGGAGAACGTCTTCCAATTTCTGGACGTTTCAAAAGGATGGAAGGTATCTAAAATTAATTTACCAAAAAGAGAGCATGCAAAATCCTTTTTAAACTCAACTTATAACTTATTCTCCAGCCCAGCCCAGCCAAGCCCACCACCTTCCAAGCTCATCCCCTCCCGAATTAAAGAAAAAAAAACAACAAAATCTAGCAAGAAATTTATCAACAATAAGCCAAAAAAAAAAGAAATCAAACAATATGACGTTACAAGAAATGGAAGCAGTGGCGGGAGAGACGGGTAAGGAATTGGATGTGGACAAAACGTGGCGTAGGCCATGGCCTACCCTATCGCGTACCGGTGGTCAGTTAATTATTTTCAAAACTCGACTCATCATTGCTGTAAACCTGTGTAAACAACGTGTTCTATCAATGTGTCATATCTGCGACTCTCAGTCTATCCTTTTGGTGGCGTTTCGCGCAAAATTTCTCAACAGACTTGTGGTAGATCGGAATCAGGGAAACCTTTGCGGAACTATCATAAGAAAGAGCTATTGTTACAAAACAGCTCTCGGGAATTTCAGAGCACTGAGGTCTGTTCATTCCGTGCAGACTAGATCCAAGTTTCTGTCACTTGCCCAAACCCTTGCTTGCTTGTGATGACTAAAGAATTCTCAAAAGTGAAGGATCTGAAATACTTACAACGAATTATGCAATACATCTGGCCATAGCCTTTACAATAATGTACTTAATTATTTAATACTGAATACTTTAATAATGAACAGGCCATTCGCGAGAGGTGCTTTGTAATAACTGCTCTTTCGTTTGATAGTTCCGCAAGGATGTGTTTATACACCATTCTGGTGTCCCTGATTCTTATCTACCACGAGTCTGCTCAGAAAATTTGCGCGAAACGCCGCCAAAAGGATAGACTGAGAGTCGCAGATATGAAACATTGATAGAGCACGTTGTTTACACAGGCTTACAGCAATGCTGAGTCGAGTTTTAAAAAAGTTGACCACCGATAGGCCATAGGCTAGGCCATGAGGTAGGCCATGGCCTACTCCACGTTTTTTCCACACCCTAAGGAATTTATACAGAGTTGTCTCAACTAGGAATAAAATTATCAAATGTAAAGGGTGCGTTTCTTTGGGAACACGGATCATTGATCAAAGATCAAAAGAACAGATGAATCCACTCTGGGAAACGATTCTTCAGTTCCTTTGATGCACCGTAATCCAAGTGATCTTGGATCAATGGTCTGTTTTCAGATTTTCCCAGAGAAATGCACCCAAAATGTTTTTCTTGTGATAACGTTGTCAATGACTCATAGTGAACGTTACAAATCTATTCGCTCTCATTTCACTCTTGACATGAGTAAAACAAATACATAACATTTGAAAGAAAAGTCTACATTGAACAAAATACAAAAAAAACATTAAAATGTTAACATGTTAAACGGCTGTATTTTCCATGTTAAATAATAAGTTGGCGAATACGCCTTTGCAGTAAGCAGATTGTGAATTATGCAACCAGGCACATGTTGTGCCTATGTTATCTCTACTACAACAGTGCATTAACGGAGGCAAGAAATACACATCTTTGTCTTTACAGTCGTTTTCAAGGTTCTTTTGTGGGCGGTTCCTTTGAGTATCTTTTTGCACTGACTGTATATAAAATACGCAGATCAATACACGTTCCATTTTAAGGATCGCCTAGCCAGAGCAACATGTCTGCGTACGGAATTGTGATGGAAAATGGCTGCTACGGTGTAAAAAAAGGATCTCAGTTCCAACCGCTTTCAAACTGTACCTTTCGCCTGTTAACGCCGGTGTTGGCAGGACGCTTGACTGGTTACCTTGCTAGAGCAGTTCACAAAGATGGAAACGCGAAGTAAGTTGTTTCCCTTGTCAGCCAGAGCACGATCTAGTAGTTAAAAGGAGCTAAACTTTTACTCGCAGTTATGACAAAAAACATCTCCCTAAAGTGCAAATAGTGCTTTTAAGTTACACATAGCCTGATGATAATATTTTATCAATTTCTTGTTATATATTTGGCGTACATATGGTCGTTGTTCATGACTTGATTAACCTGAATTAGTTCTGAAAACATCCGTTTTCAACTTTGTTCGGGCTTAAATGCAGAAAACCGTGCCAATCGCACTTACGGGCATGTAAAGTCAATATTTTCCAGTTTTGGAAGCACTGGGCCCTTTCCATTCCACTAAAAAATCCTGTGTGAAAAAAGATAAGCCGCACTTATGCACGCTTTGAATTTTCCGATGACTCCAAGGTTTGAATCGCAACTACAACACGATAAACAAAGCATTGATACATCTTTCTTTATTGTTCTAAAAGCACGTCACGTGACACAGAGTGTGTTTTATTTCCACAACATCACATTTCTGTGAATTGGAGAGTAAATAGCTGCAATCGCGAACTGGACGGACGCTGAGAGTCTAAGTTTACTGCGATGTGGGCGTTTCCCCTATTGTCTATTTTAGTTTCTTGATTCGCTCCAGACTTTCCTGGGCTTGACGGGGTTGAGGAGAAGGGTATATGGGGTACATCATAGTGTTGGATTACTGTGGTCATTATGCATTTGTTTCTTTATTTGTGTGTTTGTTTTTTAAAGGAAATTCTTCTATCCCAAAGGCAACATGCCAAGGACCAAAGTGGAGCACTTTGTTTCAGTTCTTAACTGTAATTTGAACAACGAAAACGATTTTTTCAAGAGATTTACAGTGCAGATGACCAGCACCCAGCTGGATGCACTTCTTACAGAGCTGGAAAACTCAGTCGAAATTCCTGAAACAATTCCGAAGGCTGTTTCTGTAATTGGTAAGAACATAAGTCCTGAAAATAAAGAAATCTGGGTACTGAAACATGACCTTTCCATAGATGCTTGGGGCCATTTAGTTGCTGCGCGTGACCATGGTCTGTGCTGGATAGGACACCTGGTCAATGATACCGGTGACAATGTTGCAAAGGAAGAAAGAGTTGCAGCTGTTCACCTTCCCCTAACAACTTATTACTTTGACCTTGCGTGTCATTTCCTGCGAGGGGATATGTTAAGTGCCGTGTCAAAAGATGAAAACCTCAAGCATTGTTTGGATGAAGTACTTCGTGACTGTGGAATAGCTGAAGAAAGTTTGGATGATGAGACGGAGGCAGATGGCAACTTCCTGCCAACATTTTTTACAGCTGCCATGAGCTTAATTATTGCTCATTATGACAAGGTGAGTACTAACAACAAATGCATGAAATAGCTTATCGCCAATCTTCCTCTCATATAAATCATTACTAGAGATTAACTGGCTCCACTGCTGTCTTGGCAGTCATTGTAGGAGGTTTCTTTCGTATTTGGCTTGTTATCTTCTGGAGGTATGCATTGTTATAATCTGTTGTACCCCAATTGTCAATGAAGACCATTAGAGAAAGTAGAATTTTCATTTTAGTTGACCCTTGAAAGAATTGTTGCGATAGGTTTGGTATAAATTGACCTATGTTTCTTTATCTTGACAGTGGCAGATGCTAGCCGGATCATGTCCACTGCCCGCCGCTTTGGGACAGCCAGATAGTGGAAAATCCACTGCATGTAAGCTGGCCCTAGCAGCTACTGGAGGATGGAGAAATAATTTCTTTGCCTCAGTGTCTGAAAAGGTTTGGCCATATTTAATCAAGACCAGAATACTTCGTGCTGTTATCTTACTTCAGAAGCCATTTTTTGTCAGTACTCCTTAACTCCGTTGTGTGAAAGGCTTGTGTTCACTTACTAAAATCAGTTTTTGCTAAGCCATCCATGAGTTAGTTAAGATTTCATCCACTTGTTTATCAGCGCAAAAAATTCAGACTCAGTGTGCTTGATAAGATGCTACATATATTGGTTGCAGGTAGTTGGAAAAGTTGCCAGTCATACAACCATGGGTTTTGTGGTCGATGATCCTTCAAAGCCAAGAGATGTCGGGGAAGCGGCCAAAATATTTTTCAACAATGGCACTAACATCAACTGCGATGGTGATTGGAGTCCAAAATGTTGTCCTCTGTTTTCTGTCACTAACCATGTTATTGACTGGCTCTCCAAACCAGATAGGGAAAGGTATAACATTGTTTGTGGAGAAATAATGGGCATGTAGACTTGGGAAAATATTTTCCTAGCCCTCCCTTGATCAATATATGTCACGAAGTGCAACCACGTCACGCTATGGTAAAACGTTGTTACTGGGAAATATACCTGTACCTATAAAATCAGCTATGTGTGTATAGTAACACTGGGATATATGTAGCAAACGTTGTATGAATCAACTATATTAAAGTTCTTTCAAAAGGACAGCATCGCACCTCAGCCCTCCCCTCTTACCTAATTAATATCCCTTACAAAACTGTTGTTCTTTTCCGTTAGGTTGCTGTCCAGAATAATATTTGTACCATTTGATAACATCCAGCGGTCCATTACACAAGAGCAGTCAGCCCTATGGCAACAAATCTTTGATCACTTACTCAGCAAAGTGTCCTCAATTGTCGGACAGGTTATTGCTATGGGACAATGGTTGTCTTCGACTGAGGGGAGGGATGCCTTTAATGAATGCCTCGGGATAGTGGTGCGTGGGTTTGGTGAAGAAGGGAAGGGTACGTGTTTCGCCAAAATGTGGGCGTGTGGACTTATGGCCGCGATAAAGGTAGTGATTCCAGTTTGTCTATATAGTATAGTCAGACTAGCCTCTAGAAAGGAAAATAAAAGCCTGCCTGACACTCAGGTTAAGTCAGACAGAATTGTAAAGAAGCCTCTAGACCGATCCGATCTGTCCCGGTAGTTCAAAGACTGGATAATGCTAACCACCGGATAATTCACTATCCAGTCAATAGTGTAGTTTGCTTTTCAAACACTTATCCAGGCTGGATAGCTATTTTTCCGATGCATATTAAACAATAATTATCCAACCTTTGAACAACCTGGGCCATGGTATATCTTCATGTTGAGTTCCGATGAAGAACACTATGCTCTATCTTAGTGCACAGGCGTGTGAACGGCTGCAGGTTTTTGATAACAAAGTTATGAATAATCATAGTTTATGCATGTATGTAATAATAGTTCATGTATCACATTTGTTTTCGTGTGGTGCATTTACTCTGTGACATATGGTTTCTTTGACAGATGCAGGAGTTAACATCGGCTGTTTCGGAAGACGAGGTCATCAATTTTTTTATGCACGTACTTGCCCCTCATGTTCAGAAACACCGGAAGCCCGCTCTGCACGTGAAGTTCGCAAACCTGAGCTCGCCTACCAGCCAGCTAACCTCGAAAGGAAAGGACGATTTCGTCAATAGACTTAAGCGTAAACTTGAGTTTGTTGTAAAGGAAGCTCCAAAAGAACAGGTGTGGAATACGTTTTACGGAGGCAATATTTCTAGCGAAATTTTCAGTGGTTTCGAGCGCTCTTGAATCAGAAACAAAACTAAAGTGAAAGTCAGTGAAACAGCCTAAGACATAACAGTTCAAAGAAACGTAAAAAACACAAAATGAATCGTTTCTCTTAACAAATGTATGTACATTAGAAAAGTATGTAACGGCACCCAGTTCTCGATGAATCAGAGCACTTTTTCTACATTGCATCTGCAGAATCTTCAGTTTCTACGAACTGATTGTACGACATCTAAATTGTCTGGAGATGGCAGTCAACAAGGGGTGCTCGCCATCAGAGCGGAACCCTTCCAAGAAAGGTGTTTAGAGAATGACATTACTCCCATTAAGCCACACGACTTAAGGACATCAGTGCAAGCGTACGGACTGGGTAAGTTTTCTGAATTGTAAGAACAAAGGTTACGGTGATAAGTAATTGGTTTTTTTTTATGAGAAAGTACTGTACTAGACCAATTTCGATATATTAAAATTCGGCGTAAAACAAAACACCTCAGTAAGCGGTTCAGGGTATTAAACCCCACAAACTCTGTAGTTATGCTCCAGAGCCTTGAATTTTAAAATAAAAAGAAATCGGTCTATTCTATCCGCACGGAATGCAAAGTCTGTCAGTCAGGCGGGGTGGGGATGGGGTGGTGTCATTTGCAGTTTGTGTAATGATTAGAGCCAAGGCACTTATATTGTTCACTTAATTCCAAATCAGGCTTAAAGACAACTGAACAAAGGTTTTTGTCGCCGTCATCGAACAGAAAGCGCTTGAAGAGTTGCATGATGGTAAAGAGGTCTCTCTTTGACACGTCAACTTTAGATCAGCTGGACAGAGGTAGAGAAAGATATTAACGTTTTAGTAATTCAGAAAGTGCACATCTAAAGTTTCATATATTTGAACTGCGGAGAAATATTTCTATCAATGATAGATCAACGTCATAATTAATGTACTCAACTTAAGCAGTTCAGAAAGAAAAGCCTGAAAATGTTCAGGCATTTAATTTGTAGAAAAAGGATACGTCGTTATGTCCTTGTACTTCTTCAACATTAATTGTTAATGGCTCAAGTTTAGCATATGATGAATCCAGAACTTCTCTGCAGAAAAGTCTTCACTAAACTTGTATCGCTTGGGAGTAAATTACATTTCATTGCCACTTAAATAACCTTTAACATATATCTATTGGTCCCGGAGACAACTCTCAAAGGTTTTTTTCCTTTTTACTTTAACTTTAGCAACAGGATGTAAAGAAGACGAGAAGATGGAAGTCACCATTTCTCAAGAAGTGAACTTGCCGGCAGAGGACACAGGTTAATTTGTCTCAAATTTGTTTTGGACAAATTTGTCATTTAAAGTGATAAAGAGAATACTAGTTGCACGTGACTCGCAGGTCCCTGCGACGCACATAACTATGCAACCCAATGTTCATCGTGTTCCTTTAATTCCACGCGCGACACGTACGTTTACATAGCTTTGTACTAATCTACCATTGTCAGTACCATTTGTAAGGTCATGATAATAACGTACGGAAGGTCTATGCTTTTCACACCGTCAGCTGGAAAACCAACAACTGAAGGCCAGAGCATTAAAAGAGAAAGAGGAAAGAGAGAAATACCAAGAATTGGTCAAGAAGAGGGAGAGCGAGATAAATGAATTGAAGGAGGCACTAAAAGTGACAAAGGGTGAGTTCGATTAAAGAGACCATGCAATCAATAACTATAAACAAGACAATAAACAAAGTGCAAGGGAGAAAGAGGAGTAAGCTGATTAGTGTAGCCCATTAGGAAATTAAACGAGACTTACCTGTAAGTTGAAGTTTGATTGAGATTCTATCGAGTCACCAACTGCGCCAAGGGATCACATGAGATTGCCAACGCATGCGCAACATCAGTATTTACAGCTGAATTGTGAATGTTTGATACACAGAAACCAAACAAGGACAGTATTCATTGCCTCCAAAGGGAGGAATGGAAACCCTTGGGTGGGTATAGCTAGGGTATGTTACCCTAAAGCCAGGGTGGGCATGTGATCCCTTGGCGCAGTTGGTGACTCGATAGAATCTCAATCAAACTTCAACTTACAGGTAAGTCTCGTTTAATATCCTAATTCTATCTCGTCACCACTGCTCCAGGGATCCCATGAGATTTTAAAGCCAACATTCACAATGAGGTAACGAAGGACACTGCATCCTAACAAATATGCAAACAAGACAAAATGCAAACAACAATGAAACATTGCATTTATAGGCATAACAGAGAAAAGGTCCTTGTACACAGGTAACTGTCTACAGGAGCCCTGAGGCCCTAAGCAACGAGGCTAATACAGGTAACAAATCACCCAAAATGCCTAATGACTTGTAGTTGCACATAAAATTTTTGCCCACTAGAAAACTGCAACTAGACAGTGCAATACCAAAACCTTGGCAGCAGTACCAAGGAACAGAAACAACGGTAAACTGTCCATGAATGCGAGGCTATGAACCTATAGTCCATGCGCCAATAAAATATAAACATGAGTGGAAAGTACTCCACAACTGATAGCCCAGAGTACAATTAGACCTTAGCAATGTTCAATACTACAGAGGCAAAGGTGCTCTCTGCCATAACAGGCTTATCATAAAACCGGTCAAAGGACCTTGATGATGACCAGCCTGCTGTTTGGAGAATTTCCTGAACTGGAACTGACGCAGCTTTAGCCTTACTTGTCATGGCCATTTGAGTGCTGTGAGGTTTAAAGCTTGTAATGTCAATACCTGCCATTTCCATTGTTGTGCGGATCCACCTTGAGATTGTTTCTCTTGCAACTCTTTTGTGTGGTTTAACAAAACTTATGAATAGTTTAGTTTCAGCTCCCCTGAGAGATTGTGTGCATTTAAGATATTCCCTCAAATGCTCAAATACACACAAAGTCTTGTCCATAGGGTAGGCTTTAAGGAAAACGGATGGGGTCTTGAACCCAGGCCTGCTTTGTTTCACATGCTCTGGTAGTGTGAACTCATATGTAGACTCAGTTGCTTTCATATAACTGATATCAAGTATGTGTAAGCTCTGACCTCTTTGAGCAGAGACTAAGGCAATAAGCATCAGGAGTTTCAGTGTCAACGATTTCAAATCTAAAGCTCCAATGGGAGACTGAGAAGACAGGTAAGTTAGCACTGTCTGGACATTCCAGGTTGTGTGGTACCTTGGAGTGGGAGGGTTGCACTTGTAAATTCCTCTCATGAATCGTGACACCAAAGGATGGTTACCAATAGCTTGATTGTTTGTAGGGAGAACTACGGCTGAAACTGCACTCCTTGCTGTGTTTAGAGTAGAGTATTTTAAACCTTTGTTATGTAAAGTGACCAAAAAGTCTAGCAAAGTACCTACAGGGGGTTCATATGGATTACTTTCCCGTCCACCACAAAAGTTGAACCACTGTGCGATATATGGTTGCTGCTTCTGGGTGCTTGCTGACCATGACTGCATAATAATTGAGGTAGCTGGGTCTGAAATGTTTCTTTTGAGGATGCTTTCCCTGAGACTAGACATGCCAGCAGTTTTAGCTTCTTTCCCAGTGGATGGGGGGTCTTGCTGTGAGCCTGAGTGAGCAGATGTTTGGAGTTGGGCAGTATCTGAGGATGATCTATCAAGGAACAAAGTAGCACTGGAAACCATGGTTGTGTGGGCCATAGGGGAACAAGAAGCACTCCTGTAGAACGGTCTTCCTCTACTTTCTGAAGGCAAAGAGCTATCAAGCTGAAAGGGGGGAAAGCATAAAAATAATAAGGATCCCAGTTGAATGAGAAGGCATCAATAAACTGAGCCCCAAGTTTCAAGAAGATTATTGTAAACTGTAGTGGACAAAGACCACTCTGTGGCATCATTAGTGTTCCTAGACTCTCTATCTGCCTCAACATTTTTGCTACCAGGAATGTGGGAGGCACTGAGCCAGATATTTCTCTGTGAACACCAATCCCAAATTTGGAAGGCCATGTCATTACAGTCCTGAGATTTAATACCCCCCATAGCATTTAGATAAGCAACTGTTGTGGTATTATCCGACTGAATGCGGATATGTTTGTTGCTCACATTGCTACATAATGATTGGAGGCCAAGTAGTACAGCCTTCATCTCCAAATAATTAATGTGATGTTGCTGTTCCTCCAAATTCCAATACCCTCCTGTTTTGTTGTCCAAACTCACAGCCCCCCAACCTAGGTTTGAGGCATCTGTTGTGAGGGTAAATTCCGGATTGTCCTGGGTAATAGGCATAAAAGCTGTGGTAATGTTGTTTACCCACCACAGCAATTCATCCCGAGATTCCTGGGAAAGAGACACTGGCCCATCATAATTTCCACCGCAATGGTGAAGAGCTACCAATTTATCTTTCTCCAGCTGCCTATAGTGGAGACGTCCAAACTGTACACCAGGAAAACTTGAAACAAGTAAGCCTATTACATGAGCCAAGCCTCTGATAGTAACTTTAGAATACAATAACAAATTCTCACAGGCTGATTTAACATGAGCTGCCTTAGTCGGTGGGAGCCGAATAGTCATAGAAATACTGTTAAGTAAGAACCCCAAAAATTCAAGTTCATGAGTAGGTAGCAACACTGATTTCTCTGGGTGGATAACAAACCCAAGACTACTAAATCTCTCAACAGTGTCCTTAATATTTTGTTGACAAGCAAGGTGAGTGTAGCCTACCAGAAATGAATCATCAATATGCCCCATGCTGATATGGCCCAGAGAATGTAGGCAGGCATAGATGGGTTTAAGGATTTTAGTGAACAACCGTGGGGCACATGCCAAGCCATTTGGCAAGCAAGTGTATTGATAATATTGTCCTTCCCATTGAAATTGAAGAAATTTCCTGTCTTCTACGGCAACTGGGACAGAATAGTAAGCATCTTTAAGGTCTACAGATGCCATAAAGCATTTAGGACGCATGAGTTTAAGAGCCGTTTGAATTGTGTCCATTTTAAAATGTTGATAGGCCACAAATTCATTCAGTAATTTTAAATTCAGAATCATGCGATAAGTGCCATCCTTTTTAGGTCTAACAAACACAGTGGACACAAATCCATTGTCCCTATGACATGTCCTTTCAATAACCCCTTTACAAAGGAGTTTCGATATTTCATCATCAATGATCTCTTTCTCAGAGATAGAGGATTGATTTTGTCTTGGTTCCTGTACTTGACAGGGAACAGCAGCCGCAAACTCAATGTGGTAATGTTTTATCGCATCAAGTATATAAGGATCTGAAGTCAAGGACTCCCAAGCTGAGAATTTATGTCTCAGCTGGCCTGCTTGAAATTTTTTGACCTTCAAGCGGAAATCATCCAGCAACGAAATATCAGCAAATCGGTCTCTGTTGCCTACCTGTTGACATGAAAATTCTACTGAGGTTTGCTGTTTGTGGCTGGCGCTGGATTCTTTCTCCGAAACGGAGTATTTGTTGCTGAACGGCCATGCCCTAAAAAAGGCTGGCGGTGCGCCAATTTGCTGCTAGAGCTCTGCTCGCGGTCATAGGGCTTGAATCTCGCAAATCTCCGTCTATGAAATTGTCCAGAACCCCGGTTGAGGTTGTGGGAAGAGCTGGCCTTTTGCATCTGCTGCCCTGCTTTTTTAGCTTCGGACATGTCTTTCAAATGTTTGGGAAGGTCCTCTCCAAACAGTTTCGCTGAATGTTTGATATCTTCCTTGCACAAACGTGTGTACGGGGGATTGAGGTCTGGCTTAATAAGCTCCCTTCTCTTCATGTTAAGTTTCCAGTTTGCGTTGCCTAACAAGGCAACACCGTCCATGACGTGATCGAGCACATGGCGAGTGTCTGGCGTTTTGCCATCATTTAGGTCCTTGACCAGTTTGCCCGCCAAATTAGTCAAGGCAGACAATCCCTGTAGCAGGGGTTCCTGAATTCGCTGGAAGGCTAGATCTACTGCTCTAGTTTTTCTGGGCAACAAATCCCAGATTTCTTCATTCACCGTCGTCACCGACAAATATTTGCAGTTCTCTGGCGGTGAATGCTTTTCCGCTCGTTCCTTGACCGTTTTGGTCGACAATCCCCCAATGAGCATATTGTCAACCAGCTCAGCAAGTTTGCCTTCTATTGCTGGTGACTTCGCTTTGTTTGGAGTAAACGCCTGGGTCAGGCTGTCTATCAATGCATTCTGCGGCCCTGGGTCAGGGCTTTTCGCAGAGCTCATTTGCTTGTTGTTGTTGTTGTTGTTGTTGCTCGTGTCGAGCACTTGGTTCATGGTGGACTCTATGTCGATCGTATTTCCACCCGAACAATCATTCTCCACTGTGGTTACATCGTTTTCCTCGTCGTCTGATCGGAGGAGAAAATCTGCCTTTAAACTCTGGAGGGTTTCGGTCTGAAGTTCCGAACTCTTAGCCAGTTGTGCCAGCGAAGCTTGAAGACCTTGGAGGATTCCCGCCATATTCACCTGTGGTGCATCCTGCTGACTTTCTTCGTTTGAAGTAGATTCGCCGGTCTGAGCCATGTCACTGATCCTATCCTTCTGTCGTTGTAGACGGAAGGTAACAGTTTTAAACCAGAAATTCCCAAAACACAAACTTTTCTTCTCGCCGATAAATAATCGTGGCTTACTGATATTGCGCGTAAAAAGGCACTGATGTTGCGCATGCGTTGGCAATCTCATGGGATCCCTGGAGCAGTGGTGACGAGACAGAACTACACTCGGACGGATATTGACGCATGAAATCAGTTTCTTATATAGCCTTTAAACGATGGATGTGACCTCATGGGCTTCTATGCTTCGGTGTGTATCATTGGTTGATTTTTCTTTAAGTGTTTGGATAATGAGGCCCCTC
>OX419342.1:11802507-11862507 GCA_948470475.1 Galaxea fascicularis
CTAAATGATGCTCGAACAGGAAACCCTCTATGATAGAGCTAAAAGAGTATATTCTTCCAAGGTGACGGAGGCATGCAGTCGAATTCCAAGAGTTCAAGTTACTGTACAAACAAAGAGTGACGGCTTGCCGTCTCTTCCAATGGGTTGGGCCCTGAAGACAATTAAGAAAAAAGTGCGTTTTACAAAGAAACAGACCGAATTCTTAACTGACCAATTTCAAAAAGGGGAGCAAAGTGGACGGAAAAGCGATCCACAGGAAGTTTCGAAAGGAATGAGCTTAGCAAGAGACCAAGCGGGGGAACGCCTATTTCAACCTGATGAAGTCCTTACGTCGCAGCAGATTAGTGGCTTCTTTAGCCGTCTTTCAGCAAAGAAGCGATTAGAAGTTACAGCTGCCGGTAACGAAGCGAAAGCTAGTGAAGTCTCAGAAGTGGCCATGGAGAGCGCCCACTAGGACGAAATTTCCGCCTAAGCTGAGAGTCATCTATCTGCAGTGTGTGTAAATGTGATGAGAGAAGTGGCTATTCAGCATCCGATTGTATCTTTTGATCGTAACATCTGTGTACTTGTAAAAAACGTACACTCACAACTTTAAGAGTGGATAGGCTAAGAGACATGTGCATTGACCTTGGGCTGGATATTTCTGACATTTCACCTCAAAAGAGGAAAAAGCCATACATCACACGACTCACACAATTAGTCCAGGAGTGTACCTGCTCTTCCAAGTAACTGAGCACTGTACGTTTCACGAACAACTGATCCGCTGTTTGTAAAAGGTGGTTGCGTGTTTTATTTACAAGAAGGCGTGACCGCCGAGTCCCACATATCGGATTTCAGTCACTCGATCTCCTGATATTTGTGTTGGACGATTTTTAATATATTCAAAACTGGCGAGTGCAGAAGGCGCAGAAGGGATGCAAATGCTCCAATTCATGTTCACTGGATGCGAAGCAAACGTAAACTAACGGCTTTTTGGCAAATTTACCCTGTTGAGTGCAATTCAACTGTTCAACCTGTTGTGTGCAGAATTAAGCATATGCAGAATTAGGGCAGACATGGCGCAATTGTCAGGGTAGGAAAAGTCGAAATTTGTCTCTCCGTTTTCCGTTTATGAAAATTAAGTGTAGCTATAAACATTTTAATATGTTTGTAGTCATTTCAGCGGCCAGTGAAAATACAACTGACCAAAACAATCATTTGTGACCAACGCGTTTAATTTTGTTATTATGCATCTCATTATGGCGTCATAGTATTAACCGAAATTCGGCCAGTGGTCATCTTTAGACAGCCAAAGGTCCCAAAGAAATAAAACCCAAAACGTAAAGAACTATCTTTCAAGGCTTCTTGGTAGTGTTATTGTAAACTTTGAGACACTACCACACGTATTTTTACCAAGCTATTCTAGGCCACCTTTGCCTTAATTTCAAAAGGCCGAAGATGCCATCTCCTAACAGAGACGTAACTCCTCCAGGAATAACAAAAGAGAAAAACTGTCACTTTGTCTCGATAAAACAAGGCCAACTCTATATTTCTACAGCTATGAAAGTCCTTCTGTTACATTTTTGTCCCTATGATAACTGCCCGAAAAGTGTGTAATTTCAGGATCACACTTGGTGAAATTTGAGCTATTTACTCCCCGAAAGTTTTTATCCGGTTTATTCCCGTTAAAGTGCATGTTTCAAAATCTAACCCCATTTCCGTTTGTTTACTATATAAGGTTACCTAAACGCAAAAAATGAGCCAAATTGATTTTTGACCGTGTCCGCGATTTTTTCGATAATCTTTGATTTTTACTGACATTTACTCTTAAAAACGATCTTGCAGCTGCCATTGTCCAAATCAGGCGATCTGAAGAGCTCAACAAAAAACGCGAACAGGAATACCAAGAAAAGTTGGCTGCAATGCAAAGGTGCATTCAGGAGCTCGAAGGTAGAAACCCTTTTTCCTTCATAGAATTCCATAATGTAAATGAAATGTCCCCTATTTGAGAGCCTTTTTTTTGGTGGGGGGGGAAGGGGGGGTTTGTTACTATCAGGTTTGTTATTAGCAGGTAGAAAACGTGTGCAGCAGTTAAGATTGCTGTAGACCTTTAAGGGTCGTGTTTTTCAAAATATTCTTTTCAAGCCAATTCCAAGACTACAACTTTATCTGCATATTCCAGAAAAAATATTTCAAAAACTTAAAACCTGTATGAGCTATCCACAAAAACGCGATTTGAAAAACAAGTCCACCATTTGCAACCTGTTATAAGCCAATTAGAATGAGTCAGCCATTGAGTTGAACCGTAAAAAATTTCGCGGCAATCCCACCGCGGTCTCGTATTGGGCTTCTGTCATTTATACCTTGCATTTTGCAAATCTTTGCTTTTGTTGATTATGTGAGTCTCTTGAGGCAACGATACACGAGGCGATTTTGTGCGATCTTCGCGTGCCCAAATTCAAACTCGAGCGCAAATCACAAGTAAATTTTGTCGCTGCTTTCTTCTGGCAAACAAATTGAAGTGGATTGCCGTGGAATTGCTGGCGAATTTAATCGCTGATATCTGACATGGCAGCCGTGTTTCAGACCCTACTTTTCTCTGCTTCAAAGACTGTTTTTTATCTCTATTCTAGTATAAAAAACAGGACGAAGCGTGAATTGTGCATTTATTTTTAATGTATAGATATCCGAACGCTGGGCTCCAACAGGGTTGCCAACTAGGCCTGTTCAAAGGCTACTCCATTATCATTTCTATTTCCCCCTTACCTTCTTTTCAGTTTATAAGCTGACGAGTTTTTCGCAGTAGACTTCTCTTTTCCGGTTGTAATGTTCCCCTGTAAATGTAAACAGTGTCACAGTATGTTGCAAGACTCACTAGGGGGTTCTGAGTTGTGTTTCATTGGTTGGCTGCATGGACGAGCTGACAACCGCTTCAGTGAGGTGCGTAAACTGTGAATTTTTACAAGGTCAAAAACTCGAGGTTTAATTTTTGCGTGCACGGTATGCAGATTTATCGGATTTTAATTAAACTTGGCCAAAATATTCGCCAGATATTAGTGCACCAAAGTTTGCGAGGCTCTTACTAAAATTGAAACATTTTTCCGGCGATGTTCCAGGGAGTAACAACAATCAGAAAATCTTCTATTGCTGAAATTCAAAAGGGATTTTCTAAGCAACCGATCGAAATATTGAAAAAGGCTGAGTGATATAGTTCAGTCTGTTCGGATGTCCTTAATAACGCAAATGCTGGTAATTCGGTTACGGAAAGTACGGTTAGTTTAGCGCTTTAAGGCTTGCGCATGCCTACCAAAACAAAATGGTAAAATGTATTGATATTTTCGGATTTTACAGTTTATAAGCTTTACAATGATAAGTATTTTACTGTGGTTTTCTTTAAAGTAGCGCGCCCAGAAATATTTTCCCGGAAGGCACCCTTAAGAGCGAATGTCTGGAAATATCGAGCAACAGGCGGTCACAGCCAAAATTTATTTTTTGCTAAGATTTGGTTTGCTGATGGGTATCACTGAATGTGAAATACCGCCTGAATTTTGAAAAAAAAAGTCGAAAATCTATTCAGGCTGTTGGCGGCCTCGATTACGCACAAAATCGAAGCCAAATTGTTATCTCCCAAAATTTGTACCGCATGCGAACAGGGAATAAAGGTATTGAAACTCTCTTGTAATGTATTGATTAAAGAGACCTTTTAAACCTACTTTACAGCAAACTGAGTCCTGAAAATGATCTGGGAGGGAAAAAGTCAAAATTAAAGATGCATTTTGTACTTTTGGCCTTGCAAAATGGGATTTTACTCTGGGAAAACTATGAGGATTTTAACCATGTGGCACAAGCTCGCTCAGTCTGTAATCCCACTTGTAAAGAGACAACATGTTATTCTAAGACATGTGTCAAATTTGTCCTGGGTAATTGTATCTACGCTTCGTACGACCGAAGTAAAGTTTGAGAAAATCTTCTATTTACCGCGGCTTTAGTAAACATCTGTTTTGGTCCAGACATTTTCCCACCACATGAACTAAATGCACGTTATAACAAACGACTGTATACTGGTACCTTTCTTTAGTGTCTTTGCAAAACATCTTGTGCGTTTGTAGGAATACTGATTCCAAAAAGATAGGCTGTGGCGACTTTGGTAGAATTCCGTTGACCTGTAGTATTCATGGTGCAATTCCCGCTAAGTCGGACTCTTTATACAAAGCCGACAGTTAAACATCTTCTTCCGAGTAATCAAATAAAAATAAAATTAAAAAATGCAGGTTTTTAGAAGTTTTCTTAAGTCTGCATCGTCATTTTCTATGTTTATTTTGGCTTGTTTGTTATAGTGTTATGAATGTAACAAATGATATTCCGAAAATTCCTTCATTGCATCACACAGCGTTTGCGAACAATCGTTACTTCCTTGGAAAGAATTTCTCAACATCGATACATTAAACATTTCCTGTAATCTACTCACGTTGATAGACGTTTCCTTGTTTCTTTGACGTTTTTTTTTTTTTTTTTAGTTTCTTGAGCGGAATTTTTACCTTGGAATAAAAGTTCTGAAGTCTGCAAATTGCTGCACGCTTGCGGTTTCATGTAACGTACACTCACGACTTGAAATTCGTTTGCTTTTTTAATATTTGCGTGGGAAAATCATAAAAGAGAAAGTCTTTTTGGCAGTATTAAAGTTGCTGTGCTGTGAAGTTGTAAAGAACTCTGCTCTGGAACTATGAACAGTAATTGCTCATTTCTTAAAATTACTGGGGGGCGCTGTGGATCAGACACAAAAGACAGAAGTAGATCAGTAGATTGTGTTCCTTTGCTTAGCTGTAATAGAGATATCAGCGCTCATAAATCAGCGTTCGCGCTGAGTGACGTCGAGAATGAAGTGGACTTAATCTTGTCAAGGGCATCCATTTTTTCTACTCCAGTAAACATAACTCAATTGGTGATATGTCCTGCACATCGTGGAGCGCTAGGTATCGGGTGGAGACATTCAGCCAATGAGAAGTGCAGAATACCCGTAATATTATCGAGACATAGTGATGACGTCCTCAGGAAGCCTAGAGCGGAGAGAGGACTCAGTAAAGCCGACTCGCAACTCGTGCTGAAGGAAAGTGGTATTTTCCTTCCTGTGGGATCAGGTGAGATTGGAACCTACTGCTTTAATATTAATACTAAGTTGACTTCTATAGTTACGTTATTTCTGGAAGCGAGCGTTTATTTTTCACTCTCAATTATGGAGTGTACCTGTCAAATAGATTTATTGAATTAAATTAAAAACTGAGATATGCCATCCAATTACAAATTTATTACCCTTCCTTGTTTTCCAGGGGTGTGCCCAAAATGCAGAAAAATGCTTTGCACTATGAAACCTAAGAGGGAGTTGCCGCCACAAGAAAGTGTGGAGGAGAGCGAGTCCTCGCTTTCACAGATAGGAAACTTGAGTCTGGTAAGTAACGCTGCACAATATCACTGATAATTTTCGCTGGTTTCAACAGTGACCATCAGTAATCAGTGGCAACAACAGGTCAGCCAACAGAAATATATTAGTTATCCGTCTGAATACATTTACTGTCCTGTTGTGGGAATGCCGTTAATAACTCCGTTATGGGTCAACTCGTCCAGATCTTATCCATTAACCGCATTTTACATCTAGACAAGAGATCTGCCCAAGTGGCATAACTCGTTTCAGATTGAATTTGGCAATTGGAGAAACAAGACACTGCGCAGCTGGATAAGAGCTTACAATCCAATGCAGCGTATGAAGAGCGCAGTAGGTAACTATAAGTACCTTTATTTTGTCATAGAACGAGACATGCACCACTAGTTTCAGGTGTCCTATCCGTGAGAGCACCCCGGCAAGGTTCTATACTGCTGACTCCACATTCAGAACTCCAACAGAAAGCGCTCCAGATAAACCTCTTGACAAGCTAAATGCATTCTTGGGAAGTAGAGATATAAGTCCAGTGAGAAATGTTATGACCAGTCAGTGGGAGGATGCGAGTGAACGAACCAGGCGTCGCCATGTGCGCAAAGCACGACAGGCCATTACTGCCGCCCTCGATGAAATTGCTCCTAATCAGCTGCATCATTTGTGGAAAGCCGTTGTTTCAAAGCTTTTAGAGCCTCAAAACTCTAGTGAGGAGGAGGAGGAGGAGGATGCCGACAATGTGTTGATGGAAAGCGTTGATGGAGTGCTACGCAAACGCTAATAGATGGGACACAAAACGGCAAATCTTGTCCATAATGGCAGACAAAGTCTCTTACCACACCCTGTTGAAATGGATTCCCAACTTATCCAGATATCGTTTTACTGTTGCTAGAAAGCACATCCTTGCCCACGGCAGAGGAGTTCCAGACGTCTCTCAGCGACGAACAAGAATGGCAGTACCACAGGCAAAACTTGACCACTTTCTGGATTTTATTACAAGTCCACTAATTATTCAGGACCTGCCATTTGGTGAAAAAAGCATAAAGCTTTCGTCAAAAGAAGTTATAACAGTGCCGAATGTTGTTCGCCTTATGATACCAGAATCCATAGCAACACAGTACCAAACATATGCTGAAGAATGTGGTCTTACGCCATTAAGTCGCAGTACATTGCTGAGAATCTTATCTGTGTGTTCTGCCTCAGTCCGCAAGTCCCTGCAAGGACTAGATTACATCAGTGCAACAGGTCAGTACAAACGTTTTTGCCTCCTTTTCTTGTCATTTCCCTTCTTTATGCATAGGGAATATGCTTCCATTCAGGAGGCGTGGCCCAGTTGTTATGTAGACCGAGAGCGGTGTTATGTGACTTGAAAGTAAGGGTTCCGGGCTGAAGTCCCTCTCATGACGTATTTGGAGATTGTTTAACGGTAAACCCGATTTCAGCTACCTCCTGTCACGCTTATAAATAGCCAACAGATTGACCCCCCTCCTCTTGGGGTTCTTTGTCATGTTATGTTCTGTGTAAAACATTTCTTTACCCCTTCCTTATCGCCCCCGAAAAACTGGGCTCCTCACGGGGGAGTGGCAAATAAAATTTTTAGTTATTTTTTCTGTGTCATGATGCTAAGTAGTCATGATCATCAACTATTAATAGGTGCCCGAGCTTTTGATGACTTGACTATGGCTTTAGAGACACTGGGGGATGTAAAAGGCATGACGTGGGTGAAAGAGCAAACGGACCTACTCAAATCAACAAAACGTTACCTCAAGAGTGCTTATAAGGTAATGGTTTGTGCTTCAGTGTTCTCTAGGATTTGAGATTGCTCTTGCACAGATTTTTTATGGAGTCAGTTTCTGAAACAAAAAAGTGCAGCTGGCATAATTAGCATTTTGTGGTTGTCAGTGGAGCAACCTCGATCCCAAAATCTTTCTCTGTTTCAGCAGTTGCTATGTAGCTTTGAAGATGATTCCTGCAGATGGACATACACATGCGCAGTAAGACGGGAAGAGCAAAACTCAGTCATTACCATTCTCGTCCCCAGAGCCCGCACGCGTTTCAGGCCTGTGAAGGCCAAACGTCCATCGGTTCCAGGCTAATAAAAAATGGATGCTAAAAACTGCTGTGGCTTCCGTGGCTGACCAAAATGACGGTAGCCTCGGAAACGAGATTGTATCATAATGGAATCGGCTTAATTTAGAGGTCCTTGTTTTACATCCGATTAAATAAGCGAAACGCGTGCTCTGGGGACGAAATTTGTTTTAAAGCACAAAATGAGGCATGCACATTTCTTGATTATACCAGTATTAAAATATCACAACCCTTTTAAAGGTTATTCGGAGCTCTTTCTGTTGCTATGAAAAGGTTAGGTAACCTGTCTGTGAAAATAAATAATAAGGCAGCCATTTGCACATATATTCGGCACTTAAATCTGGACACAAACAGAGCTTTTAACATGGCAAAGTAAAGCTACAACCAGTTGCAAAATTGTTGAGACATTCGCCATCAAAAACGTCTCTTCTTTCTCGAAAACGCTGCTGCTAACAAATCTGTGACATGCAATACTCACCCACTCCCTCTCCCCCTTTCAAAGTTGTTCCTCAAAGTTTCGAGCATGGTGCTGCACCGTTAACAACTTTGATAAGAGGGGGAGGGGGAGGGAAAGCGGAAGATCATGGAAACGTCATTTAAGGCCAAATGGCATACAGTGTCTCAAGTATTTTTGCAACTCGTTGTCTAATTAAGGTATAAAAGTGAACTTTGTTTTCTCTGGTATGAAGGATGCAACAATGGAGCTTAGCAATTAATTTTGAAGAACTATATTTCCTTATTATAGTCTTAGACATATTGACGTTCTAGTTCGTCAGAGAGTATGCAAAAAACTAAATTTGAATTCGTCGAATTTTCTTAACTTGCAGTTAATGACGTAACAAATTGGAGTGTATTCTTTCCTTTTGTTCGTGCAACTTAATAGACGCCCTACGTCTAGGGCGTCTAGACATAGACGCCCAACTTAAAGCGTTTATAAGATATGACAGGTGTGAGACTTTTCAAGAGTTAACACTAGCAGTAGAGAGCACACCATAGTCAATGCTCAATGCGAAGTGACATTATTGACAATACAATCGCGCCAATGCATAACTGCTTACATTTGATTTTAGCCGACAATAAAGACCGCCCTACAAGACTACTAGGCAATTAATTTTATCTGACAACAGTGTGGTAATTTCGTCCCTTTTATTTTGTAACGCAAGAACAATTGGCATGCTATTTGGTCATGTAACATTCCGTGATTGCGTTATTTTTTGAGTAAATGGCTTTAGGAGAAAACTACTTGGGCTACTATCATTTCTTCCCAATCCTAAATAGTGACAAATGCCAAACGAGAACAGTGGTAAAACGATTATAAGTGTAATATGCATTTCCTTTGATTTTCTGACGGTCTACCATTTTAGCACGGTCTACCATTGAAGAGTAAGATATATGATATCTTAATGTATTTTTTAGTGAACGCAATGGTAGACCGTGCTAGAATGGTAGACCGTTGAATTTGGTAACAGTCCTTTGTGGAAATTAGTAAAAAACGTTTCAATCAGTGTAACATAAACGATGCAAAGCATTGACAGCACTTTGGCATTTCATTTTATGTATTCTGCCGCTGTTTTCTAAGCAGCTGGATTTAATGGCACGCGATCACATTAGAATGTCCGTTTATGTGGCTAATTCTTTTACATCAACAACAGCTTATCTCCTCAATCTAGTGTCGGCTTTTGGCGTCATTTGAAAAGGTAAACCTCCTGCCTGACGGAGATTCACAGTAAATGGCTTAGAATCACGTCTTTACAGACCGTAAGAGCAAAAACGGAGTTATATAAGTAGTCTATATCGAAGCTTAAGAATGTTTTCGGGTTTTCTCCGTAAAAGCAGTGAAATACGCTCCGATTACGTCGTACGATAAACAGCACAAAATGAGCTTTATCGGCTGGCTATTTTTAATTCACGTGATGTAAGACAATGAAACCCTATTTGTTTTAAACACCTCATTAAAAGCAAAAACTACAATAGCTCTCGCCCAGATTCCCTAACTAATAAAGTGGCCATACAGTGCACTAGCATTGAGACAACCAGTTGCAAAATTGTTGAGACATTCGCCATCAAAAACGTCTCTTCTTTCTCGAAAACGCTGCTGCTAACAAATCTGTGACATGCAATACTCACCCCCTCCCTCTCCCCCTTTCAAAGTTGTTCCTCAAAGTTTCGAGCATGGTGCTGCACCGTTAACAACTTTGATAAGAGGGGGAGGGGGAGGGAAAGCGGAAGATCATGGAAACGTCATTTAAGGCCAAATGGCGTACAGTGTCTCAAGTATTTTTGCAACTCGTTGTAGCTAACTTAAGGATTCGTAGGTTTTTTGGCATTTCTAATTTGTTTCGTTGGAAAAATTGTTTATTGAACAGGTACACATTTCCAAAGAATCCTGCATCCCTGACCATTGTAGAGCTTACGCCCTTAGCGATCCAAACGATCCTGAGTTTCAGACAAAATGCAGTCACAAGCATCTTGGCATTTGCGATCGCTGCGATAATCTCAAGACAGTGCTAAACAACATCGACGAGGCTATCTCCCAAATGCCGGCCCACAATGCTGACGTCATCGAAGAACTGACGTTCGTGACTGACCAAGCGAAACAAGCTATACATGCATGGAAAGCGCACCTTCTGAGGAACGTTAACCAGGACAAAGCACGCACCGATGCACTTGACATGCTAGATGAAACGTCAGTACTTCTAGTTCAAGATTGGGCCATGAAGTTTCTTCCCAGGAAGTACAGGGAAAGCCAAACCGATTGGTTTGGAAAAACGAGGAATCTTGTGGCACATAACAGTGGCGATCCATAGGGCTGAACTCGACCAAAAATTCCATTCAATGACATTCGTTCACGTATTTCAGAGCTGCAATCAAGACAGTTGCACCGTTCTTTCCATCATGAAGGATGTGGTATCAAAACTGAAGAAAGAGCTCCCACACCTGGAATCTGTGTACTTCCGTCAAGATAACACTGGATGTTATCACTGTGGGGCGTCTATCATAGGAGCAAGCCTAATTGACAAAGATACTGGTGTTTGTTCGACGCATGGATTTCTCAGATCCACAAGGTGGTAAAGGTGCTTGCGATCGAAAGGCGGCCTCTATCAAATCGCATATGAAAATCCACTTAAATGCCGGCAATAACATCGAGACTGGGTGGGAAATGGTAGCTGCAATGTTGTCTTCTGGCGGAATACCTGGAGTCCATGTGACATTAGCAATCCCTCCAACATACCCTCGACCATTAAGTGCGAAACTGGAAGGTGTCAGTGCTATTTCCAACATTGAGTACAGAAAAGATCACTTACGAGTGTGGAGAGCGTACGGGATCGGGCCTGGAAAGGTAGTACCGTTATCCAAAACAGGCATACGAAATGAGATGACCATCCCCGATCTCGGTGAGGACATCACTGAATCTAATCAGCTGTCTGATGCACACTTCATACCAACGAAAGCAAAGCCTCTTCGTCCCCAAAAGAGTAATTCACCACAGCAATGTCAGGAGACAGCAGATGAATCGAACCCTATGTACTCATGCCCAGAAGAAGGATGTATGAAAACATATCAGCGTTTCTCAGCCCTTCAACACCACCTGGACTGCGGTAGACATGAGCGTGCGCTTGAACACGAGACCCTATTAGACAAAGCAGCGAATGGATATTCAGCAAGGTTACAGGGACAGTCAGGACGTTTCCCAGAACTACCACCAGCAGCACGTCCCAACAGTGGAGCACAACCAAGCTTACAGATGGGCTGGGCTCTGAAATCAAGTCAAGGTCGGAGAACAAAGCGCTTTTCAGATAAACAGAAAAACTACTTGTTCACTAAGTTCTCTATCGGAGAGGTTACCGGCCAGAAAGCTGATGCTGCGTCCGTGGCTAAGGCCATGATGACAGCAAAGGATGTTAACAGAGAGCGGTTGTTTACAAGTTCCGAGTTCCTGACAAGCCAACAGGTTGCAAGTTACTTCTCAAGGTTGGCTTCCAAACGCACTCTAAAAGACCAATCTGGAGGAGAGGAGGAGGACAGTGATGTGGAGATAGATCAAAGAGAAGCAGCAGAGAATGAGGATGATTTCAGTGGTTTACGAAGCAATATTCTTGAGCAATTAGCAATATCGCATCCCATATACTATGACTGCTATAACTTGTGTGAATTGATCAAGAACGCGAAGATTTCAAATTTCGCTATACCTGTTCTCCAGGACATTTGCAGGCACTTTGACATTCCTGTAGCAGACATAACAAAGCGAAGAAAGGCCCCGTATGTTGACAGGATTGTGGCTTACTGCCAAGATTGTCCCTGCCATAATGATACATAAAGTTTGCACACGTTAATTTTGAGACGTTTCAGATAACTATGAGCTCAGTAAAATTCTAAAAAGGTTTTCCTCAGTGACGATGTGCACAGTTGTTACAGTATGTTATAATATTTTGTTAAACTGAAATATCAGGAAGCAAAGTTTTCAAATCGTCTTTTATGAAAGAATTGTATACATGTGCGTGCAATAGCATCAATCCTAACGTGAGATCCACAAATGCCCATGACAAAATAAGCCTATCGATCCTACCCCTCCCACGGTATAAAATTGGTGTCACGTAATGAAATATGACACAGCACTTAGTCTTTCCTGAAACAATTGTGATAACTGATCAGAATTCGGCGTCTCAAATTTTGATAATTTACTCGTGGAAAATGGTTCGTTTAAAAAAGTTTTCACTGAGGGCTTTGTGTGGATACCTTGCTCTTTATGGACAACAATTCAGAAGAATTTTCGAGCGAATCCTACGAGCTTATCCAGTCGTGAACTCAGTCAATTCGAAGAGGACTACTCTGAACGGTTTTCTATCACTGTCGTTACAATCTATTTTCCTTGAATATACCTTTAAACACACAAGAAACTTTGCAAAGACTCAAAGCAAAGGTTGAATTTTTCGTTTTCCTGCCTTATTTTGAAATTACATGAACGTTTTCCATGCGGTGGGAATTAAATTTCAGCGTAAAGAGCATCGCGGCGGGCAATGTGTTTACTCCAAGATGCGGTTTTTTTAAGAAGATTTTCTCCAACTTAACGTCGCCCGTGCAAAGCGTAGATAAAATTACCCAAAACGAATTTTATACATGTTTTAGAATATCATCTCATTTGCCTACAGCTGAAACTACAGACAGAATGAGCTTGTGCCACATCGCTAAATTCTTCCTCGCGTCTTAAGGGTAAAATTGTATTCCGCCTAGCCGAAATACAAAGTCGTTTTAAATATTGAAATCTTTCTTTTCGAATCGTGGTTAGAACTGAAATTCTACTTCAAAGTATTTACTTAAGGCCTTCTCGATCTATTTATGCTGACAGAGTTTAAATAACATTGGGTTTGTTCTTATGCAATACAAGTTTTGGGACCAGCCAATTTTGGTCCTAATATTTAGTGTCTTTGAGGCTGAGGCTGAGGTGTCTTCGAAACTACTTTGGAATTTCGAAAATCAAACTACACCTTGTTTGTTGAGACGATGATACCTACCAACAGACCAAACCGCATTGAAAACTAAATTTTGAGTGTGACCAAGAATTCTTGATTTTGCTCGATATTAGTGGACACTCGCTCTTAAAAGCCTCCAGTAATCTTAAAACTATGTGTAGGTTTAACTTGAATAACTACACAAGGGGGCAGATGAAAAATAAGTAGTCTTTCAATTGAATACAGACATGATTACTTCAGAAACGCTTCTCGTGAGTCTTTCTATTTCGTGTGCCAAAGGGAGTGGCAATATACCACAAGTTTACCATCTTCTATTTGAGTGGTGTTTATGTGCTTTTAGACGACTAATATCATGGTTATAAATTAACCTTTAATTTCTGTGTTAACGTTTAACCAAGGATTGCATCCTCTGTGACCATCAGTTGGTCCCAGACGAACATTAAGGCTTATTTTCTATTCTGCAGATGTAGTGGCCGAAAACCAGCGTGTGCAAAGTATCATTAAAGAAAAACAAAGACAGTGTGGCTCAACGTGATAGAGAGAATGAAGACCGCCAGAGTGATGACAGTGTTGAAGAGATCAAGGAACCTGCCCCAAAAAAGTCTGGAGGTAGGCTATATTCCACCACGAAAAACTATTCTTCACTAATTAACTCATATTAAGAAGGGACTTATAAGTAGAAACTAAAAGAACCTGTTCTTGTGCACAACTTTTGCATAATTGCTACATGTGAGCTCATTGTATTTCCGAAGACATCGTTAAAAAAAGAGATTGTGTAAGAGTACCCACGGGTTTAAAATCGTTAAAGTGTATGTACAGAAAGATAAACAACAGGCAAAAGTGTAATTTTTCCGCTTTTCATCGCGCACAAAATGGCATGGCTTCACGTAAGAGTAGTGCGCTCAAATAAAGGGCATGCATATTGCTCCCGTCATCAGTTTCAAAAACCTGTTTAATTTATTTGGGAGAAACACATCCACAGCCAAATTTTTGTAACAGAATGTAAGATGGCAGCTATTTTTGAAAAAGAAAAACATTTTCCTACAGATGTTCAATCGGAACAAAAGTTGGGTCATACTGCAGAGTTTGAGTAAAAAGCTATTGAAACTGTTAGGGCCCAGTCCCCTTAAACACTCTGCAGTTTGGTTTGGTATTTATTAACCTCTTTATTGTCGCAAATGTCGCATATCATGGCTTTGGCCGTAGAAAATCGTATTTGAAGTGTACTAAAGAGTTTAAAAGTCGGGTCCTTCTTAGGTCCTTAACTCCTCAAGACTGTAGCACGCCACCACCACTAATTTAATGTCATTCTGTTTCTAAGGACTAATTACAGGCCTCAACCTTAGTGGCATTCACGAAAGGTATGAGGGTGTCCTGGACATCTTGGCGAAGGAGAAGTGCTCCCTTGCCAAGGCAATGAGGGAATATGGTGTCCCTAGGAACACTTTAGGAGACTACATAGGAATATGTGAGTTAAAGATAATTGATCCTGACATGTACAAAACAGTTGTACAGCAGGAATTGGGAAAAAGCCGCAAAGTGTCGGTTAAATGTATTGAAAAGAGTTGTCGGTTGGCCTTGAAAGAGTATCGGGCTCAAGCTAACAAGCTAATAAGATGAAAGGAGAAGGAAAACTACTGCCTTTCTATGCTGAAGAGGATTTTTACAATACAAAGGATTAGTTAAGATTAGCTTACAACCAGTAGTTTCTTGTGTTCTTTATCACATAGCAGTTTAGATCAAATAAGCTGTTACATTTGCTTTTGGTTTTGTTAATGTTAGACTGGTTAAGTACGATGTTTATGTCAAATGGAAAAAGGTTGCTTAGCTGCTTCCCATACAGTCGTCCACTATATTGTAATAATTTGCGTTACAATGTTAATTTAAAAAGCACTTTTTCTTTCGACATCTTTTTTTCGCAATATTTTCCGTAAAAAGTCAACATGAGGCAATGTTTAATGTTGAAAAGAAAGTAATATGATAGCACATGACTGATGCATCACAACCAAAAATCCCAGTCACGTTTTCCATCATCGTGAAACCTAATCCTCTTTATGTTAAAGACAATGGAGAACAATATTGTGACGTGGTCATGCCTGTTGTTTGTCGCTTGCCCTAGACATCTGCTCTTTATTAAAGGTGATAAAAATATTGGAAATAACAATAAAATTGAAAACTGTTTGGTAGAAATGTGGGAACACCTTCAAATAGATAATAATTGATGATGTAATATTCTTCTCAGGTTTAGACCAGTTTTTCTGTAAATATTGCGAGCTGGCTTTATTAACTACTTTCAGTTTAGAGGGGGCCCTGCATATGGTGGATGTTTAGACGGGAAATACATAAATCTTTCCTTGGGAAACTTTTTTTTTCTTTTCCCCTCTTAGATCCTGTTTACTGACAAATTAACTGTCACAAACTGTGACATGTTCGGTGTGTGGCAAATTTCAAATGTTGTTTCCATTCTAAAACAACTTCTAAGCATGACCTAGCACCATTAATTTCAATTCATATGTAGCCCAACTGAAAAGTATCATTATCGTCCATCTGATCATGTTGATTTGTAACAACTTCAAGGAAATGATCTCTTAGAAAGAAGTAAAGAACTTTTTTTTCGTATATCTAAATTTCCAGCTGAAAGTAATAGGATTTATGGCCCAGTTCTAAATTCCAAATTAAAAGACTAGGCACCTTTCAACTTTCAAGCAACAGGATGTTCAGTTTTCAAATAGCAGTTGTAGGTTATGAAGTAATTTGCCAGATCCCTGATTCACTTGCCCGAGTCAGGTGCAATTGTCATACATTATTGTCTAGTAAAAATAAATTTAGCCTTTCTATTTCCTTTATTGCGTTGAGAGGGTGCCATGGGTCATAACAACAACAACGTATAACAAAATCAGCATGTTCTTATTGTTTATGCCTTTCCTAAGCATGATGACCATCAGATTACTACGAGAAATTATAAGCAATAAGTATGCACTAAGATTGATAGAACATTATCTCATTGTTTGTGTGTTAAGTTTGCTGAAGAGTAAAAAAATAAAAGAAAGTGAGAGATTGTTTTTTCTATTTTATTTTGTTAATTTTTCACTGTTAGGTAAGTTTGCTGAAGAGTAAAAAATAAACGAAAATGAGAGGTTGTTGTTTCTATTTTATTTTGTTAGTTTTTCATAAGAAAAATTAAAAGCGGGATCCATCCACAACAGCGTTAATCAATTGCTGTGGGCCATTGGGTTTTCACGCATTTTCTTTCCCCATAAACGACCGTTACTCGGTGAGGTATCCCTGATGTGCACTACTATATCAGCATGTTGGCAGATATAACGATATACTGTCAACCTTGTATGGTGTTGGTGTGTATTCGCCGAATTGTATGAGCCTGTACATATCAACCGAAACATCTGTCAGCCGACCGAAATATCGGTCTAAATATTGTTTGATGTAGCGACTGATACTAGATACTATCTACCGATATATCGACTGATACTATCGACCGATGTATTGACCAATCTATCGGTAGATATATCAACCGATACTAGAGCATTTATCTACCAGTCGCGTGTCGGTTGAGCATTGGTCAAGTATTGGTGAAGTATCGGTGAACCGCCAAGTATTTCGACTGATAGGATTATCAGTTGATACATCCGTCGATACTCGACCGATATATCGACCGAAGTATCTGTCCATATATCGGTCAAGGCCCCCCATAAGATACATGATCCCACCTGACTGTAATGGTAAGCTTATATAATCTTGCTTTCTGAACATCACCTTCATTTGATTTTTTTTGGTTTACGTATAGCAAGAAAATTTAGAGCTCGGCGTCTACATTTTTGTTTCCCATGTGTAAAACATTGTGACAAAGAGAAGTGCATAATCAAATTTTCACCTAACCGCCAAAGTGGAAGCAAATGGTCAAGTAGACAGTTTAAATACCACTTTTACTTGCAACAGCTGCAGCCTATGGACAGTAAACTTTCAAGGCTCTGCTCTAGTTGAAGGCTCCACGAGAACAGTTGTTGGCCTTGCACTTGCTGTGACATTCTTTATTCCTGGAGATGGCTTTGCCAAGTTTGACAAAACACTAAAACAATTCCTTGGAATAAGCTGTCTGTCCAAAAACCGGTATTACAAAGTGATCAAAATGGTCTATCCATTGGTAACCAATATCTTGGATGGAATGTGTAGTGTAGTGAAGAAAAGAACAGGATGAATGTCATGGCCCCTGAAGAGCGTGGAGGCTGGCAAAGAGCTGTGGTTACCTCAGATGGTGTGTGGCATACCAGGGGTCACTTCACTAAGAATGGTTCTTTTATCATAAAGAACTATCTTACTGGAGGTCTCCTCTGGTATGGCCACAAATGTATGCAGGACAATGACGATGTCATCGAAGAAGATTTAGGAATGGCCAAATCAATGGAGGGTGTCTAAGCGGACGAGTGCTACAAAGAAGCAAAAGAAGAGGGTTGTGTGGTGAATACAGTCTGGCAAGATGGTGATTCAAGCTCTGCAAAATCTGTCACCCAACATCATCCAGCTGCAAGAGTGTTCAAATGTAGAGGACATGTAGAGAGAGCAGCCAAGAAGAAAGAGTTCTCTGTAGACATAAAACAGAAGTACAGGGAGAAGTTTGTATTAGTCAAGACAGTGAAGTGTAAATGCAATCATCACAAATCGGGCTGTGGCTGTTTATCAGATGCCGGATGCCAGGAGCCCGGATCAATCATTTCTGTCTCCTGCAGCAAGGCAAAGAGCCTGAGGAATACACCAAGCATCTGAGAAATTTGTCCCAGAATCACTGCAGAGATATTCATCAGTGGGAAACTGGCTCTTGTATATTTCATGACCGGCTCATCTGCTCATGTGGTTCATGTGAAGAGGGCGAGGATCTCCAGTGTGATCATACTCAATAGAAGACCAAGTGCTCTTTAACCTGGAATTATCCTGGATATCGGTCAGAATCTAGTGTGAAAAACGTGCAAATGAGGCATCTTCAGTGATCCATCCCGCGCTTGACAGGACACTCCAACCTGTGTGAGGCCCACTTTACTGTTCTTCCAGAATTCAGGGCAAAGGATCAGAGTCTGAACAGCTTAACATACTGTACAGGTACACAGGACATCCCAATACCGGTATATACCTTCAAGTATAGGGGATCCTGTAATTACATGTAAATATAACCTCAATATCATCAACATATATTGCAGCATTTTGGTAATGTTCACTTGTCCATAAGGGTTTTATGTTTTTTCAAAAGATCTATGATATTTTGTGATGTTATTGGTCTTGCACATGACATGAAATGTGCAGTTTCCAGAAAAGACCTAAGTAGGAAGACTACAAGTTGTGCTATGCTGGCAATAATATTTTGGTAATCTTCACTTGTAGCTAAGGGTTTGCTGTACGTTTAGGTCGTTTTTAACGCGTTTCGTATGAGTTTAATTTCCTCGAAAATTTTAGACTGCATGTGACAAGGACTGCTATACCAAACTGGCTCTTCAAAGGGTAAGCTGAGTCACCAAGCAGATGGGTATTTCTTGGAATAACATGTCTGGATTTACTTCAGCATCTTGGAAAAAGAGTGAATTTCTAAAAACCCTCGCATCCTGGACAGAACCTGGATAGCCACAAAAGGCATCAGTAAATTGCATGTCCATATCGCAGATTACTTGTAACTGCAGAGAGTGAAACCCTTTACGATTGACGTACTGTTCATGGTTTTTCTGTGGTGCTTTGACTGGAATATGGCATCCACTGATGGCGCCCAAAACACCAGGAAATGCCTATTCTTCCTCAAATCCTTCTTCTACATCGATTGCTCGTTGCTCTGAAGGAAACTTGATTAAATGACCGGAAAGATTGTTGGCAATCGCTCCACAAATCCTGCAATAAACACAGACTGCACTCGATTTTGTAACGTTAAATCGATCGGTCACTGATCGCAGACATTCAGGGTTCCCAAGCATCCATATCATAATCAATACGTGCTTCTGTAAGTCGATGATAGGTCGGCCTCCATTCCTCTGCCCATGAGGCAGATCTGGGCAAGCAGCAAGCAAGCATTCCAAACAGCTGACAGGTTTTCTTGACATTTGAAAAAGACTTCGAAAATCTGAAACACTATAGAGTGGTGTAATGCGTTCAAAGTAATAATCAATATGGACATGACTTTTTCTTTCCTTACTGCCTATCAACAGGAAAAATAGAAATTCATCATCTTCAGAACTGCTTGCTTCCCGTAGCACTGAATCATCAGCAAGTTCCTCTATTAAAGAAAGAACAGCTGCACTACACGCCATGGCCATCTTGTTTTTCTTTTCAAATTTAGCGCTTGTGCATTCTGCTCACACGCGCTCTGCATTTTGCAGCTGCTGTCATGGTAACTGATCCAAACACTATAAAGCCCTGTTCCTTTGGTGCACCATGATCCGAGTGATCTTGGATCACAAATCCTGATACAGATCCTCCCAAAGGAAGGCAACCTGAGTGGAACAAGAAGGAACGGGAACTTCTTCCTGAAGAACATGACCCAAAATTCTTTAAGTGGATGTCAAAGAAGGCTGCAATGATGAAGGAGAACTTAACTGCGGGAGTGCGTCTCAAAGCTGGTCTGCAACCCGGCGAAAAGATGACAAGTAATGCCGCTGAAGCAGGAAATCATGTCTTGAAAGAAGTAGCTGACTATGAAGAGATGCCAGTACCAGAATTTGTAGTCCTAGCCAAATCTGTGGCGTTAAACCAACACCAAGAACTTGTGCAAGCCATACTGAGGAAGGGACAATGGCATTTTAAAGAAGAGTACTTTTATCTTGAAGTAAAGGAAGATGCCTGGATGCATGGCATGACAGTAGAATCCAGACAAAGGCATGTATCCAAAGATGTGAATCTTGATCTAGGTGTTAGGCAAGTTCCAAATGAGTCAGCAACTTCATCAGGGCGACTATTTGTTTCGTACACCAGCGCCAACTTACAGATCAGCAGTTTGCAACAAAGCAAGTGAGTATCTAACGAAACCAGGTAGCTTTGTCCAGCTTCCCAACGAAGTAGAGGGCGAGAAGAAGTCTTTTGTGTACAGTTGCACTAAGGCAGATAATCCTAATGTTGTGACAGTCAGGGAAAGTGGTAAAGTGATCTGTTCATGTTTGATGTACCGTTCAACTCCAAACATATGTTCTCACTCAGTCGCTGTTGCTGAAAGGGAAAAGAATTTGCGAAACTTCCTCAGCTGGGTAGCTAAGTTGGAAGACTCTAACTTGTACAGGTAATGATATACTCTTGTAATGAAACTGACTTATATCTACTGGTCTCCTAACCTCCTACACAGACATTCTTAAACCTGTCCTACAATCTTCCGCCACTTCATGAGCCTAAAGCGGCCTTCACACGACAAACTAAAGTTGGCAAATTCGTGTTGGCGAACTCAAGTTGGCGTGTGTGAAAGACACAACAACAGCTGTCCGGCATGTTGGCAAACTGTTGGTGAGAAATAGAACTTGTCTCTATTCGCACCAACTTTTTCACCAACTTTTTCGTGTTGGTACTCTCGTATTTGATGGGTGAAAAATTGGCAAACTTGAGTTGCTGCATTTAAACCAATCAGAATTTGTGCTGTATTCACGTGATTTGAACTCCTGTAGAAAACTCAAAGGAGGAAACTGCTTTTGCAGTTGTATAATATGATTGGCGGGGTCAATTCTGCATTTTGCCTGAAAGTTGAAATGGATCTACTCTTGTTTCGGAGCTTCATCAGGTTGTGCATGAGGTGTTTTGATATCACCAGCAAATAAACCAGGAGTTTTCACGCCAAAACGTCTTTGAAAGTGTCGGCTATCAATTTAAAAAAATCTCAACTCTATAATGTCAAGTCTGATAGGGAGACACTTTAATTTTTGACTAGTAAAATTGTGATGTGACGATCGACGAGTCTAGGTGGGATGTGATAAACGAGAGCAAGGAATTGTCTCCTTGGCGGTCTGCTCCGTTTGTTGATTATGAAGCAGATTTTTTTATGAAACGCGAATTAACTTCTAATTCGCGAAATAGTTGTTTTGGACACTTCAGAGATGTCTCATATTTATTGCAAGCTGTTAACAGAAATAGCCCATGGTATTGCGAGGAACAGATGTTTTTGGTAAATATGATCGCATAACCTTGCTCATTTGAAAATATGGATGTATACAAGTATAAACTGGTGCTACAAACTCACCAGTGACAATATATCTCAAGGTAAGGGCTAACTTCTCACCGGCTGGGATGCTCTTACGCATGTTGGTGTCCTGTTTCTGTATATGTGGCTTAACCATTTCTAAAAGCTCGTCGAAGCAAGTTTGATCCATGTGCAAATAATTTTTGAAACCTGCATCATCTTCTGCACGAAGCTCTTGGATGAGCCTATTGTATGCACCAAGGGATGGATTTCTGCTTATGCAGGGTTTTGTCCAAACAGTTTTATTTCTCCAACGCTTTCTTCTGTTCATTCTCCGGCGATATACATAAAATAAAAGCAAAGCACAAGCGGTAAGTCTCTGTAAGTGCCATTGCACTACAGTGGCCATTTTGCAAGTTGGCGTGTGTTGTGATCTGACGCATGTTTGATGTGTGAAAGCATGAGTTCGCCAACTCTTCCGAGTTCGCCAACATGAGTTTGCCAACTTTAGTTTGTCGTGTGAAGGCCGCTTAAGAACTGAGGCGAAGAATGTCTGCGTAGGAGCTACTGGCTTGTGTCAGTCTTTTTTACTTTTACTTTTTGCTTTATGGTGAAAAAAGAAAACAAAACAAACAGAAAAAAGGAAAAAATCCAGTTTCTCGTTACGCCGTTACACGTCTTACTAACAACCTATTTTTGGTACTTTGTTGCATAAAGTTCACCTGGGGCAACAAAAACACCAGGTCATTCATTGCAATGACTGCAATTACAATTTTTAGAGTAGCTCCATGACAATCATGCAAAGTTAATCAGTGCTGCTGAATATTATTTGTACAGATTTCCAACTGTACATAGTGGATATGTTTTGTTTATAATAATTATCATTCTTGAATTATAACAATTTTCAATAAATAAATATCATCTTTCCATTGCAATAACTGTAACATGTATAACTTTCCCATCAGAAAAAACGTTTATATTTTATTCAGTGGTTCTTTTTTTTTCATCTTGACTGGTGGCCATCTTGCCACAGCAAGGTCTCCAATGTATACCTTGTACACCTGCAAATACAGAACACAGCCATTTGGTATGTGAGGCATTATTTTGGATGTTTGTATTTGAATGGAGAATATAGAAGAAATAAGGGGTTAAGACAGAGATGTTTACAGACATATTGATATTCTCAATGAGATTCAAATGACAGAAAAAACTTACATTCATATGAGTTGAATCTGGTCAATCCACAAGCGCCCCTGGGATGATTTCCCGCACCACGTTTTACAGTGTCTCAGGGAAAACATAAGTCGGCTTTCCCCAAGGCACATCCCCTCAGAAAAAAAACTAAAAAAACTGTATTTTTTTAATATTTCATGATATAAGCTACCAGTGCAACAAAAATCATTGAGTTCTGAATACATGAAAATTTGGCAGGGCACATACCTTAAGAACTGAATGGTGTGGATATACCATGTGAGCGATCAGATGTGTTTTTTGGAGCTTCGTGATATTGTGAACTTTTTTAACCAAATTTGCTTCTCAGAGTCTTTTATGAAGTTTTTTTAAAAGTTTTTGTTTGGCCGTAGTTACTAAAACATGGAACGACCTAAAACGACCTAAAACCACCTAAAACCATCTACAACCACCTACAGCCACCTCAAAAAATTCAACAACCATCTACAACCACTCGCAAACAATCTAAAACCATCTAAAACAAGGTATGAATGTCTGAAATAAGGCGAGACGACAACATGTCACGTACATGAAATACGAGAATCGAACAAAGCATCCACTTCCCCCCAAAATCTTACTCTCCCTGGTCCCTTGTCAACCATTGGCTTAAGTCACAAAATGAAATACGAGATCATGCTAAGTATATTACTTTACAAAATGAACTATCAAGTCAAAAAAATAATAAAATAAAATAACAAACTCATAGTCGAAAGACTGACTTGATTTGGCTTTTTCTACCCTGGGTACCAGTGACACGTTTTGGTTCACGTTTCATTTGTTTACATAATAGCACAAGGTCGGATTTCTCTCTCTCAGAGTCTGCTTCACTCCTGTTTTGTTCTGAGGTGGTGGATTACATTCCTAAGGACAAGTTAATTTTTTTAGCATCTGTTTATCATCCACCAAACATGTTTGTACATTTCTGGTGACTCCTTTAGATTAAGCCTAGTGTCTTTTACACCCGTTTCCTGTGTCATCACGCAAGGCTAAACTCCCTTGCGCACAAACCATCAGTTGTTGCTTAAATTACAATCAAATTGTCGATGAGTTTCACAAGAGAGAGGAAACAAAATCAAACCTATATCCCAGCCCTCCCAACATACAATGTAAGAGGACAGTGCGGTGGAAGTTTTGTGTTAACCTTAATGGTTGATAAAAGAAGAATGGGTCCAACACAGAATTCCTGAAAATCTTCTTCACAAACAAACTGACGGTAAACTTGAAAACCAAATTTGAGAGTAGGCTTAACTTCTTGCTGAGCCATACAAAAGTTGGGCACATAAACAAAGACAATGCTTATCTGGCTTATCAGTTGACCGTAAGTTTTTTGAAGAAAACGATTAAATAGAAGGTCAACAGTAAATACCTTCTCCAATCGTCAAAAAGGCTACATCGGGCCACTGCGTAAATCGCACATCCTTTGCCTTTAGTCATGCTCAAAGCACGGCAGGAAAATTTATGTGTTGTTGAATGCAGTCACGGCACGAATACAATCCCTTTCACAACGCTTTAGATACATCCAAAAACCTGTCCATCAAGCCTTGATATAATTCTTCCTAGAGTGGCCAGTTACAGTGCGACCACTTGAACCGGGCCACTCCGAACAAAGTTAACCAATCAAAGCGTCAATTGAGAACAAAGGATGGCTTCTTTTTTTGTAAACGGGCCAATGAAACTCAAGAAAGCAAACAACGGTTTAACAACAAAAATTGGAAACCCAACAAAGTTGCGTAAGGTTGCGGACGTCTCAGGAAACTTGGTCAATTTTTGATTGGCTCGTTTCGATCCTATTTTTTTGGCTTGTGAATTCATGTTAACATATCTCAGGCGTTTATACGTCTCAGTCTGGTCTTAGTCCACTTGGCTAGTTATCCGAAATGTGTTCCGAAGTCTATCAGTGGCTAAAGAGTATTTCCAGTGGTGTGAACTTAGAAAGATTAGCCAAAGAATTTGAGATTAGGGGCTTCTCAAGCCACCAATCCTTGAAGTACCTTCAGAAAGAAGATCTTGATGCTTTCTTCCCTTCACCACAAAAACTTCTGTTGGCTGAAAAGCGCATTCTCCAGGAGGAGATAAACAAATTGAAAGAACCAAATTTACCACCACGTGAACTTTTCCCACCACTTCAAGTTTCAAGACAAGCATTTCCTGCAGCAGCAACACAGTCGTTCAACGATATATCTTCGAGCTTGCTACCAGAACTGGTTGCGACTTCAAGTACAGATTTAATTCCCGCAACACAACACTTCCAAACACCACTAAATGGCGGCTCGAAACCTGAACCAAGTCAACCGACAAGCTCAAGTTATCTGGATAAACGGCAGTTTCAGCTTACCCAGGATCTTCAAATGATGCAGGTACAGTTAGATAGTGCAAAACAACAACTGGCCCTTCGTAAAAAGGAGATTGCAGAATGCGACACCATTGCAGAAAAGCGCGCCAAAACCTGCTCTGTTTGCCATTTACCAGGTCACACAAAGCAGACATGTAAGAAAGGATTGTGTCTCGGCGTCCATTCCTGCAAACTACCTGCCAAGCACCCAGAAATTAATAAAGAACTGCAAGAACTGAAAAATCTAATCAAGGAATTGGAAAAGAAGGAGGTGAAGGCCAAAAACGATTTAGAAATTTTCAGTAGCGCAAGGCAGAGAGCGGCATCTAGTTTTTTTGCAGTCATGCGGCCGCGCCTTCGTAAACAAAATCAAATAAAATATATTGACAGATCAGCCCTCGATAAGGATCTGTTAGTCCTAAAGAAGGCACTGGGAAACAAAATCCCACTGAATGAATCGATGGACTGGGAGCTTCCTCACATAATTGAGTGTTTCAAACACACAAATTTCTTAAACTGAGTTTGTGTGCATTTACTTGTGGATAACTGTTTATCGTTTTGTATGAAGTTCAGTCATAGGAGAAAAATGTTGTGATCACTGACATGGTATACTTTTAGAAGGTGATTTCCATTGCGTTTAGGTCGTAATTCACGGCTTATAAGTAACTGTCTTATAAGTAATTATCATGACTGTTTAGTCCCGTTATACAGTGCAACAGTGTGAGTTGCAAATGAAAGCAAATAAAAGTTGTAATTTCATTCCGACTCTATGGTACCCCCTTTTGTATGCGTATATAAAAAAAGTGGCGTCCTTTCGAACCTTTTTTTTTTTTGACGCACTGAACAGGCTTCTTAGGAACGTAAATAACTCCCCCGCCCTCCCCTCCCCGCCTTCAAAAACAAAATGGTCTGTCCCTAAATGGGAAACAAACTGATCACGGATAGTCGACTTTAGCCTTGTACGGGCAAAAGAAATTACCATTTACAAAATGTAGGATTTCCTTTGTCCAAAAATGTTTGATAAAATGTGTGCAACTGTGAATTTGATCATATTCACGACCCCACAGAGGATACTACTGGGTTTTGGCGGTAGCGCATTATTCCAGTGAATAGTCCTTGAACTTTGCCCAACAAGATTCTATTAGTTTCAAAGAATAATACAGTCTAGCTTTGACCGCAAAACTTGATATACTTTCTATCAACTACAATTATTTCCAGTGAAATGACATCATAAGTGGCCATCCACTTAGTCTGAAGGAGATGGAATCATTGTTCCTTGCAAGTACAATAAATACTGAGCTCCAGAAGATGAACAGGTACGGAGTTCAGCCGATTTTGCAAGACGTAATACATTTTATCCCTAACGGATACATTCAGCTGAACTAGCAGATGTATCTAGAACGCTTTGGCGGCCTTTTCTTGTTTCATTGCAATTATGATGTTAATATCCTTCCACTGAATATTTCTCTGTTCTATCTAGAATTACTGCAGTGGTGGTCAGAATTTAGAGATACGTTCTCTTCAGAAAAAGACTGGCGTTATATTCTTTGGAATAACAAACAAATACTCATTAACAATAAAACAGTTTATTATAAAAGCTATTTCGAAGCTGGTGAAGTTCATATCAGTGATCTATTCTTTGACTTAAATAACAAAGATTCCTTTTCCTTAGTTTCTAACAGGATTTCTAAAACTAACTTTTTAGTTTGGGCAGGTCTTCGGCACTCCATTCCTTCCATTTTAAAAAATTGTACTCATAAATTAACAACAGATGAATTTTCTCTAAAAATTGACGATAATATATTTGATGTTACTAAGAAGAAATCTAAAGACTATTATACTTTACTTGTAAGCAGAAAGGCTCTCTTTCCAACTATTGTAAACAAGCTGCAAAATGAATTTCATTTCACACTCGAGGAAGTTAAACAAATTTTTATGATCCCGCATAGTGTGGCTCTTGAAACATATGTTAAGGCATTTCAATACAAAATTCTTAACTCCATTCTCTATACTAATGCTAAACTTTACAAAATTGGCTTTAAATTGAATGACTCGTGTTCTTTTTGTTCATCTGAACCAGAAACGCTATATCACTTCCTATATCTCTGTCCTTTCTCGATAGATTTTTGGCGTGACTTCGAAATATTCTGGCACCAACTTTTAAAGGAAAACATTAGACTTTCGTTACAAGATATTTTAGTTGGAATAATTCGACAAAACTCCCCTTCTGTTAAGCTTCTAAACTATCTAATTATGATTGGGAAATTGTACTTGTGGGATTGTAGAAGAAGTCAAATTCTTCCGAATATACACGGATTTAAAAAGAAAATTGCTGTAAAATATGAAACGGAAAAATATATTAGTCTGCATAGTAAAAAAACAAAGGATCTCTTTGAAGCTAAATGGATAGTGTCGCCTCTTGTTAATGCTTAATTATTTCAAAGGTTTTAATATGCATCCACTTTCTGTATGTAATTACTATATTATTTACATTATACTTTACTGTCATTTACTGAAATTACAAAATGTATCCACAATGTCTGAAAATACTGATGGAATTCTGCTGTGTGATTTGTTCGCACGCTAAAAGAATAGAATATTCTGTTTGATTTTCAGCTAGTTCTTGATGGCAATTCAAGAAAGCTTTGATTTGCTGAAAGCAAAACTCGCAGGTATTAAAATGTGGCGAATAGGGAGGCTGGAACAAAACATGTACTCTGCATTCCGCCAACATTTCTCTTAGGACTGGTTCTGTGAAGTGTCCATGATGGAATCCACAGTTGTCCATGATAACTGTGTCTCCTCGCTCTAGAATAGCAGAGCCGTCTGCCCTGGTTACATTCAATGCTTCCTCGAAGAAAAACAACAGTTCAAATCCATTTGAAGCACCATCTGTAACGTTCACATAGTCTATTCCCTGCATCGAGTGTAAAAGGTTGATGGTAAAATTAGCGTTTGATGCGTATCTCTGAATTTCATATGCTGGCTCTCCGAGCACTGCATTTCCATAACGACGGTTCATTGTAGTTTTCATGACACTACTTTCGTCAAAGAAATGGATTGTCGTTGGTGGCAAGTCGCTTATCTGATCCAGGAAAAAGTTAGTGTGTTCAACATTTATTGCATTTTTTGCTTCTAATGGTACCTGTTGAATCTTTTTCTTTGTCATGACAAGGTCTTCCCTTATACATTTTGAAATCGCTGACTTTGATGGTAGGTCAACCGGATGAACAATCCCGTCTAACAAAAGTCTTTGCTGCAGCTCTGAACTTCTAATGCTGGGTTTGCAGAGTTTTTCATTTTCTACATATTGCACTACATCTCCCCCGAGTTTTGATCGAGGTTGCGTTTCTCTCATTTTGGGCATAGACGAGTTGTTTTGATCATAGTCCCTCAAAACGTTTCGCACAAAGTGTCGACTACTTTTTACTTCATTTGCGATCAACTGTGGACTCACTCCATCGTGGTGAAGGTCTAAAACACGCTCTCGTAGCAGTTGCGAAAGTCGACAACCATTATCATATATTCCCCCCACTCGATTCAACCTCAATTGAACGCAGTGGGTAAAGGCCATCGTCAAGATCTTATAATTTACCGAAACCATTTGAAACCGTTGAAAAGCCGAAAAAAGTTTCAAAAGATAGGATTGAAACGAACCAATCAAAAATTGACCAAGTTTCCTGAGACGTCTGCAACCTTACGCAACTTTGTTGGGTTTCCAATTTTTGTTGTTAAACTGTTGTTTGCTTTCTTGAGTTTCATTGGCCCGTTTACAAAAAAAGAAGCCATCCTTTGTTCTCAATTGACGCTTTGATTGGTTACCTTTGTTCGGAGTGGCCCAGTTCAAGTGGTCGCACTGTAAAAATATGTTCACAGTCTAACCCATCTTCAGGTGACCAAGTTGAACGAGGTATCGCACAGCGTTGACGTGGACGTCGTTAATCCACTGACTTGATCTAAAGGACTCGGACTAGACATTTTCCATTACTTAGTTGAATTTGACGGTAAATCTCCCATTTTGGCGACCATTTCAGCTTTTCACCACAGCTCTTTCACCACCAGTAGTCTCCAGGCACGAGGGAGCTTTAGACAGGGTTAAATGTTTTTATTCCACGCAAATGAGTAATTTTGTACAGTTTGAATCATGCCACAGTCATACCTGTATATAACGGCCACCCTCAGGATTTCAGGAACTGGCCACTTTGCACAGGTGGCTGCTTAATATAGGAACACTAAAAATACTCACTGGGCATGGTTTGTGATATGGTACAGTGTATGTACTTGACATCACAACATTGTGGACATCTGGAAAGCGTTAATGATACTAAACATCCAAATTCATTATCAGCTTACAGAAGCTTTGTATAAGTTATTTCTTTATAGTGATGATGAATCACATTTTAAACACCGCATAAAATGACAATTGGCTTAGCTTCCATTCAAGGGTGGCCGCCTAATTACAGGGCCATTATATACAGGTTCGACTTTATTTTCAACTGTTAAATTTGAATCCCCAGAAGTAGTCAGACCAGTAAGTCACTCCTAACTTGCCGTATCATGTCTGCTAGTATGACAAGAAAGGGCAGTGTACTAGATGATATTGTGGGATACTTTTGGCTGTTTCTTGTATTTTCTAAGCCCCTAGAAGCTTACTATGAGCTTAAGGTATTAAATACACTGTAAGTCCTAAAAACAGTCTAATATAATTATAATATTTTGTTAATGTCATTCAGTTTAGGGCAATAGATGAATCAAACCAGGTGAAGGAAAAAAACAGGCATGTAGTATTTTTTCTTCAGACCAACCACTGACACATGTAAACAGAAACCATCTCAGCAATGTTAAAGATCTCAAGAGTTCTGCTGACCGACCACTGTTACTGGGATGTGGGGTCTTTGGAAAATGCTATAAAATGTACTATAGAGGGATGCCAGTTGCTGTTAACCAGTTTAACAAGCATCTTGCAACAGAGTTCAATGTTAATAAAGAAGGATCACTGATGAAACAGTTGGATCACCCCTGTTTCCCCTTCGTTAATGGTATTTGTACAGAAAGCAAACTGTATCTGATGGAAATGCAGTTTTGCAGTGTGTGTGGGAAGCATACACACTTCACAGAGAATTACAGAGCCGTACCTTGTTAAAAAATCAAGAATGGGTTTATGTCATTAGACAGCTTCTGGAGGCTTTCAAACTGTTACACAGCAGTTGCCTGATTCATCAGAATATTAAAGGTGACAACATCTTGATTACTTATAACAATACAATGTTTGTGCCAGTAATAATTGACTTTGGAAAGTGTATTAAAAAACTGGATGCTTCTAGAAAAGTATGGTCCAAAGAAAAACAAGAGGCATACAAACAAAAAAACAAGCACATTGCCCCTGAAGTTGTGGCAGGCACTCATCTGCCATCATATGCTAGTGACATTTATTCCCTTGGCCTCCTGTTGGGGCAGATTGCAACCAAGATTGGATGCAAGTCCTTTCTGTCTCTCAATGAACACTGCTTAGTAAATAACCGACAGGCTAGGGCTTCATTAGATTACCTCATGATAAACATTCAGTCGCTACAGATATAACTTTAAGATCTTTTTTTTAATTGCATTGCACACAACTATTTACACAACTTTCATTACATTACTTAACTACTTCAGTAAACATAATAAACAAGACCTACGGTGTAACACAACTAATTCAATTCACACTCACATACATACACGCACTCATGAACAGGTTTACATAGCAAAGTCACACCTATTTGAGCCTGACATGTTCTAAGTTATTCAACTACCTCTAGTAATGTATTTATATTGCCCACTCCTTCCTAAGCATATCTAAATTATTATTTTTTCTACAGATATATTTTTCAGTCTCATACTTTAATTTGACTTTTGGTTTAAAACTTCGGATTCTTGGAAGTTCTTTATACCTTCCACACGCCCATAAATAAATTTTTCCTATAAGTAACAGATAATTAAGTAAGGGGAATTCTGGTGTTAGAAGACCGATTAATATATCCTTCAAATTAAGATGCACAGGAAAAAACCTTAAATTCCCAATTTTGGTAAATGTTTGGTATAAGCAAATTACCAATTTAAAACCAAGACATTACCAGTAATTTACATATCATAACCTGGAACTTTTGTGGCTGATCTTGCTGACAGGACTTTTCCCAAGTTCTGTGCTATTTAGAGTTGGGTTCATGTTGGTAAACAGAAAATTCATTCCCAAAGTTGGGTTTACCTCGGTAAATTATGTTTGCTACCAGTGAATTACCAAGATATTACCAGTAATGCAAGTGTTGTAACCTGAAACTGTTGTGGCTGAGCTTGGTAACAAAAATTTTCTGAAGTTCAATCCCATTAAAAATGGGTTAATCTTGGTAAACAGAAAAGCTGATTGACCCAAAGTTGGAATTACCTTGGTAAATGATGTTTGGCATACATAAATTGCCAATTTAAAACCAAGACATTACCAGCAATGTAGGTATTGTAACCTGAAGCTGTTGTGGCTGATCTTGGCAACATGAATTTTCTGAAGTTCCACGCCATTTAAGTTGGTAAACAGAAAATCTGATTCCCAAAGCCGGAATTACCTTGATAAATACTTTTAGTAGGGAGTTTACTGGTACATTTACAGCAAAAAAATGTAAGTAAAGAAATACCAAAATCCCAAACTAGGAGCAAGCTTGGTAAAAATGTTCTTCTTCATTTGGAGAATGTTATATACAGAAAGTGGCTAAAATCCAGAAGCAGAGTTTGATTCCCAAGTTAAGTAATTAGGAAAATCTTTATACCCATTTTGTCTGAAATACCATCATGGGATTTTGTGTGATAAAATGTATTTACAGTCTGGGTAGTTCACGCTTACGTAGTGAAGCGTTACTTAATTTGAAGGCTAATAACGATGTATGGATAACCACTTTATTTTCGCACTGGTTGTCAACGGTAACATAATCGTCAACAGTCAAACTGGAAAGGAAATGAAAGATTTGCGTTTTAGGTATGAAATTGCACTTAAAGGCTGAAATATTCAAAGCAAAATGCTACTTACAATTCTGTAGGGGTAATCCACACATCTTAACACGACTCTTTACAATGATTATCTTTCAATGGATGTGTCCGGTTGATTGCAAGGCGAGTCTAATTAAAAATATGTTATGCCTATTTATACAAAATGCTAATTCATCGCCAGGTCCTTTGCGACCGCATTTTTGGCGCCAAATCGGTACAGCACTAGAAGCGCAAATCACTAGGGTTTATTTGTAAATTAAGTATGCACCTCTGCTTCTTCATCTTCACCTTGAATTGTTACTGAATGAATGGCAATTACTCTGCCAGTTCTTTCCTCATTGTTCACACATACAATAACATTTTCTCCTTGTCTGTTAAGTTCATGAGGACCACATGGTTCTTTCCCAGGCTACAGAAAGCTCCTGCTTGACTGGGTTACACAAGGCAAAGAGGAGTACTCAATTTCTCCACAGGGAGAGTTGACAAGTCGCCACATCTCTTGTCTTTAACACTCGGAAATTTCTTGAAATCCTCTATTGGTGCTTCCAATCAATAAGCCATCTTGAACACCATGAATCAAGTTCCTCCTGAGTGAAAGCACTGGTCTTGTCTCTATTTCTCACAATTTCTAAATTCTGAAGAACCTCCCTCCTTGTTTCATTGTCACTGTAGGTCTTCTCAATGTTACGGTGATTTGTTGTCTGGTAAACATACTGCTTCACAGCTCTTATCTGATGAAGAAAAACGGCTTATATCATCAGCAACATGGATCAAATTGTGCTCAGTAATCACGCAAGCATCTAAACCAAATGTCTCTTCCACCATAATGTTGTGGCGCCAGGCTAAATTTCTGAACAGCTCAATGTCTTTCTCTTTGCAGCCATGGATGCGACAGACTTTAAATACCATCTGTACCATCTCTACTAGCATTTTCCAACAACAAAACTCAGAACACGGCATTTGGTCACTCAGAATTACTTCTGATGCTGGGAAAGCAAATTTCTGGTAGTCCGCAGCTTTCCAGTATCCAAGACGTGAAGTAAGTCCACTTGGACTGCAACACCCCTTCATTTCTGTAGTCCAATGGTAGCTAGAAAGCCTTGATTCAATGACATCTTTGTTTACATTACCAGAGTCTAACAAGCGACGCAAATGTTTTTTTCACTGGATTCATGGGCAAGTTGTGCATCAAATCAATAGGAGTGTCAAACAAGACATCAAATCCATAAAGCTTAAACAGAGTTACAAGTTTGCTCAGACCAGTGAATCCACTGTCTCTTGACACTCTGGTCCATGCTGCTCCCTCTTCTTCATCTGCTTTCTTAATAAGGGGAATTGATTCTTCCATTGTCCTGCTTGCCCATTTGTGCCTGGCATGCAGTGTTCTTCCCAGGCATTTCAGGCGAGGCAGGCCACCTACCTTGATTCGTTGAAAAATCATTGACGCCTGGCTTAAAACAAGTGACTTTATGTAGCTTAATCTAGAACTGCAATCCTGTCCAAACGTGAAAAAAGAAAACCACTCAATAAAGATACTGAAACATTGTCTAGTGTTTTCTCATTGTTTTCTCGCAATTAATAAGGTTGCAGCTCATTTACCCTTCCATGAAAGGTGATGGAACTCGTTGTCCGCTCGTTTTGTTGAAGGGCAGCCACCTTTCAGTTTGCCGTAAATTCAAGGGCACTTTACAGATATTACATGAAATACTAAACTCAATTCCCACGTGCGTGGAAGGGTGTAACAAAATGGCAGCTTCGACGAACTCATGATCCTCTGAACGGAAACGAAAAGCTACTTACCTCAGTTTAGTACTACATACTCACTAAGAAACCCAAGAACTTTTAACATCAAATTTAACACAAAGAGGGCTAAGAATACCTTTTTTAATGCACAATGCCATCTTGTAAATAGTTTTAAAGCCTAGGATTTTTGAACAATTTTGTGAATTTCAACTAGTGATAAGTTTTTAATTGTAATTATTATTGTTATTACTATTATTATAGTTTATCATAGTTTTATTATTGTAAATGTTATAGGACGCAATTCAGCCTATTGGCTGCGACGTTTCATATAAATAAACTATCTATCTATCTATCTACTCAAAGCAAATAAAGTTCTTTAAAGAGATATAAGAGTGTTAGCAATTTGGATGAAGAAGTCCAGCCACGGGAAACAACACAAAGTCCATCAACATCCACAGATTCTAAACACCGAAAATCAGCTTTTGATCCAACGTGGCTGAAGGACTTCCCTTGGCTACTTCCCGTGCAAGTTGTGCAGAAAACACAATCAAAGGGCCCAAAGAGCAAGGCATGGATGTGCTGTTTGGGTGGATGTTCCATGTTTTAATCACAAACGGGATGCATTAAAAGAGCACGAAAAGACAAATCACCATAATGTTGCAGTTAACATTGAAGCTTAACTTGGTTTAACAGCTGTTGATGGTGGTATCAAAGGTGCTTTAAAAGAAGTCATGAGTGCTGAATGAAAAGCCTTTATTGGCCACTTAAAATGTATGTACTGGCTTATAAAGGCAGAAGTGCCACACACAACTAACTTTGAGTCCTTAGCAGAACTTTGCGAGTCAGTAGGATGTGAATATCTTCAGAATATCAGAAAAGCTGACACATCAGAACGGTTTATGCAAGAGGTTGTTCAGCATTGCAAAGAATTCTGCGACACATCCGGGACTCTTTCTATCGAGTGTAGTGCTAAATTTGAAATCACACCAGTCAAAAGACACAAAAGAAAGAAATTGGCCGAAAACGGTGCAACACCGACTGCTCTTTGCCTTTTTTTCATTCTTTACAGCACACTGATCGATTATGACACTCGTGCTTTTAAAGAAGAGATATCAAGCTTTTATTCCAAACATTTTTCTAAGGCGTTGATCCTGGATAAGGTTTATCAACTGACGTTGAAAATGCGCTAGTTTTACTTGTTATTTATATATTCCAAGTGAAATTTTCCTCTAAAAAAGATATTAGCGACTTAGGTACACTTGGGCTTTGTAAGTTGAAGAGAGACTGTGCAACATTTCACGTTTGTACGTTGACCACAAGTTTTATCAAAATGAAGATTTCGAAAAGTTATTCTGAATACCTTTATAACTCCCATGAGTATTTAACAGAGTTTTTAACTCTGCCCCCTCTGACAATAGTGTGCAGTCATGCACAAAAAACAGGATGGCAAATTTAAATTCAAAGGGCTCTTAATATCTGTTTATGCACGTGGCAAATTTAAACTCAAACAGCTATTAAACATCTGTTTATGCGCACGATTCACTTATCATCAAAACTCCGTCTGAGTGCGTACCGGTCTGTTACTGAAATGGTTTTCACACAAGAAATGCAGTGCGTTGATTGGGAGCTCCATTTGGAGCTCGCAGAATTCCTGATCAACCCTGCCTTTATTCATATGTCTTCCCCTCTTCCAAATGGTTGCGATCCATTATTTTACCTCAAAACGGCGAGGCACTCTGGAAATGGCGAGAATTGAAAATGGATCTGACGCAACTGTTTCATGCAATTCAGAATGGTTTGGCATCAGTCGGCTACAAGCTCAATTCATCGAGTGAAGTGCGTGTTCGAAACGTTTTAAAAAGGACGGTTTACCATGTAATGCGGAAAAGATTTGGCAATCAGTACTGGACCACAGTTAGCCTTCATCCAGAGGAAATTTTTCAAGGTCCTCAGGGCATCATCGAGGAACTGATAAAGCACAAAGAGGAGTTAACGAAGGAGTGCGACAAGCTGAGGGGGAGGTCGAAGGTAAGGACAATAATAATGATATTTTACCCGAGCTGAAGTGCAAAAATTTATCAACACATATTGTCCTACAGATAGTTGACTGCAGTCAGATATTAGACGTGTACAACTAGATCGTCATGTTTTACCCGGCATAGTCTATTGAACACAATCGCCATCTTGATTATGCGCCGGTCAATCAATGGCTGATCATATTTGTAAACTTACATGTAATAATCTTCCACGGATTTTACCTGTAGAGTATCAAACGCTATTACCTTTCTTTTAAACATTTGCGTGGTTAGAGCTTTGAGATGTATTTGTTTCATTATGCGCATACATCAGACCGTAATTCGCTGCTGTACTGAATTGAACTCAGTTTTAATACCTTAAATTAAAAGATGGTGTGGTGGTATGTAATAATTTCATTTTTTATCTTAACTAAAGAAAAGGCCTCTGAACTGTACGACGCTATGACAGCTGAAATCTGTTCGTACCTCACACAAGGGCTGAAATACCAACAGTGTAGGTTTGAGACAAAAGCAACGTCATATCAAGGAAATAAGGTAAATACCAGATGATATCAATCAGCAGAAGTCATTGTTGCTTGATCTTGCCAGTTGATCTATGCAGTATCACCATCTTTCATCTAAGTTCTTCTATTGCAGAGAAAAAGCAGAGCAGGCTCTCTGGTTTGCCGAAACCTATTGACTTACTCCAAAGTCCTTAGTCTTCGAGGACAGCATAGGAGGCAAACTTAATTTGAATCTTAACAAAAACCGCCAAGGTAACTATTCTAATCTTTTATTGCTGATAAGGTTCTTTAAATAATGAACTGAATGAATAAATGAATGAATAAAAACAGCTTTTCAGTTCAAAGATCATATACTTCATGTAACCATCTATCGCACTGCCTTTATTCTTATCCTGACATGAGCTTTTCTTTAATAGGTAATAACATGCTTCCTCCATATTCAAAACAGGAAACACCACATCTTTGACAGATGATCCATGATCGCCATGACCATATTTGAGTCGTCGCAGCATGTGGGATTTTGGCCACACCTTAAGACTTCTCATTAATGGAAAGAACTAAATGGCAAAGTTTAAACACATCTTTAACCTCATATCATTTTACACTTAGGCCAACCCTCCTGATCAAGATGGTGAAATCATGAAAGAAAAACAAGTCCCGCAGAGATTTGCACTCAGTGCAAACTGGAAATGAGATCTGAAACACTTGCAACATTTGACTGCAAAACTGCACACAATCAGACAATAAACGTAAGTGCAGCAATTGCATTCCATATCATAAATTACATGTAAAACAACTCTGATTGAACTTAGTTTTTACCTCAGTTTAGTGGTATTTTGTTTTGAATCATTCATACAATAAATGCAAAAATTTCTGAATAGAGAAACTAAAATATCCCAAGCTACAATTCCTATTAATTTCTTTTTAAATTTTCTCAGGAGAGACCCAGGAGGCATATGAGACTCTACCAGAGAAAGAGAAACAGAAAGTTAGAACAATCCTGTATATAATGGACCGGTTTTCCATACCAGGAAAAGCCTATCATGAGCTCTCACAGCTGCAGCAGTCACTTCCCCACACCCACCTTATAGAAAGTTGTGCAAAAGTCTTGGATGCCAACTGGACAGTGACTAGAACGGAGCAGAACTGCCATTTGAAGTACTTCTGAGGAACGAAATTAGCAATTATGTAAGCTATATTTACTGTATATTACTCATCATCTTTAGCATCTGAGCAACATGAATATAATGTTCCTAGTGCTTCTTCAGATTATTTTTTGTCTAATGTATCATGGATGGGAGGAATTAAATAAACAATAAATTACTGTGAAAACAAAATATTACACTGACTTATGCCTTTTGGTAATAAATTCTATCCAGTGTTCATTAGCTGCACATTTTAAATTTATTTTGCAGATCAAAAACAAGGGAGCTCCTGTGGGTAAAATGAGAGTGAAAATCTCAGGAGATGGGGCAAGGATGTCTCATATCAGCAATCTCTTTGTTTGCTCCTTTGCTATTTTAGAAGATGGCAAGAGCTTATGGGGGGTTATCAGGGTCAAAATTTAGCTTTGTTATTCTGTAGTTCGAGTTCGTAATTACGCTGCTCTGCTTTCTTGTTATGCAATTTGGTTTACTTTTTACGGTTCCCAAGTTCGTTATTACGAGGTTCAAATACGCCATTTAATAATTACAAATTGTAATGCTCCATTTGAATTTAGTTTGCTATTATATTTTGTCTTCCTGTTACGATGGTTGAGCTCCTTAATGGCGCATTCAGTGTTGCTGTTTCAATAGTTTATTCCTTGAACAGCACTTCTGCATTCAAAGTCAGCTTTACTTTGTCTCTTCCTTATAACCAATTGCTACTTCCGTTCAGTTTCCTTTCCTCTAATTCCGTTATGCAATTCAGTTGCTCTGTTGCTGTGCAACCTTGTGCGGTTCCAGCTGGACATGTGAGGACTAGAACTAGTCGGCATCCGACTTGTTGGCGTTCGGAGTCCAGTTAACGTTTGGAGCTTGTACAATATCAGCGGGAAAATCTTCCAGCGAACGTGTAGTTTTATTCCTTTGAAGTTGAGTCAAAATGGGCGACAGCTTAGGAGGCGATGCCCAAGAATCTGCTCGTGATTGTGTCTCGCGCGCTGCAAATCTTTTAAGTAGGGCGGTGGAACTACTAAGTAATAATGGTAGTTGTGCTGTCTCCGATCGAACTGGAGCTCGTTCAGGCAATTCTACCGTTTCTGGCGCCTCGTCATGTTGAAGTGAATCTCAGCCTTCCAGTTCTTGCGAACAATGGCAAACTCGAGCGACCGTGAATTTCCATCGCATTTTTGGCGGACTGCAACCCTGCTCCCAAGATCAGCGGGCGGGTGGTCAAAGTGGCAGCCGGAACTCTGCTAATAAAAAGAGCCAAGAGAACCTTGAACCCAGCAACAGGTCAGTGGTTTTGGAAATGCAAAACATGGACCCACAAGTTTTACTGCTTTCCCAAGAGACATCAGATTTGTCCAGAAAACAGGGAGGAAAGAGATGTATCGTGACAAGCAGGATTAGGAGTAAAGAAAATCACGTTCAGAAAAAGCGCAGATTCGGCGGAAGTGCTCACAGAGTTAGAGGAAGCATACCCTAGGTTGAAAGACGGGGGCGGATTTGAACTTCTCCGTTCAGGTCAATGAGTAAAAGATCTTGTCCTGATTCCCTCTCCTCCTGGTGGTTATTCAGTAAATTTTTTGAAGAACTGTGGACTTGGCCAGTCTACCATTATGTAAGACCAATTCAAAAGGATTTAGATACAACGCCAATTAGCAACTGCCAGAGCGAGAATGCGGTGAGTTATTTCTTTTTGGGTGTTTTGAAGTAGAGTATGAGAGTAGTTGGTCTCTGGTAGTTTCTAAATATACAGGGCTTTACTTAACTTACAGTCAGTGTAGAAAAGAAATACGAACATTTAGTTACGAGAAACATAGCAGTCTATGAATGTATGTCTTCCTGTCATCTATTCTTGGCCTATTCAAAAAAAATGTTTTACTTGTGCAAAGTTTTGCATTTTAAATACAATAAAATGATATTGTGTTATAGTACAAAAATGATATATTTCAGGTTTTTAATAATAAATTGTAATTATTATAATTGTAATTGTACTTATTATTAATCCACAAAAGTTTCTTTGAGTCACACTTTGTTCCAGTTACAGACTTCAGAACCCTCTGTGAAGTGCCTAAATTGTGCAGATGAAGTTCCCATGTCTATGCTGCGTGATCATTCTTCCTCAAAGTGCAGGTATAATAATGTTAGCACACACCGAACGACTGGATAAAGTGTTTGAAATAGGACTGAAAATGAAAATACCTTGTACATCAACTGAATAATAATTATTCTGCAAAATTAAAAGTTTAAGGCTGATTTTAGTGATGATTATATAATAACGATCTTGTCTTGTAAGTTTCATTTTATAATTTATTATTTTTCCATATTTATTGCAGTTTTCTTCTGCAGTGAAAACATATAAAATTTAAGGGTGGCAGGTTTATGTATTTATTGTTAGAAGTATTTTCTGAGAAATAGTTTCTCCTTTTGGGGACTGTCATAACAATTATTTGTATGTAAAAGGTTCTCAACATGGATTAAATTATTTTAAAACTTAAATGCAATATCTCTTTTTCTAGTGAAGTTGACATCAGAAAGTTTGCTGTTGTAGCATCTGAAAGGTAATCGCATTGTAAATAAACTCGAGCCATTTTTTTCCAAAAAATTATAAGCAGTTATAATAATAGTAGAGTAACTTTTGGGTTGTGAAATATTTTAAATCAGTTCATTATATGATTCACTGAAATGATACTGTTTGTAATGGCTGAATACCATGAACACAAATGGCACCTGTTGTTCGCCTGTTCTAGTAAGACACTGGCTTAAAATAAAAAAACTGTGTGATTACTGGATGCAATTTGAAAACAATTTCTGTTACTAGATATTAAGATTAACCTAGAGTTCATCTTTACAATTTTGAACATATTTTATTTTCATTACAGTATTCTTTAGCATGCACATGGGCATAAGTATATGGTTCACTGACACAGTCTATTTCACTTTTTTATTAGTTGTTCTGAAGAGTCAGATACCGATTTGCCTCCTGTGTTACAGCAATCCATAAATGATGGTAAGATGAGCAGTTTCAATAGATATGCACACTAATGATCAGTGAGTATTCACTGTTAAGAAAAAAATTGTGGTAGTGTATGGGAATTGTGGAGCCACGGTAAATCCTACCTTGTGTTTCATTGCTTAGCATGTGAATGGATTCAGCAACTGCATTTATCAGGTTTTTCCCACCCGTGACATACACACACACTTACAAGTAACCAACTGAATAAAATTAATGTAAATAGTGGTTTATATGTATTATTCCTAGCATTGTTACAAAATACAATACAAGTATTGCTGCTTAAGAATGGGAGATGAAATTTTTAACAGACTGTACCATTGTTTTCTTTATTTAATTCAGCAGAGATAAGTGTTCTTCAGGATGTTTTCCCTGCAATGCCTCTTGAGAAGCTGCAGTTTACTTTACAAGAGTATCAGACAGTTGATGCAGCAGCTGCCTTTCTTTTAAGAGATAGTGGTTTACAGGGACAAAGTGACTGCAAAGGAGAGTTTGATAGTGCAAGTTTCAATTCTACAGGTCAGTTAATTTACAACAGGGTGAATGATGAAGGGTAGTAGATGTGGAATGTCATTGGACAGTGAAAAGCTTATATAACTAATTACTATATGTTAGGTGCAACATAATGTGTAATATTATGTCGTCTGACTCACGTTGAGTGATGATTTACATTGTAGCTCAGTGGCAGAGCAACCAACCGGTGTTGTGAAGGGTAATCTGAGTCCTGTCTGGGACATTTTCTTTGTCCCATACTTGTGACAAATTACTTTAACATCTTTCATCAGCTTATTAGTCTGGGAACAAATGTAGTCCCGTGTGAAGTTCGTGCTGAAAGCAAGCACCTAGTGTAAAAGTGTTCATTAGGTCCTACTAAACATGAAAAGTTTTGGTGCCAGCTTGCAACTTGCAAGGTGATAATGTGTGCTCTTTTACCGCGCTTAACATGCTTGCCATTGATTATCTGTTTAACAGTGCAGGGGCCATAAAGTTCCGACTCGATCCAGCACATGTCTATCCCTTTACTGTCAATATATGACCCAATGGTCCTCAGCATAGCCATAACCACATGCAGCTCCCCTGGTCGAAGGAGAATGTTCTTGAGCTCGCATCGGGCCATCTGTTATCGTTTGGCGGGCACATACAAACCAAGGTCTAGCGATATGACTGTTTCCTCCAGGGACCGACTACACGACTACGACTACACCTTTTTAGCTTTTATTTTTTTTTCATTCAAATGCTATACATACAGCATTAATATGCATCAAAATGAGTCAACGTTAATGTCCTGGATGATGTGTTCACCTTTGGCTAGTTTTGCAATCCAGCCTCGTTTCCATGTATGGGGTCACGTGACACTATAAAGTGGCACCAATCGATGCAAGATGTCTAACTGACTAAGGTGAGCAAGTTTGGCATGATAAGGATCTTTTTTGACAAATTTATGGAAAATTATGTGTTTCAGCCTCGCTTTCATGCGTAAGGTCACGTGACCTATGAAAATTAGCATACATTAACAGGGAGGATCATGTCCAATCATATGAGCAAGTTTGGTGTATTTTCGTCTGTTACTAACAAAGTTATGAGGAATTATGTCTTTTAGCCTCGTTTTCACGCTGGATTTCATAGGTCAGATTTTAACCCCCCCTTAAAAGCCGTTTGAGCAAGTTGCAAAGCTGGCACCAAAACTTTTCATGTTTAGTAGGACCTAATGAACACTTTTACACTAGGTGCTTGCTTCCAGCACGAACTTCACACAGGACCTTATTTTATGACATTTGCTCCCAGACTATATACCATTATTGTGCCAAAAGGTTCATTAGAAATGAGGTTATGGCTTTTCTTCATAAATCCAAATTTAAATATTAGGGTATAAATTAAGCTAATTACATTACCCTTTAAACATGTTGATTACCTGTTGTTGGGAATTTGTGAACTATACTGGTATACACAATGCAGGTTTTGCCATATCTCGTCTTGTTGATTTTATTTCAGCAAAACGTCTGAAGGTGCCATCTGAACCTAAAGAGGTACTCCAAAAATGGAGGCAAAGTAAAGTAGACAATCTTGCACAAAGGGAAATCATCAGCATAGACAGGACCTCTCCAAGGTTATTCAAAAGTCTCTTTGCTAAATACAAGAGAGCAGAGATGAATCTCAATGCTCGACTTGAGGCTGAATTTGACGGTGAACCAGGAGTGGATGCTGGAAGTCTGACATGAGAATACTTCAGTATGTTAATGGGACTGCTGCGAAATGGGGGAACATCATCAATGCCACCCCTTTTTGAAGGAGAAGAGGGCCACATCATTCCAGTGCACAGTGTAGATGCCTTGAGCTCAGGATGCTTCTATATAGCAGGCCAGATGATTGCTCATTCTGTGCTTCATGGGGGTGTTGGATTAGTGGGTCAAAAGCAGTATTGAGATACACTGCCTCTGAAGGCAGTGATGTGGAGCAAGCCAGTACTTTTTTAACTCTAGCTGACATCCCAGATCTGGACACACGGAATGTTCTACTTCAGGCAAGTAATGTTATTGATAAATTTGATAATGACCCCACCCACCTCACTCCCCACTCCTCTCAGAGGTGGACACTTAAAGCCCCACTTACAGTGATAAAACAAAATAAGTTTTGTTTGGAAAAACTTTGCACATTGATCATAGATGTGACAGAAGTGAAACTGATCCCAGCTTATCTTTTGATTTATGTCCCTCAGATAAGAGATGCTGAAGATCAAACTGAATTTAATGCCTTGAAGAACAGTGAGCTTGTCAGTAGGTTAATGCTTGCAGCAGGCATCAATGTTTCTTGGTCCTTCCACAAAGACAGTTGCCTTCCACGATTTGCTATTACATGAAGTTCTCCTGATGAGGCAGAGAGAAATAGTGGATATATCAAGGGGCATGCAGTCACTCTCACTGATAACTTTCCTTAAGATGAATGAAAGACTTCTGAATATGGTGTTCCCAGCACTGGAAGACATGTCTGTCTCCCCAGACGAAATCAAAAGTAAGGTAACACTTCACTGGGAATTCTCAGATAAGGACCTGTCCCCGGAGCAGAAGCAAGCTAGAAATTACTTCTTGGAGTTCACAGATCGTGGGGTCAAGTCATCGTCTGAGGAAGGTGAGGATCCAAAAAACAATTGCTAGCTTTTGATATAAACAAGTAAATGTTCACATTCATTACTCCTCCCAGGAGTGATCAAAACATCTAACTTCTTGTAATTTCAATACATTGTCAAGCAGACAGATGATGAGAATTATAAAGCAAAATATTCACTGGAGTCTATTCTCTTGATGGAACACAAAATTCTCAGAACATACAAGAAAATGTATGGTAGTGAGTAAGGAGAATTAATGATCAGATCTTGGGAGTGAAAGAGCTGGAGACTTAGGGATGGTAACCTGAATAATGTATTAAGGTGATGAATTTACAATAGTTCTAGCTTAACATTTTGGGCACTAGCCACTTTGTCAGTTTGTTTGAAGTCCCCATCCCTCAATTTTTTTTATGATCCTGTGTCACCTCATGACAACTAATATGAAACTATTGAAAGAAATATTCTTACTTAGGTCATTCCCACTTTTCTTCAGGTGTAACTATGGACTTATTACTGAGGTTCCTTCAAGGATGCCCAGGGCCATTACAAGACCGCACTATTAACCTCAAGTTTCACAGAACAAAGGTGGAAACATTTCCATCCATAGATGCATGTTTTGTAATCTTAACTCCCCCTGTTTCTCATGACAGCCATGTCTCATTTGAGGAAACTATGGCCAAAGCTATATTATATGGGCATGAAGGATACGGTAAAGTGTAAAGTGTTGTATTCACACGTCACACAAAGCTGGGCCATCTTAGGATACAAATTTCCTTTGCAATGATGGTATAAAATTGTGTTAGTCTGCTTTAAAAAGTTGAAATTATGCATTCTGGGGTGTTGTTCTGTAATAGTTATTTGTTTAAAACCCAGATATGAGCATAATAAAAAGTTTTGTTTAGGGTGTTGCTTCACTTCTCATTATGTCCATGAGCAAAACTAACAATCAGGTTCAGTAAAGAAAACAATTCACTTCCAAACTTTTATTTGATATTCTGGGCTGGGTTCCTGAAAGGTGTAATAACTCTATTCCAGGGATAAATGTGCCTTATTCCAGGGATAAATAACTAAATGAGGCACATTTATTCCTGGAATAGAGTTATTACACCTTTCACGAACCCAGCCCTGGACCTTTTATACAACAATCCTTAAAATGAGAAATCGGCACTGCAAACATTTAGAATAACCAAACAAAACTGTGTGTGTAACAAAAACGCAAGTGAACAGTTCAATAAACAACTCATTGACCAAAGTATGCTTTAAGGTAGGTGCCCAGGTGGATGCCCAGGTGGTTGATCTACCAAAACCAATGCACTGAATTGAGCTCTTGGAGTTGTGTTGTTCAGGTCCACACCAGATCCTGAACCAGGAGGCAGGTAGTTTGTTTCAGTTATAGCTATATTGTGGTTTCGTGTTTGAACATTGCAAGTCATGTTGTTTCTAGTTCGTTCCTGAATAAACTCAACTGTCTCAAGATAAATATCCACACCATGGGACAAACTGTTTCTAAGTGGGTTGATATTTTCCCTAAGATCTTGCAAGTGAATATCTGCCAGAGGACGTGGTATTTCTGGAACGTGAATAGTTTCACTGTTGTCCTCAGAAATGGGCTCATCCCAGTCAATGCCATACATCTGTGCCTCCTCCTGCAATCAACTGAAATTATGTTATAGCAAAAAGGTTTACAAGAGTAAGGGAGTGTTCATTTTTTATGGTTTGGAAGGGAGTCTGAAATCATGGGGGGGGGGTGGGGACTAAAAAGTATTAGGTGTGGGAATAGGGGGGTCATGAGAGTTTCGAGGGTTTTGCAGGGGGGTGGGTGTCCGTAAAAGTTTTGCTAGTTTTAAACAGGAAAATGATTACCTTTAAGAACACTGATAAAGACCAACCAGTTGAGGTAAACCACACATAGAACTGATTATTTATATGGGTTATTGACCAAGTGTGAGGTCAAGATTGTTGGATATTGGCCAAGTTCTTTTTTGCATGTTTATGGACAGTGATGGATTCAAAAAAAAAAAAACGACAACAAGGCCAATATCCAGCTATCTTGACCAAAAAGCTTGGTCAATAAAGAATTTATTATATGGCTTTCAGGGAAATTTTTCTTGTGGGACACGGTGGGTAGTCCTAAGCGGGCAAGACAGCTCCATCATGCCCACTCAGGTAGCCAATCACAGCCCAGGATTTGATTTATCTTGCCCACTCATGGAGCTAGACATATAATAAAGTCTATTACTGCATCACTAATTCAGTCTTCCAGAAACTTGATAATTGACTCTTAGCGGATCAAGATAATTTGGTTTTATGAACTGAGTTGATAATGTGAATTGGCCACTGTAAAGAGATTCGAAAGCTGACATTTCGAGTGTTAGCCCTTCATCAGAGCGAATCAAGTTATTGTTGGTAGTGTGCGGTTTATACACAGAAAGATGGAGCTACGCTATTGGTTGCTGCTGTTTTTAACATTACCATGCAACAACCAATAGTGTAGCTCCATTTTTCTGTATATAAACCGCACACAACCCACAATTCCCAGTAATAGACCTTTTTTGCTCTTATATTTTGTTTTCCCAATACAGATCATGTGATAATAATCAGGAGATTTGATCCTTTGTCTTGTTCATTAAAAAGAATACATGCAGACATATTCATGCTTGCAAGTACAAGACAAAGGATCAAAACTCCTGAGGATCATCACATGATCTGTATTGGGAAAACAAAAATGTACAAGTGAAAAAGGTCTTTTGGGAGACTTACTATAAATTCATCTATTTGTCTACTTACTTGTGTGTTTAAAGGAGGTGGTGTTGGTGCTGGAGGGAGGGAGGGGGCACAAAAGTTCACCTCATCAGTTTGGAGGGGCCATTAAATGCCAAAATGTTTGTTCATACAAAAATTCAAAGGGGAGCTGCTGTGTACAACAATGTCCCTCCCCCCCCAAAAAAAATGAACACTTCCTAAAAAGCAAATGCAAACAAAAGTTCTACTTAAACCCCTCAACTACGTTAATCTTGTAATAAAATTAATGATTTATTATTATCCTGGAGAAGGTGGAATAAAAATAACTGGCTTTCTCTACTAAAATAAAACAATAATTATACATACTGTTACGAGTTCGTTGTGTTGAGAAGTGGGTTGTTTGATATCTAATCAGAACGCAGGGTTGTCAGAACAGCAACAAGGATATTTATTCCAAACAAATGTAGTAAACTCTGCACAAGGCTTTACAATAAGCTCACACTAGGCTTGTAAAATTACACTAGACCTCCGTCACACTTCAATACTCACGGCGCTCCGCCAAATGTACACACAACCTCTGTCACACTTCAATAAACATGGCCTCCGCCAACGCTGTCAACTCTCAGCTCTCAGCTCTCAGACTTACTTAAGGAAAAACTCTAAAGCTACACCGATCAGCTTATATACTTTACAACTAGAACTTTCCGACTTGGCTAAATAAAGTAACATTACAATAAGAAACTATATCTATGGCAACACATATCACAAAAATCTGTGCCTCTTCATTTTACTATATTTATAATATTCGTCGGATTAGAAAGTATCTTTCACAGCAGTCAACTGAGACTCTTGTCTATGCATTCATAACAAGTCGCCTTGACTACTGCAATGGTCTTCTTTATGGACTACCAGATTGCTTGCTAAATAAACTGCAACGAGTACAGAATGCCTGCACCAGACTGATTTTTAAAGAACAGAAATTTTGCCGTGTGACGCCTCTTATTTACGAACTACACTGGTTACCGATTAAATACAGAATCGAGTTTAAAATACTTTTAATTACTTTTAAGATTCTTAATTTTTTAGCTCCTACTTATTTGTCATCTCTTATTTCTCTTAGGCTTCCATCTAAATATAATCTAAGGAATTCTAGCGATAAATTTTTACTTAGTTATCCTCGTTTTAAATCAAAAGCTACACTAGGTGACCGTTCTTTTACCTGTGCAGCACCGAAGCTTTGGAATGTGCTACCATTTAACATAAGAAGCGCCAACACAGTTAGTAGTTTTAAAGCCAAGCTAAAAACTCACTTATTCCGCCTCGCATTTTGATCATAGTTGTTTCTATTATTGTAAGTTTTACTTTTAATTGAAATTTTAGCTTTTTAAATCATTGTAAGTTTGCTTTTAATTGTAATTTTTTTAAATCCCTTTTTTAATCTTGTCATGCGCATTTGAACATTATATGGAATTTGCGCATTATAAATGTTATTATTATTATTATTTATTTATTTACAGCAACATAAGCAAACGACCTAAAATAGAATTACTGAATCACGATGATACAGCACTAATTTAATATGCAAGGAGATTCTAGACACTTCCAGACAGTAACGCGAGTCACACAATAATATATTTTTTGTAACACATACATCAGTCATAGAATCCACCTGCCCTGAAAGTTCTTGTGCTACTGGGTGAGATGAGTGATAAATCTGTAAAAGGCCTTGTATCCACAGCTGAGTGGGGCTTTTATTCCATGCAGAAGATAATGGTTTCAGGTTTGATGAATTAACAAACAACTTCAAACAATGATTAATTCTTGGCAAGAAGGCATAGTGAAGACTGTAAAGATGGAGTTCATTCTCAGGATCCAAGACACCATGATCTTCTAAGAAGTAGAAAAGTTATAGTATGTATATAAACATCCACTGAATACGTCACGCCACAAATGTTCAATTCGTTGATTATGTACACTCCTGCCAGCTATTATACTACCCCTATGTGGTCCTCTATCAGGATGTGAGAGCATGTGCCATGCAATATCAACGTTTCCCCCTCCTTTGTCTGTTCTCACTCTTGAGGGGAGACCATAACAAGCTACAGCAGTTGAAAATTCTTGAAAAGCAGTAACAGCTTTGTTGTTATTGTGACAGCCAAGATACAATGTCAATCGACTGTAGCCATCAATGCCGCCACAAATCACAAATCTCCATCTGCAAAGTGACATATACATGTACTTCCATTAGTTTTTAAGGCACCTTTCCTTTGGGTGCATTGACAGCAAAGAGCAGACTGCCTGCCTCAAAAATATTGCAGAGTTTCATATGCATTACAATAACCTATTACGACAATTAGTCCAATATAAAAACAAATTATCTTAATTACATGAAATGTATTGTACTGAAAGTATAGTGCTACATGTACTATTACATGTATAATAATATACATGAAAAAATTACTCGATTCTGATTGGCTGAGAACAGTGCAGAAAAGAGGTAATTGAATGCAAAAAAGGTAATAAAGCAAGCATTCTAATTGGTCAATGAACCAAGAAGTTCACAGATAGCCAATCAAATCTTTTGCTTTCAAATTAAGCGCACGCCCTGGATGGTGCAATTATGGCGCAATTTTTTCCTGATTGCATGATAATTAAAATCACCCGAGGTTAAGCACACGCACAAAACTGAGAAGAGAGTTCAGAGTCCGTAAAGTTCAAAACATCCTTCAAGCAATTTTTTTCATGGTTATACGTGTATTATTCATAGGTAATCATACGGTTTTTCTCATTCAATTTGGAATTAATTTGCACTTGTGAGTTTTTCAAAAAGTGAAATTACGCTCGCCGAAGCGGCTCATGCACTTTCAGCTTTTTGAAAAACTCACTCATGCAAATTAATTCCAAATTGAACTCGAAACCATATGATTACCTATACAAAATCCAGAGCCATGCAACAATTTACAGTAAACACATTGACAAATAAGGTCAGAAAATGTAAGGTAAACGTTGTTGGGTATATCAACTGTCTACTTGTGTCTATTTAATTACACAACTATGACTCTGAAATAGAGATAAACTTTATTTTGTATATTGCACCAACACTTGGTTTTAACAATGTTCACCTTACTTGGTCTAACCTTATTTATGTATTATTGAAGTGTGGAACAGTTGTCATGAGGTACAAAATTATTCAATATGTTTGCCTTATTTTAATACTTGATCTTATTTTACCCTGCATAAGTAATGAACCACTTGGTTTTAACAGGTAGACAACTGGTGAGAAAATAGCCAGCCAAAGAGTAAGAGTTAGTGCAGTTTGACATTGCATTCCTAGATTTTACACCTTACATGTAACCAGTCAATTAACATCTTACCTTATAAGCTTGTGATTGGTGTCAATGTGCCACAAGGCTAGTGGTGAGTATACACTGTACTGTATCCTATTAACGGTATTAAGCTGCAACGCTCTTAGTAACACACCTTCTGGATCAGCACGACGCATGGACTCTCGAATCTGCTCTTCTTGAACACGAAGTCCATGTGCAAGCAGAAAACCAGTCATTCTTTTATAACCACAATTTGGAAAGTCACTAACAATCGCTGAAACTATTTGATCCAAATCTTCATCTGCCATCACAGCATAACTTGCAGAAACAGACAATCCATACTGACACAACCTTCTTTTCACAGTTGACGGAGACACACCTAACAGCACCGCAATCTCAGGAATAGTAAAACGATGATCAAGGAAAAAAAGTAAATGTTCCCTTGAAATAACATACAAAGGCCTTCCAGGTACTCCAGAAAACGCAACACCGACCTTGTAAGCGGAAGAGAAATCTACAGGTGAATTTTCATGCGATGACAACAAAGCCATCCTTGCTTCACGCACAGTTGCTAGGATAACATCGTCTAACCCTAATACAGGAGAATAGTGATTTAAATGGTACACAAGACAGTCAAGTCTGTACAGAAGATAGTCGGAATCGGATCCAAATCTATCTTGCTGCAACATATTCAAGGTGCTCTGTACCTGGCGCGATAACATAATTCTTAGTTCGGACAGCGGCGACACCTATCAAAGAAACGTGGTTTTGTTAGGCACGAAAACAAAAAAGTCCAATCAAAGAATTTGACAATCAAAAATATATTTACGTTATTTTCTGTTTCGTTTCCATAAGTTCCATGGAAAGCAATGAATGACAGGAAAAACAAACCCGTGACCATCTTGAAATGGAGTTAGCTCCCAGTCTTCGCACATCCAACTGGAACCGCGCAAGGTTGCACAGCAACAGAACAACTCCGTGACAGCACAGCTGAACAGCGTAATAGCACAACTGAATTGCATAACGGAATTAGAGGAAAGGAAACTGAACGGAAGTAGCAATTGGTTATAAGGAAGAGACAAAGTGAAGCTGACTTTGAATGCGGAAGTGCTGTTCATGGAATAAACTATCGAAACAGCAACACTGAACGTGCGGTTAAGGAGCTCAACCATCGTAACAGGAAGACAAAATATAATAACAGCAAACTAAATTCGAATGGAGCATTATAATTTATAATTACAAAATGGTGTATTTGAACCTCATAATAACGAACTTGGGAACTGTAAAAAGCAAAGCAAATTGCATAACAAGAAAGCAGAGCAGCGTAATCACAAACTCGAACTACAGAACTAGATGTAGCTCTCACTAAGTGCCAACGAGCAACCAACCATTCATAACAATTTCTAATTGCTAACTTTAAAACACAGTCGTGTTGTTTGCACTTCTCTTTCTGTAGTCAAGTATTCAAGAAAATAGACAGTCAATGACTGCATGTGGCTACTACTTTAGAATCTCCCCATACACGTGCGAAACGTAGGTCAGTTGTTGAGGAAGCAAATCACCAGCCTTTACTCTCTACATGTTCTGAGAGTCACGCAAGTCACACTTTTCTGATCAGAGATGTTATTAGAATTTTTGCTCAGTTAACATCTGATCTTGCTTGCAATTTTTATTTCAAGGGCAAAGAGGCCGAACGGAATACGGCATTTCGGATGAAAAAACGTTTCCGAAAAGCAAGCTAGAAGGACAACAGTTTCAGACGTAACTTAAGGGGCGTTTACACGACAGAGCAAAATTGGCACGGGCCTGACAAAAACTGGAACGGTTCCAACAGCTTTTACAAAGAAACAGTGAACTTTTATCCGTTCCGCGACGGGTCCATAGGCGCCTATGGACACATCGCGGAATGGATAAAACTTCACTGTTTCTTTGTAAAAATTGTTGGAACCGTTCCAGTTTTTGTCGGGCACGTGCCAATTTTGCTCTGTCGTGTAAATGGCCCCTTAGTTTCTTTAAGATACTTAAACATCATTCAGGTCGAACGGCTTAAGTCTGACTTGCATGTCACATTCTCAAAGAAGTGAACTTGCAAAACGGCTTGTTGAGACGTTTGAAACTCCATTCCTGGAAACATTTTAAACCTAAAATTAAAAAAAAACTAAGCAAGACTCGCATTCTAAAACGATGGTCAACGATAATGGTGCAAGAACTTGTTAAATACGTGAATGTTAAGCGTGTAGATTTCTGTACACTAAGTACAAAGCGCAAATTTGCATAGTAACAGTAACATGACCTCTGCAAGTGCAAGAGATGTTTCTCACGGAGACCAAAATAGGTTTTGAGGGTCTTTTCAAAGGTAAATCACTTTGAATTGCAGAGATGCAGAGGTTTTTCAGTTACACAATATTTTCCTGTCTATTTTGTGAAGATTGTGCGATGAATTGTCCGATTGTTTTGTGAACCGTGCGATGAATGCGGTTCGGGGTAAACATTGGCACCTTTGGTCCTTGAATACAGTAAATCCAATATTAATCTCCTATCAGCCTTCTTGCATGAGAGGCTGTGAAGTTAAAACATCGCCATCTTTAGCCATTGAACATAGTAAATCCTAAATATATGAACTACGGACACGTCACTTCCAGAGCCCATTTGTGCTAAGTCCGGAAGCAATCGGGTCAAGTTGATCTCCACTCCACTTGATGAATGCCAAAGCTGGCGAGAATCGACCATCAGAACCATGCGCCCTTGACGTCACAATCTCTACGTGCTACGATTGGTCCGTTGCAATACAATTGACCTCTTATTTCTCTACGTCATTGGAATCTCAGGAATCTTACCTTACAACAGGAATGTTACCTTACAAACATTCCTCTCAATCACTCGAGATTTTTACTGCAAACAATACTTTCGCACGGCTCTATAATGCTGCCGCCTTGCCAGCCTTGCGTCTTCGCTCGGCTGGCTCGTTGGCAAAAACAAAGCTAAATTTTGACCCTGATAACCCCCCATAAGAGCTGCTTGTCCAGTTCAGGTACTGATATCCCTTATCAGAACAGTCATGTCCAGCTTAGACTGAAAACAGTTTTGACATAAATTCCTGAATATGCTTTATCCAGGCTGTTAAAAATTTTGTAATCACAGGTCATCCTTCCTTTGGCATGAAAATTCACTCATTTAAAAAATATATATATTTGGTTCCTCAGGTAATCATACAATTGCTAATGTTAAATGCAAAGAGGAACACCACACGCTCAAAGAGTCATTGGCCAATGTAATCAAGGAAGTTAAGAGTGCATCCACGATAGGACCAGGCAGGGGCGGCACAAGCTATCTCACCGATTTCGATGAAACTTGGCCAATTTGAAGGGTTCCACCCAAAACTACTTCAGTATAAGTTTAAGGAAATTTGGTCAAAACCCGGGGGGAGTTAAAAAATGACCAAAACGTACCTAAAAAATGCTCAGAAGTATAAAACTCTACTCCTATAACAATAGAGGTTTTTAGCCACTTGGTCACGTGGTCTGAAATGGGTAAACAAAGATCCAATATGGCGTCCGCCTCGGAAGTGTGTGGTAGCAGCACTATTTCCTGGTCAAAGACTCTTGTTTGCGTGCCCCGATTTTCCTACATTCAGATAAATCAACATTTAAGAGGCAATAGTAGAAAAGTTATTGGAGAAAAAGGCTACAAGTTTTTCGTAGAGAATTATATCCACGATGTATACTTAGGTCGATCAAGTAACCCTGCAAACTTGTGCATCGTGCAAGCACATTGTCATCTAAGCCAACGAAAGAATGAAGATCCTCATTCATTGAAAATTGAGGTTGTTAACAGTAGCGAGGATGCCAAAATTTCAAAAGCTGAATGTTCCTGTAAAGCGGGGTACTTGTACTTGATGATATGATAGTAAACCATGTAGTAGTAGACCATGATAGTAAAGTCATGTGTTCTTATGATGTTATAGAGGGAAAGGCTAAATTAAAAGTGAACCATAAATCTGGGTACTATGCTCAAGTTCAGGGTCAGCTGGCCTTGTCAGGATTGCCATGGTGTGATTTTGTTGTCTTCTTGACAGGTTCAAGGAACATTCATGTGGAGAGGATTTATTTTGATAAACTGTACTGGGAGCAGGAGCTATATATACTTCCCAAGTTGCATACTTTTTATTTTGACCATGCTTTGCCTTGTATTTACAGACAGGAATGTGTCACTGTATCACCATGTAGTGTGGTAGTTGAATGCTACAGCCACAGCTAGAGACTGCCTTTATCCTAAAAACACCCTGTTCAGTCTGCTTCCACCAAAATGCACCCAATTCATAAGGTAGACAAAACGTTCATTTTGTACTTCAAGATGTTCTTTCCTATTAATTGATGAAAACAGAGATTTCAACAAACTCTTTTTGGAAATTATTTTTGTATACAGTACATCTGATCATTATTAAGATGTTTGCAGACGTGTACTGTTGTGAGAAACTATTGGTGCATTTCCGTCCATTGTTCAAGTTGACTTTTTTTGCATGACTGTTCTTTCTATCATACCCTTACACATTACTTGTACACTTATGATGCAATACTAGTATTTGTGAGTAATGTAAGTGTAAGTTATATGAACAAGATTGGTATTGTATCTCTACCCAAGGCAGTCAGCAAAGGTAGGAATAGGTTATTCCAAAATGGGATCCAGAAAATTACTTATTAAACAACAAACTGACCACAGTTGATTAACACAGCCAAACATAGCCACAGGTAAGGGGCTAGAAAAAATGCCAAACCTCCTTACTTTTCCAATGGCCCTTTCAACATGTATGCGATGTTGGGCAACAGTTTGGGTTTTTATCACATCAGATTCTTCAAATTGTGCATCTGACCCTAAAAATGGTGGAATATTCAATTTCAAATTTAGTTTGGTGAGTTCTGGTCCTATGTCAAAGCCTTTATCAACCATAATGGCATCACCAGGTAAAACTTCTCCCAAAGATAATTTATGTTCCAGTAAATTCAATAAGCCACACCTGTGAACAATTTGTTTGTCAGAAATTGATCCAGTGTATAAATGGGAGATGAAGATGGAACCCCCCTTAGCATCCACACCAACAAGACTCTTCAGAGTGTTGGTACTTTTACAGTTAGAATAGCTTTGGGATTGTTTGACAAGGGATGAGAGTACTTGCATCTTGAGCTCAGTACAGTCAATTATACAAACATTATTAGGAAACCTTTCTTTAAAATCTCTGGGCATGTTAGAAATCAATGTTTCTATGTGGCCAGATTTTCAAATGCCCAAGGTGTACAAATAAGTAATTCAACCATGTAGTAAGAATGTAACTTAGTGTAGCCTCTGAAAGGGAAAAGCGAAATGACAAATCAGTTATATTTAGGCCTAATCTGAGTCTCATCATGAACATTAAAAATTCATCTTCAACATCTAATTGATGATCTCTTGTCAATTCTTCATCCTCCTCCCCATTATCATTATCACTCACATCATCATTGTCCTCATTGTTGACATCATCAGATTCTGAATGGTGTGTATTGTCTTGTGCATTAAACAGCAGAGGTGTGTTTATGATGTTGGCTTTGGCAAGTACTGTACCCCAATATACTAAATTATTTCTGTTGAGACCTGGTAAAACCAGTTCTAAAAATTCCATGAACTGAGAATAACTTCTGAAGCCCGTATAATGGGAGAATAACTTAATTTCTTTCTTTTGAGTTGTGCACTTAGATTTCAAGACACTCAGTGACATCTTGTGAGAACAATCAACGTGTAAATTACCTTGAACACCCCTATTGGCACGCTCTTTGTCTACCGTTTCAAAAGCCCCTTCCCCTTCGGAAGCTGTGTCTGTTTCCTCTTCCTCAATTTTTTGCCTTTCCTCTTTGAGTTTAGCCCGCTTGACTGACAATGTCCTCTCTTCTTTCTTCTTCGTCCATGAAAATATAGATGGGCACGCATCATCCTTCAGTGTCTTTTTCTGACTGTTTACAAATTTATAATCCTCTTCTAAAAAGTGAGCCGAGCAGATTTTTGAGCTCTCAGTTATCTTTAAGTCTTTTGTTTCATTCTGGATATCCAGACCTGGGAATAGATAAGACCAGAGAACACAATTGCATTCTCAGGATGCAGGATGCAGTCACAGTCACGAAGCTAACAACATAAAGGAAGTTGATACGTACCTTTCGGAGCTTGGGGTCATCCGGAAATTTATGAAAAGATAGCTGCTCATCTGTTGAATTGTTGTTACAATCAAATACCTTACAATAGTGAACCATTCTTGTAAAGTGCAATGTACAGAAGTATTACATTACAGTATGGCATTCCGTATGATCGAGTTTGTTTACCCATTTCAAACCACGTGACCAGTGTGTGACATATGAGACTAAAAAGGTCTATTCAACCAAATCCTTTCAAATTTTCAGTGAATGTTGTCCTACTCAAAACCAATTTATTGTCTGAGTTTCGTTCTTCTACAACTAGTCCTTATTACAAAAGTCATCTCAGCCTAGACCCTACTCTCACCCAATTGTGAAAACTATTACAATACCCAAAGTTTAGGTTAAAATATCTCCAATGGCGGAGCATGCTTCAAAAAACGGAGCACACCGTCTTAAAGGTGGGACTTCGTTCTAACATTATCTGCAAAAAAATCTTTAGGCACTCACTGGATTACTGCACAGGGCGGCTGCAAACACTTCATCCACTACAGGGTACCCTCCTCAACTTTTTTCATTATAATGCGCAAATTCGGTCATTATGACACAGCAAAAGGAAGAAAATGCCACAAAATGGTTGCACACCATACACTTTAATAAAAAAGAATCATTTCTGTGTAATTGCTTAAAAGAAAATCACCCACCACAGGATACCTGCCTCAGTTTCATTGTTTTTTTGTTTTAACGCGCAAATTCGGTAATTATGACACAGCAACAGAGAGAAAATGCTGCAAAATGGTTACACACGAGAAACTTTAACGAAATAGAACCATTTCGAAGGCTTCTGTTTGTCCTAAGCCATGAAATTAACAATCGGCGGATTAATGATGGCCTCTCGTAGTGAATTACGTGACAGAAATTACTCCTTAAGAAGTCAAGCATGCGAGTCACACACCACTATCAAGATGCTTGTATTGCCTGTACTTGAAGTTCAAGTTTATGGCATCCATAAACTGATGTTAATGAGACCTGAGAGAATATCTCAAAGACAGACACATATTTCTGCATTGTATCACTTTATTTTAGAGACTAGTAACACTACAAACCTCTTGGCACACTGCCACTAATTCCAATCTCAAAGTCCATTAGGGATCTCCAGTTGAAAATCAATCACCCCTTTTAGATTTCACAACAAACCTTTCATTTCCTAAGTAATGCCACAGTTATCTACATCTGTAAAAGACGGTGTATCAATGGTTCCAGTCATTTCTTTCACGTGTATACCTCATGCCCCTGACCTATAATCATGCTATCTCCCTCGTTGAATTCAGTCTCCCTGCTTGTGCCGATCCTTCGCCACTAAGTTTTCTTCTCTGGCGTACTTACGAAGCTCCGGTTAAAACGTTCTCTCACAATTCCGTGACCATGCCCAATCGTGGACGACGTACTCCTCGAAATCTCTCTCGGACCCGCCAAGGTCCTGCTGCAAGTGCCCTAAACACCGAACAGACCAATTATCGAGCAATGGCCACCGAAGCCCTTCGCCTCCTGCTGGCCCAACATAACCTGGTTCAGACAGGCACTCGCCAACAACTCGTCGCCCGCCTTGAAACCCACTTCAAAAACTCTCCGTCAGATGGGGCTACCGTCACCGACACGCCGTCTGCTACCAATACTCTGCCACAAGAAGAACTAGCTCAGATTATCTCCTCGTTAATCGAGGAAAAACTCGCGGCACGGCAAGACGGTGGACAACAGCACAACCAGCTAGTACCCAGTCCTCAACCGAGATCCCACTTTACGGTCCCCAGTCCTCCTACGCCAAGTTCTGCCCAAGATGGCGGCCAACCGCAACAACAGAGCGTCGCTACGTTGCCGCCAGCCATCCACGCCTTCAGCCCTTCCAATGGAAGTCACCAACAACAACAGAGCGTCGCTACACCCCCACCAGTTTTCCCGGCCTTCAACCCATTGGATCCAGCCAATGTCGCTGCTCTTCATCCGGATTTTCGTCAACCCTCGCTGGCTAGCCACCTGACGAAGACCATGACGACTGCCATCACGAACGGTGAGTACGTGGACTTTGCTACTCTCCTCCCCATCTCTTCCCTCCTCGAAGAGGCTCGGAACTCCACCTTCAAGTTGGGGCTCAAGGGGTGACTATTCCCCTCCCTGCCACCTCCAAACGGCCCAAAATTACATCCATTGAGAAATGGCTGGACGCCTTTGCCATTTTCTCCTCCGTCCTGGTTTCTATTTACCCCTCCCGCGCCGCCGCATTCATTGCCTACCAGCAGTTAATCAGGGACGCAGCGAGGAAATTTCCCGGGATGCCATGGTACGTCTACGACGTTGAGTTTCGACGTCGTGCCTCCCACAACCTCTCCCTCAACTGGGGGGAACAGGATGTCCAGTTATACCTAGACACCTTTACAGGCCTCCCAAATTCTGGCTGCCGCACCTGTAGTAGCTCTGACCACCATGCTGACTCCTGTCCACTGTCTCCCCCTAGGTCCAGGGACTCCCCAAACCGGTCCGACCTCTGCTACAATTTCAACAACGGTCGCCCCTGTGTCCGCTCCCCATGCCCCTACAAGCACCGATGCAACCAGCCAGGATGTAATGCCACCCACTCTGGCCAAGACCACTCCAAACTCTCCCGCAGCAGAGAGGACCGCCTTAAATCATCTACGGGCTCTAGCAATTCCTCCCGCAGCCACTCCTGAGTACCTGGCTCGTCTCTCACCCCCAACCCCCATTAATATTCCCAAGCTGGCGTCCTATCTCCACGATCACCCCTATCAACCCTTTGTGCACCACCTCCTATCGGGCTTTTCTGAAGGTTTTAAAATTGGTTATGCTGGTCCCCGGGCTCCCCAAGAATTCCCCAACTTGCCCTCTGCTAAGGATAATCCTTCTGTCATTGACAGGAACATGTTAAAAGAAGTCTCACTAGGTCACACTGCTGGGCCCTTCCTTTTCCCTCCCTTCGCAAATTTTCAAGTTTACCCAATTGGGGCCATTCCTAAAAAACATTCCTCAGAATGGCGGACAATATTCCACCTATCCTACCCCAAACACCGTCTCTCTAGCGTCAACGCCCACATCCCTCCTGAAGACTACTCTCTCCAGTACATTAAAGTAGATAACGCGATTGCCATTCTTCAAGATCTTGGTCAGAACTGTTTTATGTCCAAACTGGACATTAAAGCTGCCTTCCGGAACATCCCAGTCCACCCCTCTGACTGGGAACTGCTAGGGATGAAGTGGCAGGGCCTGTATTTCTTTGATATGGTTCTTCCCTTCGGTCTCCGTAGTGCCCCCTTTCTCTTTGACCAGTTCTCCTCGGCCCTTGAGTGGATCATTCAAAAGAAGCTCCACATCCCAAAGGTTATCCACATTCTGGATGATTTTTTAATCGCAGCAGCCCCACCCCGGACCCACTGTGCAACAGCCCTCTGCAATGTCCTCCACCTGTTCACTGAGTTGGACATTCCCATTGCCCCTGGCAAAACCTTTCCTCCTTCTACCTCCCTGGAATTCATGGGTATCCTCCTAGACTCCTCCACGATGGAGGCCCGCCTTCCACAAGACAAGCTCGCTCGTACCAAACAGGCCCTCCATCAGTGGTCCCTTAAAAAATCAACCACCCTCCGAGAACTTCAATCCCTGATAGGCACTCTCCAATTCGCATGCCGGGTGATTCCCCCAGGTCGCCCCTTCCTCCAGCGTATCATTCACCTTACCAGAGGTACCCAGCTCCCCCACTGGCACATTAAACTCAATGCCGGTTTCCGTAAGGACATCAAGATGTGGGTTGACTTCCTAGAACACTGGAATGGGGTAAGCATTTTTCTCGATTCTCAGGTCTCCAACCCCCATGACCTCCAACTTTTCACGGACGCCTCTGGGTCCTTAGGCTATGGAGGGTTCCTCGACGGGCTATGGTTCCAAGGTCATTGGCTACCAGAACACAACCTTAACAAAAAACGGGGCATCAGCATCGAATGGCAGGAGTTATTCCCCATCTACCTGGCATGTGTCCTGTGGGGCCCCACCTGGTCGGGGAAGCGTATCCTGATGTGGTGCAACAATCAGTCAGTCGTAGCCATCATAAACTCCAAACACTCTAAATCCCCCCGGATAATGGACCTTGTTCGCAGTATCACCCTCCTTACCCTCACTTACACCTTCACAATCAACTCTACCCACATCCCTGGGCTGGATAATGCTATTGCTGACTCCCTTTCCCGTTTTCAGATGGACCATTTCCGGGCCCTGGCCCCCACAGCCTCTCTCACTCCCTGTGTCATCCCTTCATCAGCGATGCTCATCTGACAGCCTCTGTACAGCAACACTTCCATGCTTCTCTTGCCCCCTCCACAAGGCGAACCTACAAGGCTGGTCAAAAACATTTTTTAACCTTCAACCTTATGCATGGCTTGGTAGGTCCCTCTAAACCCCTACTGCCAGCCTCTGAAATTACTCTCATTTATTTTGCCTCTCACCTAGCCCAAACAGTTTCATACGACACGGTCAAACT
>OX419342.1:11872507-11900007 GCA_948470475.1 Galaxea fascicularis
CGCTTCTAAAAGTGTCTTGGACAGAAGTGTTTACTAAAAATTTTAAACTTCCAACCGACCTAAACTACATCCTAAGGATAAAGGCGGTCCAAATGGCAAAATCGGCCGCTTGAAAATTCTGAGAATTTCTTGTTTTTTTTTTTTATTTGTCGTGTCCGTCGTGAGGCCCGTGCCCCGCTCGGCTAGAGCTGCAAGAAATTTTTTTTCACTACCTCCACTGAGATTCGAACCCGCGACCTTGGAATCTCAAATCAAAAGTTCACCGCGTACGCTTATCACTTGCGCCACTCAGACATCGGTCAAGTGAACATGTTAATTTTACAGTACATAAGGCATGGCAGTCACGCATCCGGTTTCTCACGCAAACAAATATCCTTTGTGTTTACTCGAGAAAGGGGATTGACAAATTCCAGAAAATCGAACGATTTATCTGATCTAAACTACGATATTATCATAAGGATATGCTGAACGATTCCCAAGACCTTTGTTGCCTTTCAACTTCAGCTGTAAACAACACGAACCACGCACTTGAAATGATGATGCAATCTTTGGTTAGCGGGGAAATTCCTCAGAGGTTTGGGCAAACACCGAACCGCAAAGTCATTCTTTCATATCAAAAAAAAACTCTATGGAACCTATCCACGGACTTAAAATGAATTATATCGGGCCTTTGTGATTGTCATGTAGTTGATCTGTAAGACAACGGCCAAATCCTCTTCGAGAATTACACCCAAACCGAGTACTTGAAATGATCTGAAATGATGGTGCAATATTCGTGTCACGTAACAACTTGATAGTCACGCAAAACCGACAGCCACAGAGCGCGTCGTATGGCCTGCGTAAAATGCAGCTTGATTTTAAGAAAAAATATAAACGTCTAGAGCATCGTTCAACACATCTTGATGAAAACATCATAATCTGGATGTGATTAAATCGTCGATTTCCCCGACTTATCAAAGAAATTGAACGGCCGGTCATTTAGTGTTTCGGCAGTTTGTTTCTCCTAAATACCCATTGAATCTCCATGTAAAATCGAAACATCGCTCTAAAGCTCAACGATTAGTCAAACTAGTACTTTAAAAAAAAGCAGAACAAAAAGAAAAAGAAAAAAGACAAACCAAAGAGAGGTGCCGTTGCTAGGAATTGAACCCGGGACTTCCTGATCGGTAGGGGATAGACGTACCTCTCGGCCAAGCCAGCTATGAATAAGTAATGAGGTGAAAATTTAAATGTTTTAATCGTTCTGCTCACGCACTGGTTCAGAAAAAGTAGGGCTTTTGCCCAGAGAGCAGAAATGAAATGGACAGACACCGAACCGTAAAGCAATTCTTTCATAAATTAAATCGAAGACAGATCTATTGAACCGATCCAAGGTGAAACTGATCATATCATGCCTTAATGACTGCGATTTAGTCTATTTGTAAGACATTGGCCGAATTACGTCGCAAGTTAATCGTCGCGCATCACGCTTCTAAAAGTGTCTTGGACAGAAGTGTTTACTAAAAATTTTAAACTTCCAACCGACCTAAACTACATCCTAAGGATAAAGGCGGTCCAAATGGCAAAATTGGCCGCTTGAAAATTCTGAGAATTTCTTGTTTTTTTGTTTTTTTTTATTTGTCATGTCCGTCGTGAGGCCCGGGTCCCTCTCGGCCGGAGCTGCAAGATTTTTTTTTTTCGCCTGCACTGAGATTTGATCGCGACCTCGGGATCTCTGATCAAAAGTTCACCCTGCGCGCTTATCACTTGCGCCACTCAGACATCGGTCAAGAGAGTGTGTTAATTTTACAGTACATAAGGCATGGCAGTCACGCATCCGGTTTTTCACGCAAACAAATATCCTTTGTATTTACTCGAGAAAGGGGATTGACAAATTCCAGAAAATCGAAGAATTTTTCTGATGTAAAGTACGATATTATCATGAGGATATGCTAAGCGATTGCCAAGACCTTTGTTGGCTCTCAACTTCAGCTGTATACAACACGAACCACGCAATTGAAGTGATGATGCAATCTTTAGCTTATTCTGGTTAGCGGGGAAATGGGCAAACACCGAACCGCAAAGTCATTCTTTTATGTGAAAAAAAAAATCTATGGAACCTATCCACGGACTTAAAATGAATTATATCGGGCCTTTGTTATTGTCATGTAGTTGATCTGTAAGACAACGGCCAAATCCTCTTCGAGAATTACACCCGAAGCGAGTACTTGAAATGATCTGAAATGATGGTGCAATATTCGTGTCACGTAACAAGTTGATAGTCACGCAAAGCCGACAGACACAGAGCGCGTCGTATGGCCTGCGTAAAATGCAGCTTGATTTTAAGAAAAATATAAAGGTCTAGGGTATGTCACAACACATCTTGATCAAAATATCATAACCTGGTTGTGATTAAATCGTCGATTTCCCCGACTTATCAAAGAAATCGAAAGGCCGGTCATTTGGTGTTTCGGCAGTTTGTTTCTACTAAATACCCATTGAATCTCCATGTAAAATTGAAAAATCGCTCTAAAGCTCAACGATTACTCAAACTAATACTTAAAAAAAAAAAAGAACAAACAGAAAAAGAAAAAAGAAAAACCAAAGAGGGTTACTGTTGCTAGGAGTTGAACCCGGGGCAACCTGGTCGGTGGGGGATAGACGTACCATTCGGTCAAGCCCTCTATGAATAAATAACGAAGTGAAAATTTAAATTTTATAACCATTCTGCTTACCAAGTGGTTCAGAAATGATGGTGCAATATTCGTGTGACGTAAGGTTGATAGTCACGCAAAGCCGACAGCCACAGAGCGCGTCGTATGGCCTGCGTAAAATGCAGCTTGATTTTAAGAAAAATATAAACGTCTAGAGAATCGTTTAACACATCTTGATGAAAACATCATAACCTGGATGTGATTAAATCGTCGATTTTCCCGACTTATCGAACAAATCGAACGGCCGGTCATTAGGTGTTTCGGCTGTTTGTTTCTACTAAATACCCATTGAATCTCCATGTAAAATTGAAAAATCGCTCTTAAGCTCAACGATTAGTCAAACTAATACTTTAAAAAAACAGCAGAACAAAAAGAAAAAGAAAAAAAAAACCAAAGAGGGTCGCCGTTGCTAGGAGTTGAACCCGGGACTTCCTGATCAGTAGGGGATGGACGTACCTTACGGCTAAGCTCTCTATGAATAAGTAATGAGGTGAAAATTTAAACTTTATAGCAATTCTGCTCACGCACTGGTTCAGAAAAAGTAGGACTTTTGCCCAGAGATCAGAAATGAAATAGACAGACACCGAACCGTAAACAAATTCTTTCATAAATTAAATCGAAGACAGATCTATCGAGCCGATCTAAGGGGAAACTGATGATATCAGGCCTTAATGATTGCGATTTAGTCTATTTGTAAGACATTGGCCGAATTGCGTAACAAGTTAATCGTCGCGCATCACGCTACTAAAAGTGTCTTGGACAGAACTGTTTACTAAAAATTAAATTACGATCGACTTGAACTACATCCTAAGGATAAAGGCGGTCCAAATGGCAAAAACGGCCGCTTGAAAATTCTGAGAATTTCTTGTTACATTTATTTTTACTTTTCCCTTTCATACGTTTTACAAAGCAAAGTTCCTTAGGGCACAGGTCACAAAAACACGCAGTTGATATTTTATTTCTATATAGCGAGGTCTTTCTGATAAAGGTTTTTGCACCAAGATGCAATGTGGCGTGTAAGTTTCAAGCAAATGTATCATTCCTTTACTAGACGAACAAAAGCAAGTTTTAATAACGTTTTTGGTGTGTTACCATTTTGCGGCATTTTCTCTCTGTTGCTGTGTCATAATTACTGAATTTGCGCGTTAAAAAAAACTGAGGCGCTTATCTTGTGGTGTGATTTTTTTTAAGCGATTACACAGAAATGATTCTTTTTCATTAAAGAGTATGGTGTGCAACCATTTTGTGGCATTTTCTTCCTGTTGCTGTGTCAATGAGCGAATTTGCGCGTTATAATGAAAAAAGTTGAGGAGGGTACCCTGTGGTGGATGAAGTGTTTGCAGCCGCCCTGTGCAGTAATCCAGTGAGTGCCCAAAGATTTTTTTGCAAATAATGTTAGAACGAAGTCCCACCTTTAAGACGGTGTGCTCCGTTTTTTGAAGCATGCTCCGCCATTGGAGATATTTTAACCTAAACTTTGGGTATTGTAATAGTTTTCACAATTGGGTGAGAGTAGGGTCTAGGCTGAGATGACTTTTGTAATAAGGACTAGTTGTAGAAGAACGAAACTCAGACAATAAATTGGTTTTGGGTAGGACAACATTCACTGAAAATTTGAAAGGATTTGGTTGAATTGTTATAGGAGTAGAGTTTTATACTTCTGAGCATTTTTTAGGTGCGTTTTGGTCATTTTTGTTAAAAAAAAACAAGGGGGTGGTCAACTCCCCCCGGGTTTTGACCAAATTTCCTTAAACTTATACTGAAGTAGTTTTGGGTGGAACCCTTCAAACTGGCCAAGTTTCATCGAAATCGGTGAGATAGCTTGTGCCGCCCCTGCCTGGTCCTATCGTGGAGGCACTCTTAACCGGTTGGCAAGCAAGGGCCATGTTATTGTGAACGGAGAGAAGGTGAATTTGGAGTTTTTCCTTGAAGATTACGAGGTATGTTGCAAACATTAAGTTCAGTAATAAGCATGTTTCTTTAAGAAATGTTCTTTACAGCTCTTGTTATGATTCTCCTTGCCAGTCCATACATCTAATGTACATGAAGTTGTGTTTTGTGATAACAATTGAAATATATCAGCTGTGAACTGTACATTACAGATAGCACACAACTCTTTAAAACTAATCAACTAATCTAATTTCAACGAATAAACGAGCTTACCTTTCTTTTTTCTTTCTTCAGTTTCTTCTCATTGCCATGGGAATGAAGGGTGCAACATCTAACAATAACTGCATCTGGTGTACAATTCACAAGAATGGAAGGTAATTATTCCCAATTTCATAACGTCAACACTTTTAATTGCAATATCTAATATTGTTCCGTGTGTGGTTTTCAGGTGCAACATGACCTACTCTTGCTCACACTTTCAAAAACCTGAACTGGCCAGGATTATCAACCAGGACTGGCACAAGCAACCTGGCTGCCACTCTCAGCCCTTTTTCAACATTCCACTTGAAAATGTGATGCTTGACGAACTACACCTTTTGCTGGGAGTGACGACCGCTTTGAGGAAGGAATAATCATGGAGATGCTTAAATTGGATAAGGTAAATAATATGTCCATATAATCTTGACCCACAATAAAAAGAGTGAAAAAGGAACATTTCTGTACTCATGATTACAAGGGTAATAATATTGTTTTGTTTTGTTTTTATAGGATGGTAGCCTTGGGAGAAGTGGCAGGCAAAAGAAAGATGCCCATCTGAATGCTTTCTGTCAACAGTAAGATCTTTGGGAGTAAGCTTTAATGTTTATAGGGATGGAGATGAAAATGGGAGTGGACATCCCTTTTGGGAGGAGAGAAGAGACTGCTGTTGAGAAAGCTACCCAACCTTTTTGACAAATTCCTCCCACCACAACAAGTAGAAGTTTTTTTAAGGTGTGGAAAAGAAAAAAGATGATCTAAGGAGGTTCTTTCACCGCAAAATCAATTGTTGGGATGTGGCTACAAACCTAATGCTTGTTGAGAAAAGACAGGAGATACTATGGGAGTGCCAAAGAGAGAAGAGATAGTACGTAAAAAGAGATATGCCATTTTGGGTAGAAGGAGGGAAACAAGAGGCTGCAAAAAAGGTCCCAAGAATTTCTAGCACTATCCTAGAGGAAGAGAAAGAGAATTCAATGGCTCTCCAATTTACAGATGATGAACTTAAGACAATGAAAGTTGCAGAACTCCTTGCTCTCTTAAATCAAGTAACAGGCAAGGTATTCAACAAAAAGACAAGGAAGCAACAGTCGATTCAGGAGTATAAGATGACTCAAATAGCAAATGTAGCGCTCATTGTATTTATTATCCTTCAAATATTTTGACAACATGTGTTTTCTGGTACTGCTTTATCAACAAGCAGGTTTAGTTCTTCTTCTGTCACAAAAGCAAAGCGTTCTCCAGTCTTGATATTAATTTAGCTTTCAATTAATCACGTAGCAGCAAAAATATTTGATGGATTCCAATGTGGTAATAGTTTGCTCTTACAACGATGTTATTAAAAGTCTTAGCTTTCTGAAAAAAATTGATTATTTGCATATTGTATGCGCTAGTCATTTCAAAAATCAATGTTAATTGTTTTTGTTTTTTGTTTTTCAAACATTAAACCCATTGGCCGTATTCAAGGAACCACTGATGGGTTCAATTTTCCAATTATCAATTTAATAATGTGTTGTTGAGATGACTAGCGGGTTCAATATTCAATTTTATAATCTAATTCATTATTGTAAACATAAAGGGTTTGACTGTAATTAAGCCCACGTTATATCAAATAAAGTATGTATGTATAGTACGAATATTGACGTAAATAAAAATGTTTTGACACTGTTATCAGAGGTGTTAGTTCCTTCCTACACCCACAATCATGGTGTAGACAAATTTGAAGAGAAGGTTAGAACAACTAATATTTTAGTGGTGCTTCTAAGAAATTTGGTAATATGTGAATAAATATATGTTATATATATATATGTTACGGGGAGCAGGGTTGGCGCAGTGGTGAGAGCGCTCGCCTTCCACCAATGTGTCCCGGGTTCGATTCGATTCCCGGGCTCGGCGTCATAAGTGGGCTGAGTTTGTTGGTTCTCTACTCTGCTCTGAGAGGTTTTTCTCCGGGTACTCCGGTTTTCCCCTCTCTCCAAAAACCAACATTTCATTTGATTTAGTTTGATTTGAGAATTGTAAAATAATTTAGAATTGCAAAGAATTGTAAGGCACATTTGATCATATTCACATGCTAATTTGCGCCTAATAAGTAATAAATTATTATTATTATAATTATTATTATTTACCGGCTGGGAGGTCCATATAGTGAAAAACTATGACAGAGGGTATGTTCAAGTTCACACTGCAACCAGGTGGACAATCAGACATGGTTTGATGCTACTCTGGTTTGAAGTTTGATGAATGTAACTTAAAAAGTTACAATTCACGACCCGGGTCGGGTCGTGAATTGTAACTTTTTAAGTTACATTCATCAAACTTCAAACCAGAGTAGCATCAAACCATGTCTGATATGACAGAGGGCTTATAAACTCTACTGAAATTGACTCAAATTTTACAGTGAGAGATGCACCATTACAGCACCAAGCTACAAACAACCAAACAAACCCTCACAACTTTAAACCACTCAACTGAATTTACTTACAGTGACTTTCCTTGCCTTCTCAAAGTGAATCTGGAACAAGGTTATGACTACATAGGCTCAGTACACCATTTGTTTGTATAAAAAGGAGAGACTATAGAAGAGTGTAAACACCTTTGATTTCTGTGTTTTCATAAAGGTTCTCAGTTGGGGTAAGCAGATGGTCCAAATGTCTTTTTAGTGATCGTTTTTGGGGAAACCAATCATTTTAGTGAACATTACTTTTGATACAACAATAACATAATTACTGCATGAATGAAATCTGAGTGATGAACATTCTTTATCTGTCAAATGCTTAATCAGTGGAGTCTGGTGGCAGTGAATGAACCCAAATTTTGAAATGTATAGCAAGAAGTTCTGTTCAAATCTCACTCACAATATAATCATAGCGGAGCTCCAGCGGCCCGAAGGGCCGCAAAGCGGAGCCCCATACCTATAGAAACCCGTCAACTGCTTTTCTCATGGTAATCTTGGCTAGCGGTATTGCTCGTGGGCGCGACCGACGACGACGTCGCACAATAATTAATAATACCCTAATAATAATAATAATAATCCAAAATGGCGGCCATACTCCAGCTGACCATCTAGTTTACTGCGGACATCTTTGATATTAGGCATCCATGTCAACGTCAATTGACACCTGTCAAAACAACGTATCCGCTGACCAGTATCACGTGACCATATTGCGGGCTCAAGTTATGAGCTGTCGAGGTCAGCTGTTTTTTTAAGTTCACCGCTGACCAGGTACTCGTTTTCAATTCGATCGCAGGCTCAAGCCAAGCCAGAACGAGGCGTAAGTTTTCGCCAGGATCAACAGATCTCCGTCCTGTAAACAATTTGCCGCCTACCTTGACTACTTCTCAGTTCGTTTTTTGTTTAAACCGATGAGAATCAACCTTTGGATGTTAAGAGCAGCAAATTGGATTGCCTGGCTTTGCTATTTTATAGTTTACGGATCTGCGAGAGAAAAGATCGTGTGGTTTGGCAGGGTTTTAATCATGCAGGCGCTGTCTTCGATTGCTCGCTTTTGCTGTGGATAAAACTGGATGGTTTTGCCGCTAAAAATCCTTAATTGAAGAAGCTTCCTTGGTAGACATGGGAAGTAAAACAAAGTGACGGTGAAAAATTTCAAGGCCCGATAAAGATTTGTATCTGCTTAGCAAATGAATACGTATACTTTTGTGTGAACTGACGGCTTCTGCTTTAGCTCTGCGTTCGGAGTGATTGTTGACTGACTTAAACTGTCCGCAGGTTAGTATTCCTGTTGTGTCTTTTATATCACATACGGTGATTTGTCTCTGTGACTACGAGTTGTTTGTTACTTGTCTTAGTTTTCCAATTTCTACAAGGAACGCCGAAGAAACATTCGCTGGCATCGTTCTTTGTTTTCTTACCTTTTGTTGTTTTCATGTTGTTTGGATGGACTAAAAACGCTCGTCTTTTTTCCAAATGCATATTTTCGCTCCAATATTTCATTTTGGAGCCTAAAACTCTTCGTTTTCCCTGCTGTCGCTCATTTTTTTGGGCAAAGAATTGGTTGAAGAAAAGCCAAGCGAAGTCTGGACGGTTTATATCCTCGGCTTCGCTTCGTTGACATTATTGGAACCTCGCAAAAGAGTAATCAACAACTCATTGCCAAATATAAACACGATTTTTAACAGCTGCAGCATTGGAAATGCCAGCAATTTGTTGTCCATCGAAAGCAATTCTCGTTGTTAGTTAAAAAATCCCAGATTTTTAAGGCTATTGCAGTAAAAACTTCGTCCTTTGTTCAATGTTTACGGCTGAAAAATGTTTTTCAGAAATCCTGAGTCAGATGTTATCATTAACAGTGATGTCAAAAATAATACCACCTACGACTTGTAGTCAAGGTTTGTTGTTTGCAATATTTGTAAGTGATCGAAGTCAAGAAAAAAACGATTCTCAACATCACTCGATAATTGCAGTTGATCACTTGAGTTGATTCATGGCTAAAATAGTATGCTCGATCAGTCTGTCGCAGTCACTTTTCTCAATGAAAAGTAAAGTCGATTTCGCTCAACGTTTTTCCATGTTGTTGTAAAAAGGACATCTACGGCACTTTCTATCGTCTTTACTGTAATAGATCACAAGAAAAACACAATAAAATGTTCAAAACAAGGCGAGCAAAGTACTTTTGTTCTTTTATGGGCGGTGTCGAAGAGAGCTCACTTTGAGGTTTCATTGCACTTTCGCTGTAAAATATTTTTTGATAGATTAAAATGTCACCGATACATGTCGATTGTGAAGTTGGTTTAATAGTGGGACACTAGAACTGTTAACCTAGTTAAGTGATTTTTACCACTTGTATCGAAATGTAATCAGATGTAATTAAACTGTGATGAAGAAAAGTTTGTTAATCGTTTTTGCTCATCATAATCATATAGTTCCTGTGCCACAAAGTAGTGGTGGGAATCGGTTGAGATTTCACAACCGATCGATCATCGATTATAATCGAAGAAATCTGCCAATAAGCATTTCATGTATTTTTCACCTACATAGAAGTCAAAGTGACAGCGGGTACGCACAGGTAAACACATTCTTAGATTATCTGCTGTTATGACTTAGAAGTTAGGAGTCCACGAAAAACCACACCAAACTCACACCAAGATATTAAACGGACATTTTTCTTGATTTTAATATTTTTGTGTCCCCAATAAATTTTTAATGTTTCGGCAACAATTGATTATAAAAAAAGCATAATCGATTGTCGCTTCGCTTGAACTTTTCGATCAACTCTTTCGATTACAGTCGGTCATCGGCCCACCACTACCACAAAGGCCGATGATAATTCGAAAATCTACGTTTGCACTTGATTGAATGATGGCTCTGGCTCTGCAGCAAAACAGTAAAAAGTATATATATATATATGTAATCACAATATAGAGAAGTCCTTACTGATTCCATGGCTCGAGTCCTGTGGCATTGCCACATTTGATTATCTGTAAATGCTAATATTAAGGAAATAACTATGGAGCTCCGCTTTTAGGCTTGCCTAAATATATATATTATGTTTTTAGTTAAGCCATATAAAATTATTCCTTCCTCCAAACTAGAAAACTAGCCAAAAAGCAAAACAAACAAACATCACCAGGCGTATGTTTGATGCTTATAGCATTGCTGCAAAAATGGAGCAGCGTTTTAGTGGGGATATAAAAGCATAAAGTACAAAAGCCTCTTTTGTCCACTTCTGGTGGATTCCTTCTTAGATATTAACATGAACTAGTGCGCCATTCCCGGTTTAATATGATGTGAAAATTATAACTATGAATATAAGATGTACCTTGTTCAAGAATGTTTCCAAACACTTACGGGCCCTGACTCGCCAGCTTCGGTCGCCATTTTCTTTCTGACGTAGAAATGAGTACGCACAGAATATTTTATATGCAACCGCTAGACGGAATTATAGTGGTTTCCTTTTTTGGTAGCGGGGGCTTGGGGGTCAACTCAATCACCTTGTAACTGTGCTTACCAAACCAGATCAGAGGGCAGATCGATCGTTATGTCAGGAGCTGAGGATCAGCCAAGAACAGTAAGGTTGTTTTTAAATTTCTCATTTTGACTTTTGCGGAAACAATGCCATATTCTGGAGATTAGCTTCGATTAAACAGTCTTTGAAGACCACCCAAACATTTCATTTTGCAGCTCACATTCAATGACAGCCAAGTGGCTGATTTTTTAGAAGAATTGGGGGCCTTTCTGCAAGGACACTTGGCCATGATAGATGCTGTAAGTAGAAACTACTCATATAATCGGGATTTAGCGAAATAACAACATAACTTTGTGCATAGAAATAAAAGGTTAGGTTTTGTCTTTTTACTGCTGGTTTGTATAGCATACTTTGTCAAATTACAGAACTTGTGAGCTATTGCACATAGCACTGGAATAAGTGTAAAATTGTGCGTGTTTGGAATCGATCTTTTCAAATCCAAAAAAATTTATTATCTGTCCCGATTTTTCAGGCCATTCCACAGATGGACGATTTAGTTAGATTGTTAGTATTTTGTGTATACATGCTTTGTTTCAAAACTAAAGTCTATTTGTCTGTGATTGTAATTTCTGGAACTCATCATAGTATGTTATTTGTCACTTTGCCAGGAACTGTGTGGTAGTGTTAAGCCTAAGGTTTGCTGCAGAGCAGCCATTCTTTCAAGAGGTCCTTGGACAAAGTACTGGTAAGTGACTAGAAAAAGGCATATTTCAAATACTGGTTACGAAGAGGCTCAATTTCTCAACTCCAATTTTTACAACCAACTGACAGGAAGTTGCAGCGTGCTGTTGCTTATACACAACTTTAATAGGTTCATTTTCTGACCAGTCTGCCAGCAATATTTCACCTGACAAAAACTCTTTAAGAAGAAGCTGATGGTTAAGTTGAATCCACTGTTTGTTTGTTTGTCGCAGGTTCACAGACATAGATGCGAGGAGTCAAACTGATACGTGATATGTAACTTAATGAATTTTGTAAAAAAATAAATAACTTTGTTGTCTGAAAATACTGCGACTCTTCTCCATCGAATTTACCCTAATTGAAACATGAAACCCTTTGCGTTAATCATAAACTTTATTAGAGTTGGTGGCTTCTAAAGAAGCCGTTTTAAATTCAGTATGCAGCATTTGGCTTACTGCATGCATCCAACAAAATAACTCTTGGAAAACTTGATCTAAACTTTCTCCACTGGGCGGGCAGCTGTTTTACAGTCTTGCTCATCTAAGAAGGTGGGCGACTTCCCAAGATACAGCTTCAAGTAGACTGGAGTGTGGACGCAACATCCACCACCTGTCACTGTTAAACACTTCTTCAAACAAGGACCAAGACCTGCTGCAATCAATTCCTCTTCGCTGGCAAGGTACGGAGATCCATGGAGGTCTGAGGGCAAACCAGGAAAGATCACTCGTGGTACATCGTGTCGCATCGTCATAGTTTCGTTGCAGGCCAGGGGCAATTTTAAACCCTTCTTGAATAGAAGAGCAAGTCTCTCTCGGCAGTCATCAGCACGGAGTGGATCAACATATCTGTTCTCAAAGGCGGTGATAAGATCTTCCGGCAAATGTTCGGCTGGTTCCCATGTATTTTCACTCGGGCAGTAGTTCTGCCATTGGATAAAGTATTCTGCTTTACCTCCTTTTACTTGTTTTGTGACAATACGCTCGACTTCATAAATCCTCATGACAGTTGGCTTCACCTTCGGATGATATTTCAAATTACAGGCACGATCACAAACATCATACGATAATGTTGCGTAAAAGCCTGGCTGATGTCTCGTACACTTCGACATGTTATCTCGCAAGTGGCTATTGACAACTGAATAGACTGAATAAAACTAAACCTTTTATATGTTTTGATTAATCAAAACATATCCAAAAATGAATAAATTACTATGTACAGTATTGTGCAAAAGTAATGCAAACGAATTTCGACGAAATTCCTGGCTTTTCGGGGCTTTTCGAAGAAATTTCGCTCGATACGATATTTCGACGAAATTTCCCCGCATTTTCGTGACACCTATTGTTTGGATCCGCGCGATTTTTCGAACGATAATTCGCTTTGCGCGATGAATCACCGCGAATTTTCGAGCGATAATTCGCTCCTACCGAAAAGTCGCTGCGATTTTTCGAACGATAATTCCCTTCTCCCGAAAATTCGATCTATTGTTATTCAATAGGCCAAGAGGGTTTTCGAAACAAAGTTCACCGAGTGAAATATATAAATAACCTTTCCAATTATTGCACACGAAAGAAGCCATTAATCTGCCGAAATAATAGCATCACAGCTCGACGAAATGTTAGCTTTGAAACTCACCTAGTTGTTTCAGAAGGAGCGCTACAATGTTGACTTGATCCAAAACCCCAAAACAAATAATTCATTACCGTATCGGTAACAATGAAACATGAATTCTGCTATCTTCCTATGATAAGAATCTTTCCCAATTGGATCAGACCGGTAAACTGTGTGTATTTACATTTCTAAACACTTCTCGCTAATGCACGAAAATGGAAACAAACAGCCTGACTGTGAAACTGAAACAAAAATCCTGTACTCCAGTAAAAAAAATCATAATCCTCGTTCTAGGAAAGATATTTGAATGCTTCTGGTGTCTATTTAAAGCTAAAAATGAGCTCCGTTCAAAAAACATATTTGTTATAACGCGCAGAGAACTTTAGAGGTCGCAAACTGTGGAAAAAACTCTTGCGGTAGCGCGCCCAACGTGTGAAAATTATCCCGACACTGTAAACAAAATGTAAACAAACAGCCTGACTGTGAAACTGAAACAAAAATCCTGTACTCCAGTAAAAAAAAATCATAATTCTCGTTCTAGGAAAGATATTTGGATGCTTCTGGTGTCTATTTAAAGCTAAAAATGAGCTCCGTTCAAAAAACATATTTGTTATAGCGCGCAGAGAACTTTAGAGGTAGAAAACTGTGGAAAAAAAACTCTTGCGGTAGCGCGCCTAACGTGTGAAAATTATCCCGACACTGTAAACAAAATGTAAACAAACAGCCTGACTGTGAAACTGAAACAAAAATCCTGTACTCCAGTAAAAAAAAAATCATAATTCTCGTTCTAGGAAAGATATTTGGATGCTTCTGGTGTCTATTTAAAGCTAAAAATGAGCTCCGTTCAAAAAACATATTTGTTATAGCGCGCAGAGAACTTTAGAGGTAGAAAACTGTGGAAAAAAAACTCTTGCGGTAGCGCGCCTAACGTGTGAAAATTATCCCGACACTGTGGAACGAACTGAGCTCATTGTCTTCGTAATGCAGTTCAGTGTGTTCTAATTCTCTGCGTACGAAACTGAGCCCGAGCTGAACTTGAACAAGCGAAGCTGGTTGAAAGCCTTTCACCAACTTTAGGTGAGTAAGATTTTAGTAACGTATTTGTCATAGATAAAAATGTTAGCCCCTTAATCGGTGATTGATGACTGCAAACCGGCTCTTATTTACAAACAGCTTAACGGCGCGTATTTACAAATTTATCTCTTGTGAGTTGCACGACAGTTTGTTCGTATCAGCTGCTGAAAGAAAATTGCTTGAACGCTCCCGAACTGCCGTTCAATGCGTTGCGAAATTTCGTGAACTGCCTGCGAATTATCGTTTTTGCTCACGAATTTTCTTTAGCTTAACGAAACTTCGAAGAAAAATCGTCCTTTGTTTAAGCGAATTATCGCTCGATACGCCGTGAAATTTCACTCGAACTTTCGTGCGAACTTTCATCGAAAAGTCGCGGGAACAAAGAACGAAATTCGCGCATTTCGCTTGCATTACTTTTGCACAATACTGTAGCTGTTCCCTCAGGTGGAAACCACACTTACACACTTATACTTAATTAATTTTCAATAAAAATTAACAAAAAGGGGCATGCCCACAACTAGCGAGGGCTAATCTACACTGTAGGCGGGCCATGCCTTAATAGCCGAATTACAGAAAAAAAGGTACACGTCCACTAAACATACGATTTACATTTTTTCATTTTTACAAAAATACATTAAAACAGAAATTAACTAATAAAGTAAAGAGGAAAGAGACAATATTAAAAAACAACAACAACAACAACAACAACCGTTACATTGACCTAATTAAAATGTGAAAAGCACAGCTACTGTTTATAAAAATAGACAGGGCGGATCAGGAGAAGTATTTAGCAGGACTTTAAATTTTGAATAATCTCAGATAAATCTATATAAGAGTTTTGCGAACCTAATATATTGAATAAAATTTGTTTGAGTTTTCTTTTAAAGGCATTTTTGGAAAGATTTCTTAATGCTTGAGGTATTGCATTCCACACCTTTACTCCTATTCGAGAAAAAGAATTCGCTTGAACGGATAGCCTAGAAGGTTTGGTATAGAAGTTATTAGAGGCAGAGGAACGCATATTATAAGAATGAACATTAGATATATCTTGAAATAGATCTTGGATATTGGACGGAGCTATTCTATTTCGAACGTCAAACATCAAATTAGCTATAGATTCATAATAAACAAATTTTAGCGGTAAGATACTAGCGTCAACAAATAAAGGAATTGCATGCTCATTATGATCACAAAAATAGATAAAACGAAGAGCTCGTTTCTGCAACTTTAGGAGCTTCTCAAGGTAAGATTTACAAGCCTGGCCCCATACTGTCAGACCGTACGTTAAGTAAGGAGCTATAAGAGCTTGGTATATATTTAAGAGGGTATGCATTGGCAGAAAATGTCGTATTTTTGTGATTAATCCTACGATTCTGCTTACTTTAATGATTATATGTGACCTTTCACGGGAAAACGTACACTAACGACTTTCCGTTTTCGAACGGAATTCCGTTTACAAGCCGTTTGGAAGCCGTTCGCAAACAATTTGCATACGTTCGAACGACTTGGGTCATCTGTTCAAAAAAATTTGCATCCGTTCGAACGGCTTGACCTCCCGTTCGGTAGAAACGTCCAACCGTTCGAACAACTTGGATACCCGTTTGGTAAAAACACTCATCCGTTCGAACGACTTGGTCACCCGTTTGTTGAGAACACTCATCCGTTCGAACGACTTAGGCCCCGTTCAGACTAAGTGCCGGTTCCGCGGCACCGTTCCCGGGCACTAAAAAGGACGCTGTCCAGACACCTCAGTGCCCTGGACCGAGGATGTTCACACTAGTGCAGAAGGCTAAGTGCCCAGTTTATCTTTTTTAGTATTCCGCAATATTGCTGCCATTTTTGTGACTGCATCATAACGAAACACGGGAAAAAACGTGGGAACACATGAAAACGTGTTCAGACAAGTTCCCGTGCCCGGGAACGGTGCCCGAGTACTACCCTTGGAGGGAGTGCCCGTGCCCGGGCACGGTGCTCAGATTTGTGCGCGGGCACCAACAAAAAGCTATGTTCAGACCAGTGCCTGTTCCCGAGAACCGGGCACAGGCACCTAGTCTGAACGGGGCCTTAGTCACCCGTTTGGTGAAAACATCCATCCCTTCGAACGACTTGGTCACCCGTTCGATAAAACCGTTCAACCGTTTTTCATCGAGTATTCACGGCCGTAATTGACCGCGGCCGCATCACATCACGATTAATTTATGACAACAAGATATTTTGTACCACGCTGTTTTGATGTTGACTGAAACGCCCCTCCGTTAAACTGACGAAACTGCTTGTTAGATGTTTGAAAGCTCCTTCAAAGTCATTTTACGTTAACTTAGCGTTGGAACGAACTTGCGTTTGTGTCATTCTGAAAACTCATCCGCAGTCACGCTGTTACTCCACGCTGATTGGATGATGGTAAAGAATGCATCCAATCAGCGTGGAGCAAACAGCGTGACTGTTGCTGTTGGCACACGAAACCCCAGCCGCGGATGTTGGTCGCTTTGAAGCTGTATTTCTGGAAAATTGTTTGGCGGTTAGCACTTGTATTTTAAATGGATCTTCGATTGAATGCCACGAGAAGAAGCATCAACCTTTCAATTTATCTGGTGTTTGATTTGGAAGCCGGGCGATTCAAATTTCTGGGTGAAAATCTGCTTGGCGCTGGGCTTACTTGAATCATTGACTACCCTTTTAAGATTTTCATGAGCCGTTTGAACGTTTAGCTTACCCGTTCGAAACTTTTTATGAGTCGTTCAAACGTCAGGCACCCGTTGGAAGTTTTGGTCACCCGTTCGAAATTTTTCACGAGCCGTTCGAACGGTTTAGTTACCCGTTCGAAATTTTTCACAAGCCGTTCGAACGTTTTGGTCACCCGTTCGAATTTTTTCACGAGCCGTTCGAACGGTTTAGTTACCCGTTCGAAATTTTTCACGAGCCGTTCGAACGATTTGGTTGCCCGTTCGAAATACTCGATTACCCGTTCGAACGTTCAGTGGAACCCGTTTCAAACGGCTTGGTGACCCGTTTGTGACCCGTTTGCTAACCGTTCGTTTTACCCGTTTAACGGAAAGCCGTTAGTGTACGTTTTCCCGTGAAAGGTCACATATGGTCAATGTGGTGTTTGACATAATCTTTATTCTCCAAAGCCACCTTCTTGTTCTGTTTGTTATCAAATATCACGATTTTAGGTTCATAAGTAAGTTTCCTTTGAGCAGGGCAAAATATAACGAAATTACTTTTTTAACATTCAAGGTCAATTTGTTTGCAGTTAGCCAATCATATACTTTACTTAGTTCTTGATTTACGGAGAGTTCCAACGATTTCAGATTTTTATCAGCAAGAAGGATATTAGTATCATCCACAAAAAGGTAAAAACTAAGCTTATCTGATGATTCCTGTACATCATTGACATATAACAAAAAAAGTAGTGGGCCTAGAACAGAACCCTGAGGTACTCCACAAGTAGAATCTAACCTTTCAGAAATATGAGGACCAATTTGAGTTGTTTGAGTTCGCCCTTGCAAGTATGAAGAAAACCAGATGTTTATAACGCCGTGAAAACCATAATGATCTAACTTGTGCAAAAGAATTTCGTGATCTACAGTATCAAAAGCCTTTTTCAGATCAATGAAAAGTCCGCAGGAGAATAAACGGTTATTCATATTTGTCTGTATTGCATTCACAATATCTAGAATTGCATGCTGAGTAGAATGTGCCTTACAAAAGCCATATTGAGATGGAGAGAGCAGATTCTCCTGTTCAATAAACGACTCCATTCTTTTAAACACTATTTTTTCAAAGATCCCGTTAAAATTAGAAAGCAGAGCGATCAGCCTATAATTGTTAACGTCAGTATCATCATCGTGCTTGAAAATCAGAATAATCTTTGCTATTTTTAGCTTAAAGGGATACACTCCAGTTGAAATACATATATTAAGAGCACTGAAGAGCACTTTAATATCTGCGTCGGACCCGAGTATAAGCCGTGAGATTTATTTTTTGGTATGCAAGAAATTTCTAGTCTAACTTCCTCTGGAGTAACTAGGTTAAAAGCAAACGAGGAATCAGTTGATTTAGTTCTTTTTATAAAGTCAACATAATGGCGCTTAGCAGGTGGCAGGTTATTTGCTAGAGTTGGTCCAATAGAGGCAAAACGTTTGTTGAGGACGTTAGCAATACTGACAGGGTCTCTGGTAACTTTGTCCGAATCTGAAGGATCTTGAATAGAAGTGATGGATTTACTTCTCTTTGATTTACGTGCAAGAATGCTATTAATTCCTTCCCACGTTTTTTTGTATTAGTCAGGTTAGAATAAAAGAATTTTAAAAAGTATTGTTGTTTGCTTATACTTGTTAAGCTACAAATTCTGTTTCTATAAATTTTGTACTTAGAGACATCACCAGATGCATATAATTTGTTTTTAATCTTAATGGAGGTGCGTAAGCCTTGAGTTATCCATGGTTTCAAGAGTTGTTTTGCTTTACAATTTGAGATTGTCTTCATAGGTGCATGTTTGTTGACAAGCTTATTAAACTTGTTATAAAAAGAAGAGAACAAATCATTCACATCGCACGATTTTGCTTCAACAATAGCATTCCAGTCCACTTGAGAAAGTTCGGTATTGAAGCATTCAGCAGAAAACTGCAAGAAGTTTCGCACTTTAAATTTGCTAACCTTTGCTTTATCCTTCACAGATTTGAAGATGCAAAATTGAGAGAAATGATCACTAATATCAGATATCATGTTTCCACAAGTCAGAATTTGGTCAGGATTGTTAATAAACATATTGTCAATGAGAGTAGCAGAAGAGCTACGAACTCGGGTTGGTTTGTCAATTGTGGGGATAAGATAACAGCTTTGAAGAGAAGACAAAATCATGGCTATAAGAGGACGATTCACATTTAAGGAGATCTATGTTGAAACCACCCATGATTATAACGTGTTTTTTTGAAGAAGTAAATTTTTCAATTGTTTCATCAAAATATTGCTGAAAGCGATTAGGTGAATTATGCTGCCTGTATAAGATGCCGCAAATAACACTTTTCTTTTTGATAAAAGAAATCTCAATCCACAGTGACTGAAAGGCTTTGTTCAAGATCTTTTCTAGAACACAATAGCTTAAAGTTTCGTCAATAAACAACCCAACACCACCTGACGCTAAAGGTGTGGGAGCACATTCGAAAACATAGCCAGGAATATTTGCATTGCAGGTGTGAAAATTGGAATTGGTAATTTTTGTCTCGGTGACACCAATAACATTAAAGTGAAAGTCAAGTTCATGCAAGAGATGAGTTTGAAGATTTTCAAGGTTCCAGTTTAAACTAACTATATTATTGTGAAAAACAGAAAAACTTGTCTCAATTTCATCTTCCAATTGCTTGGTTTTCAATTCCCTGAAACTGTGGGGAAAAATATTGGCTGTGTATTTGCATATGAGACTGCCCCACGGGAGAAAGATTATGATCTATACTGGTGTTAAGAGTAAATAAATCTAGGTCATAAATACTTGACAACTTCTCCAAATCTCTCCTAGTTTTCCAAGGAGTCACAAAAGAATTATTAAATTGTCCATGAATCATACATAAATCTCCTCTGCAGCTAAAATATGGCAGTTCCTTCAAAAAAGGTTGTTTAGATTTATCAGCGTCTTTACTCGTACCTACCATATTATAGGAATTACAATATTACGAAGGGTAAATTAAAAAAGAGTGCACTTAGCTGCTGAGAATGGGTTGTTTACAGATCGAGCTTCAGTCATCCCTGGATTGATGACCAGATGGAGAAGATTCACGTGCTCTTAGGTTTACCAAATCATTTGTTGATCTCAGCCGGGGTGATGCAGATGTATCTGTCTTGCGAAGATACAGCCGCCCCCTTCGCCCAACACCACTTGTAATTGAACGACTTCTGGTGGTCTTTTGCGGCATACAGCAACTCCTGTGACTTAGGTGTTAAGTGGCTGTAAATCGCGATACAGTCAACAGTTGCTGTAGTGAGCAGACCCAAATTATCTACTGTTAGAGTACTGGTATTGCTCTTCGCAGCTAAGATTTTTTCACGTGTCATCCTTCTCGTGAATTTTCAGATGATTGGATTAGGTCTACGGCAGCCATTGCTGCTCATGTTGTTTTGTTGAGGGACCCTGTGTGCTATGGCTATATCAGAGATTGGTGTTTCGACCCCCAAGGCCGAGAATAATTTGACACATAGTTCCACAGTCTCTTCGGAAGATTCATTCTCACTAATGTGTGGGACACAGACTATTTTTACATAAAATTGGTAACTGTAGAACAGCATTTCGTCTATGGCTTTGTCGATCCTTGTGACATTCTCCGTCAATATATCCAGTCGCCGCGATAGCTTTTGTAAATCTTCTACCATATTCGTTTTGGTTTGCACAAGAGCATCATAACCATCACTGAGGTACTGAACATCATTTTCAGTCGGCAAAGATGCTATCGCAGCCTTGTTCTTTTCCGCCATCTTGTTCTTGAAAGTTTGGAAATCTGTCGCTAAATCTTGCAACTGCCTCTTCAGGTTATCGTTGGCTTTTCTTAAAGACTTAACATTGTCTCCCATCTTGAATAACAGATAAATAGGGACTCACACTTCAGAAACTTATGATAAACTTTTGCAAAATTTGCAGAGCGTTTTACTGTGTCCGCACTGCACTGCATCCGCACTGTGTAACTTGTCAGGGCAAGGTAGTCGCTTGCTTGTTTTAGGTCTTAATTTTACTCATGCAAGCAAAAATGATCTCAGAGAGATAAAGATGTTAAAGGAAGGCAAAATAGAATACTTCATGAATTGGCAGAACTAATCCCCAGCCGGTTTCGGAGAGATTACTTTTGATTTTCCTTGAAATAAGATCTTGGACTGTTCGGAACATCGTTTTATATCGTTGTTGCTTTTCTTGAAAACAAAAAAAAGTTGGTATAATACTCTCAGGCAGGTCCGCATTAAGCGGTCTAGGAGTGCAAGTGTCGAGTACTAGTATGAAACCTGTGTAACCCATGCCTCACGCTTCTCCTTTGAGCAACGCTTTTCGAACAGCCTATTTGATTTAAAAAAGATTTCACACTATCGAAAACTTTTTACAGTCTCCTTTGCAGGCGTTTTCTTTGTAATCAACTAAATTTCAGCCAAGTATATAATCAAAGCAAGTATGACACGTTTGATTCATGCATCACACTACTCAGAATGGCCTATAATCATGACACTTTTATTTCTTTTAAGACAAAAATTAATTGATTGCAGAAAAATTCATCTGATCCGGTTTAAATATCAATTAAATGCAACATATTTCAATTCGATGCAAGTCAGTCGAATATACGACTGAAGTTTGACAGTTGATTTAAACGCCGTATTTTACATGTGCTGAATCTAATTCAAATTATGTTAAATAATTTATGTTTGCTCGAATGGGAATTTAAAACACGTCGCTCGCTCTCAGCAATTTTATTCAGCAAAAAAATGCAATGTTTAAATCAAATCAGCTGTATTCATTCAAGTCAACTAAAATTAGTATTTTATTCTGCGCATGTAAAATGCGATGTTTAAACCAGGCCTAAGCTCGCTTATTGACCACCGCCACTGCTTTTTATAACCTGTTAGGTGCAATGGCCGTTTTGTTTCGTTTTGAGTTTTTCAGTTCGTTGCCTTTTGTGCCTGGAAAAAAGTGCTCCTATCGCAGGTTAAGCTCTTCAAACCACCAGTTGTGCATGGGACTATTTTGATAGTAGAAACGTGACTACTGACGGAAGTTGGTTAGCCCTTTGAGTTGAATAACTAGAGGCCGTATTGGCCTTCACTCGGGCTTTTCGAGTGGCAAATGGATGTTGTGGATGATTTCCGCACAGCCAAATATATAAAATTATACATGCATTGGGCTGCCTGTGTGAGTGTGTGCCACCAGAAATAATTACGCGAGGACCGTGGGAATGAGGCTCACCGAAATCAGTCTGTACAAAGTTATGTAGCCTTGGAAGCGGGCATTTTGAAAGGTTTTGATGCTGCCATCTTCAAAAGTAAGTAAATAAGTTTTAACCGTGGAAACTTGAACTTGGAATTGAATGCTGAATATCTTTTAGAATGATAGCTAAGCTTTTTTCGAGTAATGGAAACTTTAATGGTTGTTATCATGGACATTGTTGTGAGCGCTAGCAATTCATAGCCCAGCACACACAGACACTTTTTTGTACATGTTTTGAATTGTTTTGTCAGATGATAGTTAAGCTTAATAATAAAGTGTGACTGTTTAGAGGTTATCTACCTTGAATAACAGATAAACATTGTGGTCTTATAGTCACCATAAGAGTTATTTATTATAGTTCGATTCTAGTTGTGCTGGCATGTAGTAAGCTTATTCATGTTAACATTGTGGTCTGCTATTAAATGATAATTACATAGTTTTGTTTCCATAGCATTCTTGCTACCATTTTGCTCCAGAAGATGATAGTTCTGCAGCTGCACGTGCTGTCACATATTAAGTATTCAAGCTAACATTATGGACTTAAGTCATCAGCAGGGACTGATACTGTAGTGCTATGTGAGCACTGTCATATAGTATTCAGGTTAACACTGTGGTCTGCTACAGGATGATAGTTCTAGTTATGCTGCCATAGCATTCAGGCTACCATAATTGTGCTCTAGTTGCCATGGACAGGATGACAGTTTCACCGTAGTTGTACTGTCATACAGTGTATGGTATCCAGTCTAACCTTGTGGTCTGCTATACAGTGATAGTTCTACAGTAGTTGTGCTGCCATAGCATTCAGGCTACCATTGTGCTCTAGCTGCCATAAGATGACAGTTCCACTGTAGTTGTGCAGTATGTCATACAGTATTTTGTATTTAGGCTAACATTGTGGTCTGCTCTAAAATGATAGTTCTAGTTGTGCTGCCATAGTGTTTAGGCTACCATTGTGGTCCAGTCACCATACTGCCATATGGTTTCAGGTTGATATTGCAGTCTGCTCAGTAAGATGATAGTTGTTATTGTGCTACCATTCAGACTGCTATTGTGGTCTGCCATAAGATGGTCAATAATTCCACTGTAGTTGATCTGCCATAGCATTCAAGCTAGAATTTTTGTTCTTGGCCTGTTATAAGATGCCTGCCATTGTAGTTGTACTATAACTACTGCCATATAGCGTTCAACTGATTACCATTACGTAATTGTAATTGTTTGCCAGTGATGTAAATGAGGATGTTCTTGTTATGAAGTGATGATTAGGATGTTCTCCATGTTTATGTACATTTTCTTGGAGCTGTGTTGTCCTTGTGTAGTATGACAGCCTGAAAGTTCAAAATGAGAGTAGTATGTCAGCAAAATGATAATATCAGTAAGACAAAGGGATTTGCATTTTCAGCATTTTTTTATCGAAGTGTTGGGGGTCATTGATCAAGGAAACGTAGCAAAGCGAAGGGATCCAAATTGTGACATGACTCCTGGGTTCAAACCATTTACGATTTTGGGATCCAAAGTGTTTGTGAAACACAAATTGAAAGTTCAAATCATTCATCACTTAACTAAGAAGAATGTTGTGGACACTAACTTTTTCTTGTAATATTACTTTGTAATAATTTCAGTTGACTGCAACTAATCACGGACGCCACAAACTGTATTGTCTAATGCAAATAAAATCTCTGAATGCTAAATCCTTGGCTGATCTTCACCTTAAAGTAGCCCCTTCATCCCCAGGAGCGAATCACAATGTACAGTATTTTAATTTTATTTGGTATTTGTAAACCTTACCTGATAATGTTGGCAGCAGCATTTATGCACCTTTGAAGAAGGTGCAGGGGCACTTGAAGGTGCCCAGTGGTGAATATTTGAGCATATTGTTATGGTACAGATTTTGAGTTGATTCAGCAAATTACAGATTTTCATATCTTTTCGCAAATTACAGTACGGTAATCCTGATATGGCTGATACATGGCTAGAAAGAAGTGAGAATTGAGTACGAGAAAAGTCAAATTGTTAAAAATTACTTATCTGTGATGATAACTTGAACAGCATCATGGTCACTGTAGTAAACAGGAATTACAGAGTGTTCAACTCCGTGGCATGATCTCACATAAACATGGTCCAGTAAACTTCCAGAAGAAATACATGTAGGACTTTGTACCACTTGTGTATAGTTGAAAGAATTCATCATTGCTTTGAGTGGCTTAACTTCATCATCATTAAAGTAGTTTATATTGAAATCACCAAGGATTATATCAATTTCATTAATAGTTATAATATTTCTAAGACCTTCTACATATTGTAAAATATTGGAAGTATGCTTTCTATATAATAGAAGAAGTGTTGCACTGAATTTATTTGTATGATTAAGAATATCAAACTTAGTTGCATTTATTCGTGGGAAATACTCAGATTCCTTTATTTCAATGTTATTTCTAATGCAAAGGGCTAAACTGGAAAATCGGTCGTAAATGTGGTCGTGCCTGTACAATGTAAATGGTTGTAAATTAATTTTAATGTCATTGTCATTGCTTTGGGGCAGAAACTGTGTCTCTGTTAGAGCTATTGCATCACTGCTATTAATATTTGAATCAAACTTGATATCAATGCTGTGTTTCTTGAGAGATCTAATATTAAGAAGAGTTACAGTCATCAGTTTTTGTTTGTTTATTGAGAATCTGGTTGAATTGCAGGTAGCTTTAATGTTTCTTAGTCTATCATATTCTTTGCATACTTTTGGATTTGTTCTTACATGTCTATGTTCAATTTGGCCAAGTACATGAATTCCTTGTAAGGTTCTAGATCGACTTATTGCAACATATACTTGCCCATAGTTGAAGTACCTTTGTTTCAATAGATCAAAGCTTATGACAACTTTGTCTAGTGTAAGTCCATGTACTTTGTGTACAGTGCAAGCATACGCCAGTGTTACAGGAAACTGCATTCTTTGTATTTCCGGTGATGATGGTTTACCAGGTCTTACCTTAATTCTTGCCAAGATAGGTTCAATTGGTACTAGTCTGTTTTGTTTTGCAAACTGGTTGTTGCTTTTGTCAATTAAGGCATTTCCAGCTGAAGTGTCATCAAACTTGATATAAATTATGGATGGTTTGTGTGTGATTTGATTGACCTCTATTTTGGCAATAGTACCCATTTGACCATTAATAAGCCTATGTGCTATGTCAATATTAGTGGTGAGCATGACTCTGGCTGTTTCCTTGACAAGGATTTCAAAATCCAGTCCGCCAGTTTCTGATCTTCCTCTAGTCAGTACCCTATCAATATCTTGTTTTGAGACATTGGAGGGATATTAATCTGTTGCTTTAAGTTGATGTAGAGGTTTAGGTATTTCCTGTAATTTTGCATTGTTATGTTGAGTAACAGGACTGTTCTCAGCCCATATATGCAGAGCATCTGTTGGGTAATTGTCATCTGATGTACTGATTGACCTGGACTGGATACACTGAATATCTTCATCAGTCTGTGACCCAGTTCTGAATCTGTTTAATAGTTCTGTGAATCGCTGGTCATCTTTTTGTCTCATTATTTGTATGAGTTCAATAATCTTAAACATATGCCAAGGATGATAGAGGTTGAATGCATCATTCTTGAAGTCTTCAAAAACAGATTTCCTACGTATTGGTGGTAGTTGGCACAGATCACCTACAGCAATTATACTAACACCAGCAAATAACTGGAAGTTAGAAGTTGCAAATATTTCTTTTAATCTTTGGTGAATATGAAGAAGAGTAGTATCAGACACCATAGAAATCTCATCTATTATTATTAGCTTGAGCTCTGATAATGATAGTCTCATCTGAGTTCGTTTCTGATCTGACATAGCAGGTACTGTATCACCTGTATCTTTGGGTATTGCTAAAGCAGTATTTATAGTTGTACCATCAATGTTAATAGCAGCTACTCCAGTAGGTGCTAGTAGTAAGACAGTAGGCTTCTCAGGATTTGTAGTACCATATCGAAAGGTTTTCACTACAGTATGATACATTGTTTTGATCAAATGACTTTTTCCTGCACCAGCACCTCCAGTAATAAATAGGTGAATTGGCTCAACTTCCTCTGATGTCAGGCTGTTCAAGTTTTTCTGTTTAATTCTACACCACGATAGGACTATGTTGTATGCTTGACGTTGCTTTTCATTTAAAGATCGAACAAATTCTCTCAGTTGGTCATCGGATATTTCAGCTGGTTGATAGTGCACTGTTATTCCAGTTGGGCCTCTGTTTTCATTAGTTTGTGAGCCTTCTGTGAGATGTGATGGCAACTGTTCATTGAATGACTCTTCTGGTATTGATTCATCCTGAGTCTCTGATTGTAAGTCTGCATTTCCCTGGTCACCACTGGAATCATATGAGTGGATTACATTGCCTTGGTTGTTTCTTAACGATTCTAATGCTTCTGTTACTGCTTCTGCATAAGGTTCAAACTTTTCTCTGTTCTGTTCTACTGTAGCTTGAACATCAGGTTCATAGAATTTAGATGCATATGTTTTATCACTACCAAGAAGACATGCTTCATCTCTCCATGGATAATACAACATTAATAAATGATGGAAATATTGTTCAGGTTCCTTTCTTTTATTCGGTCTGTGATACCTTATTACTGCTTTAATTTTTCTCCGTTTCATTTTCTCACGAGTGTTAATGAGTCTTATCTCATTTAGTAGTGTTTGAGTGTCCATGCAATGTTGAGCTTCCATTGTATTGTCTGTCAGAATTTCTGGTTGAGCATCAACAGTTTCAGCATTGTCTTTTCTATAGTCCTTGTAATAGTAAGCAGCAAACTCAGCTAAACATAGGTTTTCCACAGCGGCGATAGAAACTGGTCTAATGCTGTATCGTTCTATGATGTTAGATTTGAAGATATCAGTGCTGTCATCATCAAGCTCATCAAGTTCTGAGCAGAATCCAGCTATCAGATCACATATAGCAAATTTCTTAAAGGGAATTTAGTAGCAATGAAGGCCACTCATGTGATCGTATGATCCTGGATTCGAATACCGTGAAGGATGTTCTCAGAAATCCTCTCCCACACTTCACACCAAGTGCTCCACCAGGCTCTTTGGGTGTAAACCGTTTTGCACAGGACGTTGCTCTTTACAAGGCTATTGTGAGGCAACCACATGTCTTTCTTCCTATGGTGTTAATGGCTCCTGTTGTGCGGTTTTTGCTGAGCTTCAGCCAGTCTTGTACAATTCTGGTTCTGTATGTCTTTCCCAAAAGGTACTAGTGGGCTATTACTGCAATAAAGCTAGCATCCCAGGGTGAGAGCAATGCTCTGCCAGTTCCATCCAAAAAGGGGTGGATACCCCACAAGGGCATTCCTGGAGATCTACCG
>OX419342.1:11907507-11910007 GCA_948470475.1 Galaxea fascicularis
GATTAATGTCGCCACTAGTGGTAAGCCTTGTCAAATTGAAGGTACTGACTGAGTTAGGATAAGAGAAACCAGGTAGAGAAGAACCTTCTACCTTGGCAGCGATGATATGTACCACATGGAGGAAATGTCGCCAGACTGGGACAGAAAAAATCCCTTCGCCGATTCATGGTACATTCCAAAGCATTATCAAGCAATTGATTGGTTTCACCAAAGGTTTCGACATCAAAGAAAGAATTGTGAAGGTGAAAAAGAACCGGAAAAACATGAGGTGGTGGAACTCCAAAGAACACATCTGACTGCCATGGCTGACCGCTGACATGCATGAAACGACTGTGGGTACGAATTGACCAGTAAGCAAGTACAATGACCCATTGTGGTCACATACAAGTTGAATGCAGTCATTGCACTCACAGTCTGACCCATTGCGGTCACAAAACAAATAAACTGACACAAAAGAGTCGATCAAATGAAACTGTACTTGCTGACCTTTGAGCACAATGACCCATTGTGGTCACGTACAAGTTGAAAAGAGTCATTGCGCTTGCACTCTGACCCACTGAGGTCACAAAGCAAATAAACCAAGTAGGTGTACTCGGTGGCCATTGCGTGAAACAAATGTTGTACGAGACACAGCTATCTTTGTTGTTGAACCAGAAAACAGAGCGTCATCAGAGAGTCAAAGGACTAGTAGTACACGTGATCAGCCTTTGACCAGTACTGATAGTAACTTTAAAGTTTAACTACCAAATGAAAAGAGATAAAGAACCATCTTGAGTGCCTGTAAAAAAAAAATTCTATTCGAAAGAATAGAAAAAGAATACGATCTTATCTGAGACAACATATCCCAGTGAAATCCTGGCAATCCTGGCACTTGTGTCACAGTGTAAGTCATTTTTTTAGTAAATATGTTTTTTACTGGAACATACAGAAACTAAAAAAAAAAGAAGAAAGATATTGTAGTTGTGAACAAACTAAAGGTGTGAAACATTCATTTACATGTATCAACTCTTTTGTCAAAACCAATCAATTTTCTCAGAACCACAGATTTAAACATTTAAATTGAAAGGAAGGTGTGTCTTATGACACTATTGTTGATGGTCAATCTTCGTGGCATTATTTCACTGAGAGGCTCGCTCAGATAGTTTTGAAACCACAAGATGTTGGTGGATCTCGTGATTATTTCTTTAAGTCAGGTTCACATCAACTGTATGGAAATACAGCTTTACACTTTGAAATTTGTATGGCTGGAATTAACCATTTAAACTATCGTCCTGAACTGTATATTGAAAGTATTTCCAATGATCACTGGGCAGGCTATATTCAGTAAATGTTACAACCAGGAACATGGTGTGATAATTGTAACAAATGCTGTTTGCAATGCACTGATGTCAATTTACCTCATAGTACAATCATAAATCCTGCTGTTCAGCAAGAAGGAAAGAAGGCCACAGTTATTGGATATATTAATGAGTGGCACTATGTTTCAACAGCCCCAATCAACAACAATCAAAACAAACACAGACTAAAATGTATGAAAAGAAAGTTATTAGAAACTGATAAAAAGAAACAGGAAAGACTTGCTTAAGAAAGAGATAATGCCAAGAAATGTAGAGGAAACGAAATTGATAAAAAGAAAACAAAAAGACTTGCCAAAGATAGAGATTGTGCAAGAAAACGAAGAGCTACTGAAACTGACTATGAGAGGCAAAGTAGACTTTACAGTGCAAAGCGCACTACCGTTTCCACCAGACCAAGATTTTTGATGAATTTCTGACACTTTTTTGACACTTTAGAAAAGAGCCCCGATATCAAAGTTGGCGGAGACAGTCTAGACATTGTGATTGATATGTGGCGGGAAGAAAGTCTTGAAATACTTTTAAGTTCATTTGTTTGTCAGCACGCGGCATGAAGTTCCAAGTGAAAGTGGAATACGGCAAGGATAAATTTGTCAAGTTTTATGTTGAAGCAGACGTTGTCGATGGCATAGTTCTAAACTATTCGTTTTCTTCACTTGTGGAAGATATCAGAAGAACCTGCGGTAGCTTGCGACATCACACGTCCAGCACTTTGCGTGTTCGATACAAGGACGAAGATGGCGATTTTGTGAATCTAAATGAGGACAACACAGATAATTTTCAAGAGATGTTTGTTCGTGCTAGTTCAGTAGATGAAGGGCTTTATCAGAAAATAATTCTTAGAGTCTGTGAGCTAGATTCACCTGTTGTTCAACTGTTGCACCTGGCAAGAAAAAGAAAGATTGAAGAAATATCATCCTCTGCAAGGGATGCTGAACATAAGCTTAATCCTCGCTCATTGGAAAGAAGCTTTGCTGGCACCGCGATATCTACTGTCAAACCCAAGCGATCAACTTTAGACCATGTGAAAACTGAATTAGCCAAAAACGTTCAATTGAAGAAAGTATTGTTATCGAGTGCGGAGGAGGAACTATGCAAAGCCACTCGCAAAAATGATGCCCTCAACCCTCTCTCAGCTATTCACT
>OX419342.1:11917507-11937507 GCA_948470475.1 Galaxea fascicularis
CAACATTCTTTTTTACGTTTTCCTCTGCTGACGTACATTGGCCTGAGCTGCATCATATCACTGACTGGTTCTTTACCCAGCACCTAGAAAACTTTGTTAAGCACTGGTTGTACAATCTACTAAATGCCAATTGGCACTGGTACAGATTTGAATATCTAGCCAGGGGAAGTATACATTGTCATGGTTTTGCAAAACTGAATAATGACCCGGGCGGGCTGTGTACACTTGCAGAAAAAGCTCTTAAAGGTTACTTACCTAAAATGTCTGTTGATAACGCAGATTTCCAAAACTCACTAATCAGATACGTGAAGGGAAAATTGCCTCAAACAGTGTGTAACTATGTAGACTGGTTATTGTCAACACATAATCCACACCCACCAGAGAATGGTACCTGGACAAAGCCCTGTATTCACCCTTCTCAAAGACGTCATAAAGTCATTGTCAATAATCAAGACTCAAATGATGATTTTATTGATTTGTTTAACACTATCAAAAGGCATACCCATTGAAGTACAAACTACTGTCTCGAAAAAAAAACCCAGTCAACTCAGCAATCTTGACACAACAAACACTTCAGCCTGGTTACAACTGGCAAACTGACTAAGCAATGGCGGCAATTGGTGCAACTTCACAGAGCTCCGTAATTTTGAGTGCTTCACAGCCTGGGTCTACTGAAATTTTACAATGTACGTCCTTAGGATTTGATAGAAAGCGTAATCTATATACTTGGGATGGAACCGTCGATGAATTGCAGGAATTTTGCATGGACAACCTAGAATTGCTTGAACCTTAGCTGTCCAGTAGCGAGAGGTGTACTTCGTTGAAGACCAAGGGAGTAACATTCACCTTATATCCGTCAACAAAAACACTGCAAGTTCAAGGAACAGATCAAAAGGAGGTGAAAAGAAAAATGCAGGTTTTTCTCCCTACTGACCAAGGTAATCAAAGCGAAAATAGTGAACTATCTACCGACGTTGAAGATGTCATTAGTAGCATCCAAGGCGACAACGATGAATCAACTATCGGAAGCATGACAGGTGTAGTTCAGGAAGTCTTAGACCTGGATGTACCTGCCTCACCTGGAGTGCAGCATCATAGCTGCAAAGGGTGTAATGCTCTTAAATTGGAACTTCAAAATGTAAAATTGGAAGTTGAAGAATTAAAGCAGCAGATAGTTTATTCAAATGAACACACTACTACAACTGGGTAGCCAAGCGCATCAAGCAAGCCTCATCTTGTGGAAATTATTCGACTTCAAGAGAGCAACAATAGTCTCATAGATACTGTGCAAATACTTGCAAATTTGCTTTCTAAACAGTCATGTCATTCTGGAAAAGATCATTCAAGTATTAAGGAGTCTCAAGAAAACCAAATTATTGTTGAAACTATGGCGGACCACAATGATTCATCATGCCAGCAGAGTGATATCCCATGGGAGACCATGAAACCAAAATAAGCCACCTAGCGCGTCAAAATCACTTCTGGATGTATGTATTACTTCCTGTCCGGAGAAAATAATACATTCAGATGTATTTCATGTCGGTCTTAGTGACCATAGCCTAGTTTATGCAGTTGGCAAGATAAATAGCTTACCAAAGTGGAACAGAACAAGGGAAACTGAGGTAAGAAAGTTTAAAAACTTGCAAGCTCAACCTTGGGCGCAATTGTCTTTTTATGAAGCTGACGTAAATGCAATGTGGAGCTGCTGGAAGACTATGTTCTTAGAAGTACTTGACATTTACTCCCCTATCAGGTCAAAAAGAGTGAGACAGAGGCCCAGCCTTCCCTGGTTATCTAAGGATATCAGGGACAAAATGCTAGAATGTGACCGTCTTAAGCGATTAGCCATGATAAAAAACGATGATGTTAGTTGGGCAAAGTTCAGATCTTCCAGAAATATAGTAAATGTTGCATTACATAAAGCTAAAAGTGCTTTTATGCCTCGCAAATAGAGAATGTAACAGGAAACCCTAAGAAAGTTTGGAAAACTGTTAATGATATTCTTGGACGTAAACAATGAGCGGATGATGTTAGTGAAATCAAAATTAACAATCATAGCGTTATGTTGCCAGAAGAAATTGTGGAAAAATTCAATGATTATTTCAGTAGCATCGGCCCTAGCCTTGCCGAGAATATAGATAACAATGAATGTAACTACAGTCAATTTGTGAATAGGCTTGACGGTAGTTTTCACTTTCAGCCAGTAAGTTCATCTCAGGTCTATAAATTACTCAATTCTTCATCTGTCTGCAAGGCTTCTGGGATTGATAAAATATCAGCCAAAGGTTTGAAGTGGGATGCACCTGTTGTTTCTGAATCACTAATGCAGATTTTCAGGTTAATTGTCTCACATGTTTTTCCAAATGAGTGGAAAGTGGCCCAAGTAAAAGCCCTTCATAAGGGCCTCTTGATATGAGCCTGGTCAACCGGGCTGGCTTGGTTTCCGAGATCTCGCCTCTCCACTCTTTCCTTTGTAACATTTTCGATGTGTTCATATGAGAAGCCAGGCTGGCTCGGTTACCGAGATCTTGGTTTTTCCGGCCGAGATCTCAGCAACTGGGCCAGAAATCTTTCCCATATGAACACTTCAGCCCGGTTACCGAGACTAAACATATTCAACTGCGCATGACCCTTTGCACGCGCGGTTTCACTTATTCAACATGGCGTCGTGTGAAGTTCAAATCAGTTCAAATTCAAAGCGATTTCGCTGGGAAACCCAGATGATAAGCCAGTTCATTGACTGCTTGCTTGAATATAAATCAAAAATGGAGTATAAAAGTCTTGACTTTGACACAGACAAACAAATCCAGTATCAAGAGCTGCAAGTGGAGATGGCAAAAATTTATGCGGACGACGATGTATCTCTGTTTGGTCCTGTAGCAAGCAAGCATAGCACTACCTGATAATTTCGACATCCTTTCGACAGAAGAGAAAAACAAAGTCAAAAATCGTGTAAGAGTCAAAAGATTTGATTACCAAAGGTCAGACGAGATTAATGGAAAAGTGAAAGAAATCAGACAGAATTTCTCAAAAGCTGTAGTTTCTGGTAGTAGGAGTGGCAGTGGGAAAATTGTTTATGAATTCTATGATAAACTGATCACACTGTGGGGTGGTTCAGCCAGCACAGAACCCCTTTCCTATGGTGTGGGAGGAGTTGACCTTGTGGAAGACACTGAAACCACTGGAGGTCCTTTGGAAGACAAGGACGTTCAGAGCTTGGATTCGGAAAACGCAGGTTCATCAGCAAGTTCAAGTGAGCTTGGTACTAGTAGTAGTAATGAAAATGACAGTGTGACTCATACTAGGAAACCGAAAGTTAACTGAGTGCCTAAGCTAATAGACAGCAAAAGAAAGCATTTAGAAAAGGTGCTGTCTGCAGCCCAGAGGGACGAGTTACTCATCAAAGAAGCTATGGAAGATGGCCTATTTCGGAAGGAACTGGCTGAGGCAATGCGAGAATCCACAGAAAGTTTTTCCCAGTATTGAAAGTGTCAGTAAGGCTATGACTAATCTAGGTGCTGGAGTTTGTTGATTAATTGAGATGCTTTCACAAGCATTGCAACCTACAGTACGAGCACCTGTAAACAGTAATTTATTCTATCAACACCCAGTACAAGTTACACCTCAGGAAGCTGAATGTGTTTATACCCACTTCTGTAGCCCACAAAGCCAGCCAGAACCAAGTGGAAACTTTTATTATCAACAATAGGTGTCACAAGTGATCAGTCTTACAAACACAACTTTAACCTATCAAATGGCAATAACACCAGTTTTTGAACTCTCAGTTGGACAACAAAGTTGAACAGAAATTTCAATACTCATTGTTCTGCTCTTAGTTATATTCTTTGTTTATATTATTGTAATAATTCAGAGATAAATCTTGTTAATTAGTTTAAATTTTCTTTTTTATCACAATATGGAACTATTAAGCTGGAAATTAGTTAAACCATTCACTCCTGAGATCTAAAAGCTAATTCTCTTAAGTGATGAACATACCTTTGCTTCTCATGAAAATTTGGTATTATATGACGACAACAACATCAACTAGATGATAGCCCATCTAACTGACAATGTATCCAAATTGTAAGAAAAAATTATCAAGTGATCACTTCTGGGAGTGAAAGGGTTATCCAGTTCACATTTGATTTGTTTTCGATTTGTTGAAGAATATTAACTAGGTCAGCACCTAGCCATACCCTCCCACCTCCCCAGACGAAACTGGAGGATGTTCCCTCCTGTCATTTCCAGTACTCTTTGAGGCTGGGCACAGGTGGTACTCAAAAACCAACGTTGGAGTTTAAATGATCTTTAACTGATATTGCTGTCAGTGACATCTTATTTAGTTTTAAGTTATGTGTTGCAACAAGCAATTTAAAGTTTGAGTTCCAAGTCAAAGACTGCTCATTACTAGATCTGTGAGAATTCTCCTGACAACAATCCCTTCTCCTGCATCACAAGAGTAAACTGGATCAGGAATATTCTTAAACTGCACTTCATTCTCCTTCATAAGTTCAATTTGAGTCATGACTAAATCCTCATCAATGTTTACATTATGTTGCTCACAATAGTTGTACAATACAAAACGTGCATATATAATTGTTGGGAGAGCCTCAAATTTGAAGTCCATTTTTGTAGTGAGAATGGACCATCTTGCCTTGAGTCGCCCAAAAGCACTTTCAATTTGGTTTCTGGCAGAACGCAGCATGTTGTTAAAAATGACTTCTTTGTTGATGGTGTAAGTATCATACTCTTTCATGCAGAAAGGAAGCAGTGGATATGCTGGATCACTAATGAGATAATTTGGTATTTTAACACCTCCCTCAACTGGAGTTTGGAATGTACTTGGTAATTTACTGCTTTTTAGTTTGGCATGGATAGAGAAATTGGCAAAAACGTTTGCATCATGTACACTTCCTGGCCACCTGCATTCAACATCTATAAAGGAACCTTTGTAGTCACACACAGCCTGTACACTTAATGAAAAGAATTGTTTGTAGCAGAAAAAATCTTGTGAGTTCTCTGATGGGCATTCAATTGTAACATGTGTCCCATCAATGCAACCAAAGGGTTGTGTCATTCCAAATTTTGCTTTGAACTCTGCTACTTTCTCCCTCATGCTTTCTTAATTTTTTGGAAGATGGAGATATTTTGGGCCAAGATAGTTTGAAATAGCCTGACAAACCTCACTTACAACAGCTGATGCAGTGTTGAGTGCTACTCCAAAATTGTTTGCTGTCATTCTCAGAGATCCAGAGTCTTCTAAAAAATACAATGCAATTGCTACCTTTTTTCTGTACTCAGTGCCCTGTGGTTAGGTGATTTTGTATTTGGTGTAATGTAAGCCCTCAGTTCGGATACCAGGTTCAGAAAACAAGCCCTCGACATTCGAAAGTTTTCTTTCCAACACTCTTCCGGTGCTTCTCCGGTCCAGATGCTTTCCCACCACAAATCAGTTCGACCAGGTTTATGCCAACAACTTTGCTTACTTCGATTTAAACGCATCTGCTTCCTTTGCTTCAAATTTCGGTAAAGACGGGATCGCTTTTGCAATAAAGAGGACTGGATTGTAACATTGAGCCTGGCCTACTATTTCTTCCACAGCAGAAGAAAGCCATTCAGCTGTAGCAGCATAGCAACGATAGCTGACAACGCTAAGGTACAAACACTACAACTGTAGGTGGCACCATGTTTGTTTACCAATTTGAATTTCGCGCTGACACTTGTTCCCAGAGTTTTAGGCTGCACAGGCTTTTTGCGGGTATTTTTGTGGGCCGTTGGACGTTCTTTCATCTCTGTAACTGGGATCCATCCCGCTTACTGGGCCAGCCGGGCTCATATGAAGAGGCCCTAAGAAAGGCACACATAAAATGTTGGACAATTATCGACCAATTTCAATTCTACCAGTAGTAAGCAAAGTTTTTGAAAGGATACAGTAAACACCCAGATATAAGAACACATGGATTAAGAACATCAGGCTGAAATTTTGCAAATAAAGCACCATTTTTTATAAGAACAAAATCAGCCTGGAAATGTAAAATATTCTTATAAAATGGAGAAGGCATTCAAAAAAGTACAGAGCATGCCGAAGGCCTGCTGCCAGATAACTACAGCTCATCAGATGTGATGCTGTCTTGCATTTGTTTTCCCTTCAAATGATCTAGTTACTTGTAGGGAGAAATACAGCGCTATTCTTAATACACCTTAATGTTGTAAAAAATAATATAATTTTATATAAGCATCCTGCCCAACAACAAAATTTAAGAACAATTTAAGAACATCTTGAGGCTGATTTTTCACTAAATACCCGATAAATAAGAACCTGATCAGCCTGAGCTCCGAAATCATGTGTTCTTATATGTGGGTGTTTACTGTATTATATAAGCAGCTGGTTGAATATTTAGATGCTGAGAATTTGTTATCAGAGCATCAATTTGGCTTTAGGTGCTCCCACTCCACTGTTTCCATCTTACTTGACTGTTCGAATGAATGGTATTGCAACATGGATCGTGGCCTTTATAACTTAGTTATCTTTCTTGACCTACAAAAGGCCTTTGATACAGTGAATCACGTGCTCTTGCTTGGTAAGCTTGAAGCTTGTGGTATCAGAGATGATGCACATAATCTTCTTGCTTCCTATTTAGTGGATCGGAAGCAAACATGCCAGGTAAATGGTAAACAATCTGGTTTAAGATCAATATCATGTGGAATCCTTCAGGGTTCAATTCTGGGCCCACTGTTCTTTTTGGTATACATTAATGATTTGCCAAATTGCCTCAAACACACCACACCCCGAATGTTTACTGACGATACCAGCTTAACAGCCTATGGGAAAAGCATTGACGAAATTCTGCGATTGACGATTGACAAAACAAGCGTAGCAGCGATTACCAAGTTTTTGTATTTAAGAGAACCCTTGGACACTAAGGCGAAGTGCACAGTCGAGGCACTGCCCTTCATGTCCGAAGGATACAATAGGGCGAAGAGTATCCTACTAGAGAAATACAGAAAGGAGTCCGAGATAGTCAAGGCCTAGACAAAAGAAATCTTGGATCTCCCTACAGTGCCGAACGCGAGTCCAAAGAAAATCTCCGAATTTGGCAAGAAGCTAACCTATAGTCTACAAGCGTTGCAGACAATGAAGAAACTTGATCAAGTGAATGGGGCGGTATCCATGATGCTAGACAAGTTGCCAGCAATCCAGGGAGATCTGGTCTGGATAAGAAAAAATCCAGTGGAGACAAGCCAACGCGAACGTGAGCAAGAACAACAAGTAAAAGTAACATATGCCCCCCGATACACCCATCAAGAATTTTTCATGTGCGATGCGACACCGACTCGAAGCCCCACTGTTGGCCTTGCGTTTACTGCGGTGAAGATCACAGAGCCACCGAATGTTCTAAAATAGCAAGTGTCGCTGATCAAAGACAAATTCTCATATCAAGCGTCTGTGTTTTAATTGTACACTGGGAAATCATCATGCAATCCATTGTCCCAGTAAATCCGCCTGTCAACAATGCCACAAGCATCACCACACGTCCATTTGTGAAACACCCACCCAGGAGTCTAATCAACTAACGCCTGCAAGAGGAGTCGCCTTGACAACAAAACAAACCGGTAGAGGTCTGTTCCCTGTGATTGTGATCGAAGTCAATGGTATCAGGTGCCGAGCTCTTATCGATTCTGGAGCTGGGAGCTCGTACATATAAGCAAAACTGATAGAATTACTTCGTGTGAAGCCCACTGAAGTCCAGACGAAAACGATAGATATGTTAATGACCTCAAGGGTTGCCAGACTCAAAATCTACGATCTCCAGTTACAAGCTGTCAACCATCAGTTTTCACTGTCAGTCAAAGCGACCAAAGTAGATAAGACAGAACTGTTGTCCATCGGAAACCACAATTATTGCGCGCTAATTGACAAGTACTCGCATTTGAAAGGTGTTAGTGTACATGATGATGACACGAAAGCGTCTCTACCAGTTCACATGGTGCTTGGCAGCAGGGAGTACACCAGAATTAAAACTGAAACAAAGCCAAGAATCGGGCAAGAAAATGACCCAATTGCGGAACTCACTAAGTTCGGATGGTTCCTAACATCCCCGGGAACAGAATTTGACAAGAACATTATGGTGCTCACCCAGACAAGTCAAAGCCACTACAAAGAACTGTGCAAGCTAGACGTTTTGGGATTGCGTGACATGCCAGATGGTGTTTGATGAGTTTAAAGAAGGTTTGACACGCTCGCCAGAGGGCTGGTACGAGACCACCCTTCCGTGGAAAGCTAACCACACAGAACTGCCCTCGAACAAGGAAGGTAGCTTAAAATGACTCGAGAGTCTTAGCAGAAAAGTTCAACGCAATGGATTAATGGAACAATACAATGCGATAATTCAAGAGCAGCTGACAGAAGGCGTCATCAAAAAGGCACCTCCTATCTCACCTGCACAGCCACTAAAAGAATTTTACATCCCTCACAAGAGCATGATATGCAAGTCCGCCGAAACTACGAAGATGCAAATTGTCTATGACCCCTCGGCTCGAGCAACACCCGATGCACTGTCACTGAATGATTGCCTGTACCCAGGACCTGCACTACAAAACAAACTATGGGACGTATTCATCCAGCAGAGAGCTTACCCAGTAGTCTGAGCAGGGGACATTAAGAAAGCTTTCTTACAAATCCAGATACATGAGAGTTAACGAGATGCCCTCCATTTCCATTGGCAAGCTGATCTCAACTCCAATGTGCAGACATACCGAATCACGAGAGTACTCTTTGGGCTCGCCCCCTCACCCTTTCTACTAGGCGGGGTTCTTGAATGTCATCTCGACACCTGCGCTGAGAAATACCTGGAGGAGGTAGAGCGACTACGCCGAAGTTTCTATGTTGATGACCTGTTGACAGGTGGTCAAGACGTGAAACAAGCGCAAACACGCAAGGAACTAGTGCGAGAGATCATGAGCGACGGTACATTTGAGCTTCACTCAAACTATCCTCAGCTAGAAGACAATCCTCAACCTACACGAGGAGAAGACAACTCCCAACCTGAAACAAGTGAGAATCAGTCCTATGCCAAACAACAATTACTACACAAGCCAAGTGAACCTAAGCTATTGGGCGTGAAGTGGAACAAATCTGAAGACACTATTGCCATGCAGTTCCCAAGTGCAAGTAGCGCACCGACAAAATATGAAGTCCTATCCAAACTAGCAAAAGTCTATGACCCCCTCGGTCTAGCATCCCCTACTACGCTGCAAGGGAAACAAATATATTGTGAAGTGTGTGACTACAAAGTATCATGGGACACGAGGTGTGTCCCTCACCATGGCAGCGATCCGTGAAAAATACTGGATCCTAACTCTGATAGTGAGGTCTGTGTGATCTGCATGTTGGGGCTGTAAACGCTTCAGAGCGTTACCTTTAACAGTACCACCCCCAGGACCACTACCCACAGACTGTACTCATGGTAGAGCAGCATTTGAGGTCATCGGAACCGACTTTGTAGGACCGATCTACTACAAAACTGTACCAGAAACGAGAGGGGAAAGCATACTTGGTGATATTCTCCTGCAGTCTATCAAGAGCAGTACAACTAGAGCTGGTTCCTAACCTGGACACTAGTACGTTCCTGCCCCATCTCAAATGCCTCATAGCCAGACGTGGATGCCCGACTGTCATTTACTCTGATAATGGCAGCACATTTGTCAAGGCAGCCAAGTGGTTGAAGCAAGTACGAAGTGACGAAAACTTGCAAGGCTTCCTTGAGTCCCATGACATACAGTGGAAGTTCAATCTCAGCCGCGCCCCTTGGTGGGGCAGCCAATTCGGACGCTTCATCGGTATCGTCAAGACAACGATGTACAAGGTCATAGGGGGAGCTACCCTGTCCTGGAATGAACTGACTGAAGTGCTCCTTGATCTAGAGACTCAAGTCAACCGTCGCCCTCTCGGTTACATTGAGGAGGATATAGAGTTACCAATCCTGACACCAGCTAGCTTTATGTTTCAACGAACCAACCAGCTTCCTGACGAACAGACCTGGAGAATTGAAGACACAAATTTGCGGAAACGAGCTAAATTCTTGCAGACTTGCAAAAATCACATGTGGAACCGGTGGCAGCGTAAAAACCTGATAGCCTTGAGAGAGCACTATAACCTTGTCCACAAACAGCTAATTACCAAGTCAAAGTTGGTGACACAGTGCTGGTGCGATCTGACACCAAGAATAGAGGAGAGTGGCCACTAGCTGTTGTCCAACAGAATTATCCAGGACGTGATGGCCACATCCATGCAGTGCAGCTGAGAGCCAGTAAAGGAGTAATAGAACGTCCCATTCAGCACCTCTACCCCCTAGAGTTACAGTGTGAGCCCACAGTGCCAGGAGAAGCAGAACAGCAGCTGAACCCTGATGCGCCAATTTTCAGACCGAGAAGAGCCGCAGCGGCTGTGGCTGCTGCGAGAATCAAGGAGATTGCGGATAACAAAGAAACTGAACAATTATGAAATTGAAACAAGTGATTGTCAGTGAACTTTTTCATTTGACTTTTTATTCATTTTGGAATCGTCTAATAGTTTCTCTAAGTCTCCTAAGTAAATGCATCCTCTCATACAATGCTGCATGGGGGAGTGTGTCGGAGACTTAATGACTTCATGTCCGTGCGTGACAGTTATTTGTAATAAGTCTAGACATCAAGAGACAATGACCATTTCAGTAACAGAAATTGATTGACCTTTTTTGATTATTACCTAGCAACGACAAATCATATTGTTAATGTACCAGTTTAAAAGCAAGCGCTTCCTTTGTGTGTGCCCAGAGTAGCTCTCACACGCCTGATGTAAAAGTGAACACTGAAACGTGAACCGGAAGAGATTAAAAAGGGAGTGGTACAATCGACTCTACTGATTGTTATAGTTCTAAGTTCGGGAAGAAACCCTAGTGGATGGTGCTAAGTTCTCAAAAGGCTTATCTTTGAGTCTTTACGGTATACAGATAATGAAAGAAATGCCTTCTTGGATAAAATCTAAAAAGGATGCATTAGATTCTTCAGTTTATTTGCAGCAACATGAAGTTGATATAAATCCTTTTAGTGACAGGCAGAGGTGTGCCTACAATATGGTCAAGATACATTCAGAACAACAATCTCCTAGAGATCCATTATTACGTATCATAATAGGTGTAGCAGGTACAGGTAAAAGTTAACTAATTAATGATTTACAAAACCTCCTTCAACAGAAGTGTGCAGTAACTACCACAACAGGTAAAGCTTCATTTAACATGAATGGATGTACTATTCATTCACTATTAAGACTTCCTTTTGAATCAAAAGGGCAAAATGAACAAGCTGGACAACATCTTATCAGATTACAAAACACCTTGAAAGAAATCAGGTACGTTACTATAGATGAATACTCTATGCTTGGACAAACACTGTTTGGGTGGATTGATAAACATTGCAGACAGGCAACAGGGAAAACTGATGAATTGTTTGAAGGTATATCCATCATATTAGTTGGTGACCCTGGTCAATTACCACCTGTAGCTGACAAGCCCCTCTATCATTCGAAACCAACAAGTACTGTCTGAAACTCCACAATAGTATAGGGTTTTGATGTTTATTTAGTCACGAACTGTCAATCTTCGAATGCGTTTATTTCTATCTGAATGGCAAAGATCACGTTGTGCCACGTGTGATTGTGAAATAGAGTACCTTTGTTATTTTTCTGTCAGCCATAATGCTTTAGCCAATCAGCTTATTTTATTCTAGGTGTGTTATTGATTTGGGATCGCTTGATTGATGTTAGTGAGCAGAGGGTACTTTTGTGGGAGGGAAAAATAAAGTTTTGATTAGAAAACCTGGAAAGTGAAATATGTGGACGTTGTGGGCCTTCTTGACCTATTTCCTCACAGTGCAATATGGGAGCAAGGTCATCTTGCTTATTGTATGTTCACCTATGTTGTTAGGCTGTCAGTAAATCAAAGAATTCAAGGCTTAAACCAAGAGCAAATTAAATTTAGGGATTTACTGATTCAACTCCACACAGGAGATTGTAATGATGAAGGTTGGAAACTTCTGTTGAAACGTGAACCTTGCAAAGTAGAGAATATCGCTGAATTTCATGATGCCACAAGGTTGTACTTTAGCAATGGATATGTTGCAAATTATAATTATTGTGAACAGTTATCACCACTTAATCAGCCAATAGCTTGTATTGATGCACATCACTTGAATGATTTAGCTAAAAAAGCAACTTCAGATGAAATGTCAGGATTACAACCATTTTTCTTGCAAAAGAAGCCCAGATAATACTAACAATGAATCTGTGGACAGATGTTGGACTTTGCAATGGAGCAACCGGAACTACTGTAGACTTAATTTATGCACACAATCATGAACCTGTAGCTGTAGTGGTTATTGTGAAATTTGATGACTACAGAGGCCCCTCTATTATTGATGATATTCATGCATGTGTACCTATATGCCCAGCAACAGTCACCTCTCACACTTTAGATGGTGTACATGAGAGACAACAACGGCCTTTGAAACTTGCTTGGGCAATGACAATACATAAAAGCCAAGGGTTGACCTTGCCAAAAAAGTGGGTTGATATTGGTAAAAGTGAGACTACTGTAGGAATTTCTTATGAGGCAATAAGTAGAGTGAAAACTATTTCAACTTCCATTATAGAACCAATGACTTTTGAACGACTTACAAGTCTTAAGAAATGTAAGAATTTAAAAGACAGACTTGAAGAAGAAAAAAGACTTGATAACATTACAGCAAGTCACACTTAACATGAAATAGTATGTTTCACATAAATCAAAACAGTATAAAAACTAGTGCATTCAGACATTGATGCATTACTTTGTCACCATATATTTACAGTTTTTTTCACATCAACAATAAAAGTTATTACCCATGTCCCTTTTTTCCTTAAATGTTAAGTTTTTCTCTTTTTTAATAGTTATTATAATTACATACTCTCTGTACATATTAATTTATATTCTTTTAAATAGCTTCTTGTAAACTGTACTTGTCAAATTTAACAATGTTAAAATAACTGAACATGACCCACAATATACTTCTTTGATATTGCAGTTAATTGTGAAGCAGAGATGGCAAACAAGGAAGACAACAAACCAGGTAAAAATAAAACTTTTTTCTTTTTTTTTTAGGGGGGGAGGGGTGCATTTGTTTCTTTGTTTTTGTTTTCAATACAAACATGCAGTTTTGTCTTGTAATTATTTTTTTCTTTGCATTTTTCTTTACATTTTCCAGAAGTAACCTGTTACATACATTCAGTGTCCCCAATTAGGAAATCTGGAAGTACAAAGTTTTTCAACTATTATCTTCAAACCCAAGAGAAGACAATCAAAGGTGTATCCTTCTCAAAAGCCACCTGTGAATGTCAGCGAATTTGCAATCAGCAATAAATTTAGTGATTGGAAAGTACACTTCTATTACCCCAATGACTGCAGATTTTCCATATAGATTTCAAGAAGATATCATGTCATTAACATCACTGTGACAAGTTGCACAGGAACAACTGGTCCCTATGAAGGGGTACCTAGCATGTCTTAGCCCCACAAAAACAGCCAACATTCAAAATTCTCCTCTGAAGAAACAAGAAGGCTATATCTCAGATCCAACTGGACCTATCAAGATAATATTATGGGGGAAACATGCTGATACATTAACAGCCACGTCAACATACTTTTTTAATAAAATTAGAGTCAAAGTATCACAAGCCCAACACTATCTCAACACACCAAGCCAAGAAAATGAGTGCACTACCACTTCTGCAGAACCATTCAAGGAGAAGTTACCTCACATTGATGAAGTCTCCACGACTAATGACATAACTGCAAACACCCTTGGAATCGTGTCAACAAATACAATTCTTGTTGTTCCTGTTCCAAAAAGGTTTCTTCCAAAGGAAAGGTGGCATTTTCTGGACAGTGCCAAATGACCATGAAGCTTATTTCTTACCAAGTGCAGTGGAATCTGAGAAACTATGTGCTGAAATGCAAAATACCTGCCCAAAAACTACACCTGCATCTGGTTGCTCTAAATTATTTGCACTTTGCAACTTGACAGAGATGGCATCAGAAGATGATGCTACCCAAGAAGTCTTGGAGTTAGACACAGTACAAATTTCCTATGACACTCAAACTTACAAGCTAATTGACATTGATAAACTAAACATATAAGCATCTGCTCAAAAGAAACCAGCATTAGTAGTATCAGATATTCCATGAAAAACAGGACTACCCTGTGATCCCAGCAGAACTTAATGTTATACAGTTACTGTTGTCTCAAGACACTGCTATGTTCAACAAGTTAAAAATACACATTGATTCAAAGTAAACAAATTTTTATTAGAAGACCAGCCTTTGGCTGGTGAAGATTAAAAAATCACTTCAATGTTTTGTTAAATCAAAATGTATTTCATGACAATCTGTTTGCCATAGAAATGTTGCAGTTATAAAACATACTTAATATATCCACTTTTGTAGTTCTAATTTTTTTGGTTTTGGGGGATGCAGCCTCAAAATTAGAGACATTTGTATGGATTTTGAACTATGTTTCAAGGTCCATAACTTGGTCTCTGTTCAACTTAACCGTTTAACCCCTGAGAGTGCCAAATGGCACTTATAGATTTTACTCTGTCTAACGCCAGACGATTTTACTCGTCAAAGGGAGACCACTTAGGGCTTAAAGGGTTAAAAGAATCAAACTTGGTCAAATGACCAATCTCAATGTTATCTTTTATGTGATGGTGTCAATTTATCGATCACTTAAAATTTGAAACTCACCCCAGTTCCCTTTTGAATTTTGGAACGACCTATTCAAATGTTGTGGGACTACTATTGAAATGAGTCAAAGTCAATACATTCACAAAATTTTGTCCAAATTTAAGATGAGCAATTGTAAGCCAAACTCAACTCCATGTGCCTTTGGGATAGAGAAAGAGTGCAATTTCAAATCCTGGGAATTAGGTGACCCCAGCTTGTACTGAGCAACTGTTGGCAGTCTAATTTATGTAATGACATAAACGAGACCTGATCTATGCTATACTATTACCAAACTTGCACAAAATATGGCCAAACCTACTGAGTCAGATATTAGTTTGGCCAAGCATGCATTGAGGTGTTAAAAAGGCACACAGGAACAATGACTTAAATTTAAAAAATGTGAATCACCATTAAGTTTAACAGGATTTTGTGACTCTGACTGGGGAGCTTCTGTGAAAGATAGACATAGCATAACTGGGTATAATTTTCAGTTGTCAGAGAACAGTACTTTGATATCTCGGGAAAAGTTGTAAACAGCAAACAGTAGCTTTAGTTTGTTAAGCAACTTTGTAAAGACATGGATATTGCAACAAATGATGTGTTAATCCTTGTAGACCATCAGGACCATTAACCAAGCTAAGAACCCAGTTAACCGTCAGAGGTCAAAACATACTGACATCAAATACCATTTAATAAGGTCAGAAATACAAGCAGGAACTGTCAAGTTGGAATATATTCTGTGGAAGATAATGTATCTGACATTTTCACAAAGCCTGCTACTAAAACCAGGCTAGAAAAGTTTAAGCATTTTATCATGGGAAAATAGTTTTATATAATTGCTTTGTTCATGATCTTTGGAGCAAGTGGCGATGTAAGAATATGTGTCCCAATATCATAACTTAATTAGCCAACTTAACTACATATTTAACCATAACACTTTTCGTAATTTAGTCATAACTTTCCATCTACATGTATACATTAGCAGAAAAAACCGCTCAGGAAATTGCCCCAGTTTGTATACCAGTATTTTGCCCAGTATGTAAGTGAGACCCACCTTCATTTGATTGTATGAAAGTAAGTTTTATATTCAATAAAAATCAGTTCTTATTCCTACTTGTGTGATGCGCATGTTTATTGTTGTAACATGGCAACACCAGTAAACCTAACACAGCATTCACAAAACGATAAATACCAGGTCAACGGTTTCTAACAGTAGCCTAATCAGAGTGTTTTTTCTAACTTATAGGAACCAAGGAGTGGATTCGGAAGAATCTTCGATTTATGCCTGAGCGTCGTGGACTTCTCGTTTATGATTCCTTCCGCGCCCATTTAACGGATGGAGTTAAAGATCTACTTGGCAGACGGAACGTCTATGTTGCCGTAATTCCCGGTGGCCTCACTCCAGTTCTTTAGCCCCTAGATAAGTGTATCAACAAGCCATTCAAAGCAAAGGTCCGTGTGCAGTGCGAAGCCTGGATGGTTAACGGCCCGTTCACCTACACGCGTTCCGGAAAGAAGCGAGCACCCAGTAAAGAGATGGTGTTGCGGTGGATTGATCGAGCATGGAGAGAGATCCCAGTTGATTTGGTAACGAAATCGTTCAAGTCCTGTGGCATCAACAATGCTCTCAATGGTACTGAAGATGATGCGGTTTGGGATGATGAGGATGAAGAAACAGAAGAGCCAGAAGAGCCAATAGACAACGAGTTCGAGACGGACAGCGAAGCCGAGGACAACGAGTAGCTGAGCTCGGCCGAGCTTCTAAACAAACGGTTCTTTTCAGAGCCACCCCGGTTCTTTTAGAACCAACAAATCCGATAAAGTCAATGATCAACATTGTTTGTCTTTTGTTTATTCCTTTACCGGTATTTATTTACATACCCAGGTCAGTTTAGCATTGATAATTAGGGAAATTTGGAAAAATTATATTTTGTTGCGCGATGTTACGAGTTCGTTGTGTTGAGAAGTGAGAAGTGCGTTGTTTGCAGTCTAAACAGAACGCAGGGTTGTCGGAACAGCAACAAGGTTATTTATTCCAATCGAACGTAATAAACTCTGCACAAGGCTTCACAATAAGCTCACACTAGGCTTGTAAAATTACACTCGACCTCCGTCACACTTCAATACTCACGGCCTCTGCCAAATGTATTCACGACCTCTGTCACACTTCATTAAACACGGCCTCCGCCAACTGCTCTCAGCTCTCTCTCTACTTACTTCTCTACTTTCAGCCGCTAAGAGAAACTCTAAAGCTACACCGATCGGCTTATATACTTTACAACAAAAGCTTCTAGAACTTTCCAGCTTGACTAAATAAAGTAACATTACAATGAGAAACTATTTACAGCTACATACGCAAACGGCTTAAAATAGAATTACTAAATCACGATGAGACAGCACTAATTAAATATGCAGAAGATTCTAGACACTTCCAGATAGTAACGCCAGTCACGCAATAATTTTTCGTAACACGCCAAAATACTCGGTTATAAGACGCACCCCGATTTTTGAGCAGATAATTTTTGATTGGACAAAAATATTTTCTCGGCAAAAATGGTGCGCCTTATAAGTGAATAAATACGGTACATATTCCAGATGATTCTTTCATTTCACAAGCATATTTGCTGATTATAAATCCCCTTAAAAATCTCCAGAAAGATTTCCACACAGCCCCATACGTTAATTATACATGCATCCTACTGATGAACAGTTATTACATTCAGATATTTTTAGACACAACATTTATTTGCAGGCTGTCACCTTTGAACTGTCATACTGGCTCTGTTCCTAAACAAAGAGAGTTTGGGTCGCAAAATCCATGGATAATTATTAATGTATGGGTTGTGCAGAAATTTTGCAAAATCTGCACCTCATATTTTAACTATTACTGGTATTTAAAACTATTACTTTAAACTGTACCCCCTGAGCAATGACCCTGAGTAAAAGCTACCTCAAGCACCTACCCATAAGGATCTGGTTGAGCCACATGTCAAACTGAAATCCTGCTAGAAGCATTGCCTTTTAATCTGTGATCAGAAATGTAGATATCCATCAAATTCTTATGATACATCATGCTCTTAATAAAATACATGAATGCACATCAGAGCCAGGGGTTTCATTAGAAGCTGGCAACCGGCGAAAATCACCGCCTAGTTTGTCAGAATTTACCTCTCACCACCGCCTACTTCATCTAGATTTCACTAAAATGATTGGAAAAAAATGAATCAGGTCGCCGCTTACTATAACAAGCTCAGACGGCTATTTGAAAACTTACTGAAACCCCTGCAGAGCTTGAGACTAATGTTTCAGCTTACTAGCCCAGTGGCCTGTTTGTCAGCTTTTTAGACATAAGTTTCTTTTATGTTTGAAAGGTTATGACGAGGTTACAAACACAGAAATACAAATACAAAAAGTTGAATTTTAAGGGTTTTGAACTTTGGGCTAGTCTCTGTGTAGCTTGCAGGACACTTTAAACAACTTAAAAATGCAAACTAATTTTATGTGTCCTTTGCAAATTTGTCATGGAACCACCGTCAAACTTTGCAACTTGTTGCCAAGAGAAACATTCCTTTCTTAGATGAGTAGCACAGTCAAGTAGCCATTTGCTGTAACATGGTCCAAAAACATTATTTTTTCTGCTTATGCATTTTCAATCACTTTTTGACTTTAATTTTGATCTAAATACACATCGCAATCAATAACTATAAGTATTTCAATTATTTTGCATTATTATCGATAATTTCGTGATTACTCACAATCCTTGTGGGCGTGGCACATTTCTGTTTTTCTTGTATAATCAAACAAACACAAGGTAAAATGAAAAAATATTTAAAAGTTTCGTAATTTTTTATGACCCTGGCGCGGATCAAAATTTTGTTATTCTTGATTTTGTGTACAGTGGTTGTTTGAAAAAGGTAAAGCGTTACATTGTACCTCGTTGGAAAGAAACGTTTTTATTTTACGCTAGAATAAACCGTTTTTGTTAAAAATCATATTGTCTGTTTTGTTTGTTGATAAACTACTAATATATTGCAAGACAGGAACTTAGTGTGCGTTCGGTATTGAAATATTTCATTTTTTTGCTTCAATCTGGCACATTTCTGTTACCTGTTACATCCAAAAATTAATTCATTTTAAGAAAATATACATTTAATAAATTTCTGGGTTGATCGACCCATAGAAAAAAACCTAAGCGAGGATATTAGTTAGTAAAGACCCCCCAGTGCTAAATGGTGTGGTGACCGTGCTACTCATCTTAGAAAATTTCAATTCACCATCTCTCGTGAACACAATAATTCATCCCATGAAATGGGTTAATGGCAAACCTCTCAGTGGAGTGCAACACATGCCCGAATGCTACACCACTGAAAACATCGTCTACCATAACCAAGAGAGGGCAGTCCTTTGATGTTAATCGACGTGCAGTTTACCATTCTCTTGAAACAGGAGGTGGATATGAAGGACTTGTGACTTTCTGCAGTATAATGAACATGCCATGTTTATCTGAGCCTGCTTATTACAAACAAGTTGACACCATTGTGCAAGCTCTGAAAACTGAAGCTGAGAATGAGATGAGAGCTGCAGGGCAAAGGGTGCGTGCCCATATTTTAAAGGAAAATGCCCAGTTGGGACATGACGACATTTTGGACGCAGCAGTGTCTTTTGATGGCACATGGGCCAAAAGAGGATTTACATCTTTGTATGGTGTAGTCTTTGCCATAGCGGTGGACACTGGAGAGGTACTTGACTACTATGTCCTTTCCAAGGAATGCAAAAAATGTTCGCAAAAGAGGTCCAAGTGTCAGAACGACGAAGAATTTGAGGAATGGCAAACTGAGCACCTTGCTCTTAATGAGTGTGACATAAACTTTAATGGCAGCTCACCTGCAATGGAAGCGAAGGGAGCTACAGTCTTGTGGAACCGATCGATTGAGCGACACAACATGAGATACAGATGGATGGTTTCAGATGGCGACAGTAAGGCATTTAATGCAGTTGAAAACACTTACGATGGTTGCAAAGTTGAAAAACTTGATTGTGTCGGGCATGTTCAAAAAAGAATGGGGACGTGTTTGATGAAACTAAAGAGTGCCACCAAAGGTAAGCTGTCTGATGGAAAACCTATCGGTGGGAAAGGGCGCCTAACAGAGAATCGGATTAAACGCCTCCAAAAGTATTATGGACTGGCCATCAGGCAAAATACTT
>OX419342.1:11942507-11950007 GCA_948470475.1 Galaxea fascicularis
GATAAGGATCTTGGAAGGATCTTACAAAGATCCTGGCTAAGATTCCGGCAAAGATCTTTGCAAGGATCCTTGATGATCCTCAAGGATTTTATGAGGATCTTTGAAGAATCCTAAAAAGATCCTTTAAAAGATCCTGCAAAGATCTTTGCTAGGATCTTCAAGGATTTAATGAGGATCTTTCAAGAATCTTGCAAAGATCCTTTAAAAGATCTTGCAAAGATCTTTGCAAGGATCCTTGACAATCCTCAAGGATTTTATGAGGATCTTTGAAGAATCCTAAAAAGATCCTTTAAAAGATCCTGCAAAGATCTTTGCTAGGATCTTCAAGGATTTAATGAGGATCTTTCAAGAATCTTGCAAAGATCTTAGGCAGGATCCTTGACGATCCTCAAGGATTTTATGAGGATCTTTGAAGAATCCTAGAAAGATCCTTTAAAAGATCTTGCAAAGATCTTTGCTAGGATCTTCAAGGATTTAATGAAGATCTTCTAAGAATCTTGCAAAGATCCTTTAAAGGATCTTTGGCAGGATCCTTCAGATTCCTCAAGGATTTCATGGGGATCTTTGAAGAATCCTAAAAAGACCTTTTATAGGATCTTTGCCAATATGATAAGCCCCCCCCCCCCCCACACACACACACACACACTCCTGTTGGTTTTTTCAGAGCCCCCCTTTCAGGTGTCCAAAAATTTTCAGAGCCCTCCCCCTCTTGTCATATTAAATGAACTTTCCCTTAGAAATGGCAAAGTACATGTGTATTTGTGATAAAATATCACTATATTTTATTTTGTATTATTTGTCACTTCAAGATCCACTAAATTGCTACAGTGCAAATCATGAGAAATCATGAGAAAGAGATGTCACTTGCCAAATGAGACCTCTTCATAAACAGTACCATGCATTCCATGCTTCTCACAAGTAGATAGTTTTAACTCTGTAAGAGTAATTTTTTGGGATAGTTATACTCTTCTTCAAATGATGTCTGAACACTTTCCAGCCTGTGTCAGGCCTTTAAATTCAGTAGAAAGCCGAGTTTTCGGTGGAGCGCATGAACCGCCATCTTGGATTTGAATGTTGATAAGACCCTGGGGACGAGTTTGCTATTACCCATGATGCAATGTTCTGCGAAAGGCGCTTATTTCAACGGTCATTGAACGAAGTTTGAAGGGCAGTTGGAAGATGTTTGAGGGAAACAAAATCTGGATCTGTTGGCTCTACAAGAGATTGTAAGTACCGGGGTATAAAGATTCATAAGGCTTCTAGATTGAGACTTAAGATGGTGTTTTTGATGATCTGTACTCCAATAATATTTACAATGTATCACTAAACTCGATCTTGGCCGTTTTGGATCTACCTTTGTCTCTCTTGGTTCTTTCTTCTTGTCTATTTCAGCTTTTCTGTGTTGCAGTCGTAACTTAAACCAAAAACAGTTTAAAGCTTGCCATAAAAGTCGATCTGAGAGCGTTTTTCTGTTATGAGCAGTTGCCATCAGGGTTCAAACAGAACACAAACGGCTTACGATTATTGATATGATTTTAATCACATGTTGTTGTGTGCCTATCTTTTCTAGTTATTGAAGCAGAAAAGCTTGAAGTACATGGAACTACACTGTTAACAAGCTAAGTGAAAAACAATTCACAAACATGAGCGATGACACTTTCACTATGTATATATATTTCAATTATAATCTGTTGGACTGCATGGAAAATGCAGTGTAGTAGTCTTGACTTAAGACAGTGCAAAACTTGAAAATTTGAAGTTTGAATAAAGATGTCAGTATAAGCTTCTGTATGACACAAAGAAACCCCTCGATTTTAGCAAATAAAATAAATCATGAACAGATACAAGATGTTCTAGCTGGTCTTTAATCTAGTGTAGGCTCTTCCCTTGGATACTGGGCAAAAAATCTTAGTGATTTTCATCAAGTGTGGCAGGTCGCTTATGTTGTTTAAATTGCCATTTGCTTCTTGATTTAATGTCACTTTTTTATAATTCTGGGCCTTTGACCTGACTTTCTTTTTATTTCATATGGCACATTTGCAATTTCATAAATCTCATTGTTCCATGGCTAAATGTGGCTCTCATGTGCCACTTTGCTTTTGGTAGCACCAATTCAACAAAGTACACAAGTATAGCAAGCTTTAACATTTCCCCTTCCCCTGGTTTACTATCTCTTAACCAAAAACAGTAAAAAAGCAAAAACATTTCCCTGATGCCAAAAGAAAAACCCATGGAAAATGCTAGCCAGCAATGGTATGGTCAGTGCGGCACTGTAACCATTTGAAAACAATTGTAATTTCTCACTGAATGACAAATGGCCTGTATAGGAATATAATTATTTTTTGAGTAGGAAATTTTTTATCAAGTGCTCTTGCACCTGTTGAATGTGCATTTTTTTAATTATGAATATCTTACAATGGCTTTCTTTAAATGAAATTTTCATTGCATATTTAATATTTATTACAGACTTAAATAAATATAGTGATATTTTGAATGAAATCAACTTTTGATGTGAAGTGTGTTACTTTTAAAGCCACTGACAGTGAATGATATTAAGATTTGTGAAAATCTTTGAACATGACTTTGCAAGATCCTTGATGGTCTTTGCAAGATCTTCTAAGAATATGATTATCATTGAAGATCTTTGGGAGGATTCAATATGAGTAATCCAAATAAAAGTTAATCCTTGAAATCCTTTACGATCTTGGCAAGAAATCGAAGGATCATAGTAACATTATGGGGGAAATTTTTGCAAGATCTTGGGGGGGGGGGGGATCCTTGAGGATCTTCACAAGATCTTGGTAATGTCTTAACGATCCTTGAATAATTGGTAAAGAGTCCTTGAAGATCCTCAAAGATATTGAGAATCCAATGAAAGATCCTAGAAGTCTTTTGACAAGATTTTGGGAGGATCCTTGGGGATCTTCGCAAGATTTTGGGAGGATCCTTGGGGATCTTTGCAAGATCTTGGGAGGATCCTTGGGGATCTTTGCAAGATCTTGGGAGGGTCCTTGAAAATCGTTGCAAGATCTTAAGTAAGATCTTTAGAAATCTTTGTAAAGATCCTCAAAGATCCTTCAATTTCTTGCCAAGATCCTTGAGGATCTTTAAAGATCTTTGAAGATCCTATGAGGATCCTTGAAGATCCTCGAAGATCCTCAAGGATCTTGGCAAGAAAATGAAAGATCCTTGAGGATCTTGCAAAGATTTCTGAGGATCTTAATTAAGATCTTCATCAAGATCCTCATGCAGATCTTTAAGGATCCTTAAAGATCTTTGAAGATCCTTGAAAGATTTTCACCAGGGAGAAGGACAATTGGCATGTTATTTGGTCATGTAACATGCTGTGATTGTGTTACTTTTTGAGTAAATGGCTTTAGGAGAAAACTACTTGGCTACTATCATTTCTTTCCAATCCTAAATAGTGACAAATGCCAAACGAGAACGATGGTAAAAGGATTACAAGTGTAATTTGCATTCCCTTTGATTTTCTGAAGGGCTACCATTTTTGCAGTCTCCCATTGAAGAGTAAGATATATGATATCTTAATGTATTTATAAGTGAATCGCAATGCTAGACCATGCTAGAATGGTAGAGCATTGAATTTTATAACAGTCCATTGTGGAAATTAGTAAAAATTGTTTCAATCAGTGTAACATAAACGATGCAAAGCATTGACAGCACGTTGGCAGCTGGATTTAATGGCATGCGATCACATTAGAATGTCTGTTTATGTGGCTAATTCTTTTGCATCAACAACAGTTTATCTCCTCAATCTAATGTCGCGTTTTGGCATCATTTGAAAAGGTAAATCTCAGACCTAGCGGAGATTGACAGTGAATAGCTGAGAATCACCTTTTACAGACTGTAAGAGCACAAACGGAGTTATATCAGTAGTCTATATCGATACTTAAGAACGTTTTTGGACTTGCTCCATAAAAGTAATGAAAAAGGCTGCGATTACGTCGTACGATAAAAAACAAAAAAATGTCAGCTTTATCCACTGGCCATTTTTAATCCATGTGATGTAAGGCAATGAAACCCTATTTGTTTTAAACACCTCATTAAAAGCAAAAACTACAAAAGCTGGCTACTGTTAGTCTTGAGCCCTGCACATTCTCAACTACAACTACGACTTTTATTTATAGAATGAATATCCAGCGTAGAAAGGACTGTTCCACAAATAGCATTGCTAGTCTGGGCGGAACAGTCATACAAAACAATTACAATGAATAATAAAGTTAAAAGAGGAGACTTACATAATTTTTAAACAGATTGTACCAAATCATTAACATAAATTACAAGTTCAATGACTCTTACAAGGTTTGTTTGAATGAAAAACTCAAGTTCAATTGTACATTTTTAGGGCAGAGGTAATTTGGGAAATATCAATATAGTCATTATGCTTCTTAAGAATATCGAGAAGGAAAGAGCGGAGTTTTGTTTGGAAGTGTTTCTTGGGGAGCTCTCTCAATGATGCTGGCATCTCATTCCAAATTTTAGCTCCTACTCTTGAGAAAGCTCTTTTTTGGATTTCTAACCTAGATTTCTTAATACAGAATTTATTTATTTATTCTTATTCATTGTAGTTCAATAAATTATTAGTGTTTACTCCATTACATCAAGTTCTCAACAATATTTTGGTCATTAGAGCTAGTTTCCCTGGAAAAGATGATTCAACTTACAGTTTTTCGCATGCTAAATAATTAATTGTGAAGCAGAGGCAAAGTAAAAATTGGAATGACCGATGTCTTACCTTTCTGTACCTCTGTTGTTCTAGATGGTACCAGCAATATTCTAGCTAGCGTTGAAATTCACCAAGATGAATTGCCATTGTTGAATCATACTGAAACAGTAAGAAACAGCAGCATCAGTCAGACTTTTACACACACTGTATTGCTTTGTTCTGCAACTACTGTATTTCACTGTTTTTGCTGACGAAGAACAGTCTCTCATAAGCTTATTACTGAATAAACTATAAACATTGAGTCTTAAGGCTGATACACACAAGAGGTTTTGTTCCTGGGTTTCGCTCCAGAGCGCGCTCCAGGAGCAAAGGTCCTCTGTGTGTACCAATGATTTCATGGGTGTAATTCATTCTCTCCACAACATTAAACTGGTTAAATATTTGGGAGCAAGCTCTCAGGGCAAATTGAACAAATGCTCCCTTGTGTGCACTAACACTATTTTTGTTGCGCATGGATTAGGCAGCAAATACAAAAGATCAACCAATCAAATTAGCGACAGTCCTCCATGGCCAATTCTTGAAAAATTGTGTAAAAAGCACCTTTCTCTTGTCTTCTCAAAAGCCACTTACGAGCCCATGTTTTCCTTACAACTGTTTTACGTACTGAGCCATCTTGTTCAAGCATCATCTTCACAAAGAGAATAAACTTTTTTTGATTTGATAGAGACTTCAAGTAGGTCACCATTTTAATTTTGGACTAATTCCCAAACCCTCATCAGGGTCCGACAAATATTTTTGACAAAACTCGTCCCTGGGCAAGTGGCATGTCAAAATCACTTGCCCAGCAGAATGAGATAGTTGTCCCAGTTAATAATGGTAAAGGACAAGCAATTCATTGAACTGTAGCAAAATCAGTTCATGCAGTCATCTTTCATCACACAGGCAATGTGATTCACACTTTTAGCATGGGTATAAAGGGGATCCTTTCGAAATTTGTCACTTCCCATTACCAGTCGGCTCTCTGGGTCTGAAACATTTGGCCACGCATAGCATATTTAACACTTCATGACACCGTGTGTTGTGTCTAGCCAGCCACGAAAACTCTTCCAACCATTTTGGTTGGAACACTTGTCTGTGTTTGGTTGCATCATATTCCTTGTTGTATTCAACACATTTCGCCTTTCGCTTTGTCGTACCCGGAGCATAAACAGTGTCGCAGGATTATCCATAAATTATAATCAATCGAACCTTGAACTTTGATCCACAATATGGCGGAAAAACATGTTATAAGGGGTATAGCAGCCAGGCCTTGAGAGGTTTACGTGGGGAAAGTACCGGTTATGAAACTCACAAGAGATGTAAAATGGTGAACGAAAGTAAAAAAAACAGTGATACGTATTTATTGCATTTCGAAAGGCTTCGATGGGAATTACTTGGCTCAAGGTAAACGTTTAATATTTGTATATCTAAAATTTATTGTGCGAAATTGCTCGTAACTCAAATGCTACAGCCTGGCGGGCTTTTTCTAGAAATAAAACACTTGCCCAGTATTCTGTTCAACTTGTCCCGGGCGTTCGGGCCTAATATTTGTCGGACCCTGCCCATCTATTAAGTATCAGCTATCCCACATCAAGTTTCTTTCATTTGCTCTCTCATGTGTCCCATGATATGGAGCAAGCTCCCACACTATGTTCCCTAGTGTGTACCAGTCATGCAAAGTCATGCAAATTGAGCCTGAGGCATGCTCCAGGAGCAAAACCCCTTGCATGTATCATCCTTTAAGGTCAACACATTGTGCAAACATGACCATAGGCAGCCCAAATGCACAATGCAAATATTGAGGTAATTAATATTTTAGCACTGCAACTAGGAACATGACCCTCTGAAGTAAGCGGTGCTGCGTTTCAATGGCGACTGTTGATAATTTGAGCATTCCATAAGACATCATGTGGGGTTTGAAACATCGTCACCACTAGAAAGCAGATAAGGTCAGTACATTGTCTATATGTTATTGAAAGAACAACAGATTTAACCTTAAAGTGCCTATAAAGAGTTAATGCAATGCTAATCAGTTTGTGACATCAAATCAGGAATAGACCCACTCCTCTTCTGAATCAGTCATGAATCAAATGATGCTCTGTTTTAAAGCCTATAAAAGGTCAAGATTCAGTAAAAAAAGGAAAAAAATGCTGCAATTTGTTTCAAACAGGTGCAAAGATGCATTTTAGCAAAAAAAATATTTTGGGGTTATGGGCACTTTAATGAGGGTCCCCTATACCACTTTGGAAAATGCATTCATGTAAAAATATTGAGACTGTTCACGTGTCACGGATAATTCCCAAAATTCATTCACGTTCACGATAAAGCAAATATCGGCAATCACGAATCACGAATGAACAAATAAACCTAAATCACATTTCACGAGAAAAAAATAGTCCCAATCACGTTTCACGAAAAAAAGTATAGGGGACCCTCTTTAATAACACATTTGAATTCAACAATATTTCAAACCCCATTGCATAAGAACACTCAAATTAACAACAGTTGCCATTGTAACAACACCATTTACTTCAAAAGATCATGTCCCAGTCGACAGCATTCAAATACATAATTATTATTAATTACCTCAATATTTGCATCGTGCATTTGGACTGCCTGTGACATGACAAGCAAATGAAGAAACAAATTTGAGGCCTTCTGTAACTTTATATTTCAATCAGCTATCACTGACATTTCAAAAATTGCAACAAAAAGGATCATAAAGCCCTGAGAGAATCCAGGTCAAGGAGAGCCCAGAGAATCCCCTATCATTC
>OX419342.1:11955007-11962507 GCA_948470475.1 Galaxea fascicularis
TCCATTCTTAGCTTTTCGAGAGGCTACTTCGAACTTGTTAGCCTTGGCAGGATCAAGGGTTGCCTTTTGCTGAATGGCTGCTGGAAGATTGAGTAATGCTAGGGCCCCTTCCACTACAGCTGTCACTACTTCATCCTTGCATCGTTTCCCTTCCTTTAGAATACTGACTGCATTCACTGAAAGCTCTTTGTATTCAGTGAAGTTCGTACCTGCCTTTACGTCATCCACCACCCTGATTGCTTTGCCTTGAAGGGCGTCCTCAACGGACATTGCATTGAATTTAGCAACGTAACTCTCCCTCTGATGTTCGTTCCAATCAAACCACGTGTCAACGGATACCAGAAGGTGTTCCACTATCTTGTCGAGCTTGTATTCTTCACTCAAGCCACATAGCGCTAACTTCAGCTCCCTCATCTCTCTACCATGAATCTCTTCAAAGACATATTTCGCAAATTGGAGCTTTGAAAGGCTCTCGTTTTTGCCTTTGTTGTTGAAGTTCAAGAAATCAGTCTTTGCTTGAGACATAACGTTGTTCATAGATTCAGACATATTGGTATACGGACGAAGATGTTTTCCTTTCTCGTCAACGGGCATATGTGACTTGCGTCTTGCCTTTATCGTCATGGACTTACCAATCATCTGCTGTCTATCAGCAAGGTACTTGGAAAACTGCGGAACATACCCTTCTTTTTTTTGCAAGAGGTGTGTTTCTCTGTCATCAAGGTCAGCTCTGCACTTCTCTAGCCTACGTATTACATCTTCTTTGTCCTCAGCATCCACAATACTATCCGTTTTGTTCAAGACGCCAAAGACCTTTTCAAGGAAAAACTTCTGTTGGCTCCCATCTTTGATGCCGATGGCATGAAGCTTTTGTTTACAGTTACCTTCAAAATGCTTCACGCATCGGAGATGACGTGCCTTGGGCAACTCCGTTTTCCACGCCTTCTCGAGGGCTTCCTCACCATCGGTGATGTAACCATAACATTTATCTAGGCCCTTGGATCGTGTTACACATGTGGACGCCAACACCTTGTAGGTCTGGAAATCTTTTCTGTGGTGTATCATGGTTGGCCCGAGGAAAACAGGGTTCTTTCCAGTTCTCTTTGAAGTTAAAAATAGGTGTTTGTAGACTACTGGCGTTACCTCAAATTGGCCCATATTAAAAGTCGGATCTATACAGATTGGGTGGCTTAGCTTTGCCGACGAAGTGAACCTCCCCAGATCATTACACATCACCTTCGTCCCAAGGATCCACAGGCCAGTTGGCATATCTTCGTGTCGAAGGACAATTTCCTCTTCTTTTTTCCTTGCATAGACTAGCAAATCATCTACCGGGTCTTTACCTTGGCCGGCCCTAGACTGAAGGTCATACACTTGCTTTCGGGAGCGTGGTAATTCTCCAGGTGTTCTGGCCTGACTAGAACCTCCGGCTTTCTCGCAAACCAATTTGTACACTTGAGAAGGTGCTGCATTATCTATGTTTTGCTTTAACGCTTGTAGAGTGCTTTTGGCTGTGGGGTAGAAGGGTGCCTTTGCGTTTTTACGGCTGTTTCCGTGGACACCCACTTGAAAGTCGACTCTATCTTCCGCTGAGGTGATATGATACTGCAATAGCGCAACTCCATTCACTATTCTTTGACCCGAATCCTTTAGCAAAAAGATTGATCTCACAAGAGAGGAGCAAGCCTTATTTCCCTTGGAATTGATGACTAGGTGGTAGTGGTCACTTTCTGTAAGCGGTAACGCCTTCTTCGCTACGACTTCAACATTTAGCTCATTAGGATCTTTATGGCACTTAATTGTCCATGTGCAGCATCTCAGCATCTTGGTGTATGTACCGTTCATGTCATCTTTAATATCTTCCCAGTGATTGTAGGAATTGACATTTACCAAGAATGCTGCATTTTCTCGTACTCTTAGAGGATGACGTTGACAAGTCGGCTGTTTTGGGCTATGAGATAGGAGAAATTCCGCGGCCTCTCTTGCTGTGTATCTCGATCTTCTTCCAACTTCAAGAATGGGCGTTTCTGGCTTCTCCTTCCATAACTTTACGCTCTGTAACAAATGGACAGAAGGAACCACCAGTGGTACTCACAACGAGGTTTCTAAATACTTTTGTTATATTACACCTATTGTTATGATCCTACTAATCGTCCTTGTCATAGTCATCGTAAAACTGCAAACTTTATTACATACTCCCCTTGGGGCTTTTCAGCAATGAAGCACACTGCATTAAAAGGAAAAAATATATATCAAAATCATCGCAAACCATCTGAATCGTCATGATCATTCTGCTAATTATTTCCGTGAGAGTATTTCAGGCACGTGATAATGTTCTAAAAACAGATTGCCACCAGTACGCTGGCCTCATCTGTGGTATGAAATTTCTGTGATGTGATTAACAGACGGCAGCACAGAGTGAATGTAAACACCGTTGAGTTTATGTACCTGGACACATGTTGTAGCAATAAAAGGTAACACTTACCTTGCACAGAGACAAACTGCGAACAGCGTCTGCTGCAGGAGAGGTAATCCCATAGTTCTGCTCTGGAAACGAAGGGTCTCGCTGACCTCCGTCTAAATCAATACCGGTAGCATCATTGCTCTGGTGGCGATTTCCGCAAGCAGTGGGTTCTTTGTCATCTTTGTCGTCATCTAAGATTACTACTTCCGAGTGATTTATTCTTTCTATTGTGGGGGCATCCACAGCGGGATTCTCATGAGCATCATCTCTGGGATGCTTCCTACCAGCTCCAGCAAAGTGCACAGCGGGGCGGACAATATTACCTTCTTGGACATGCTTAGTGCGAGTTGTTGATGTGTTGTCACAAGAAATTGCCCTTCTGTCTTCTCCGAGACTTTTAGTAACAGCATCGATACCGTCGTCAGTATCTTCTTTGGGACGCTTCCTATCAACTTTAGGTAAATGTATCCCCAGGTGTTCACTTGCATCTTTCCTAGGACGCTTTCTGTCAATTTGGATGGAATTAATATACCAAGATCCATCTGGGCTTGCAGCTGCTGGACGCTTAGTACCAGACTGAACGGGGTCTGTCCTTGAATCTTCGTTTTCCGAGCACTGGGATACTGTCATCTCACAGCTATGAAAAAATGGTTTTAAGAACGGATATAAAGTACTGTCCTTTCAAACGTCACAACTAACAAGAACAGCGACAATTACTTCTCTTATTTCTTTGTAAAAGCGCCGATGTTAAACCTTGTGCATGATTAACTGAAAGAAAACGAACGTTTGGGAGCGATCGACCTAATGCTCCTATTACTACAGGGTAAATGTTGTATAATCGTTATCGTTATCGATATAGTTATCCTTATCATTGGCATCCTATAATCGAAACTCATTAACCAATTTTCCGGCATGGCTCAACTGTATCCAAATCACTTCACCAGTTAGGAAATGTAATTTGGTATAAACTTACTTTGATTGACGTGTCATTACTGCGAGAGATTGATAGGCATCTGGCTTCACGCTTCCATGGTTCAATCTTCTCCACAGCCAGACGCAGAGGGACATCCACACCCGGGACGAGTTGTCCTTGCCGAGCATTATTAGACCGTTGCCGTTACCAGATGCCCACGTAGCTGGATGGGTGTCTATAATGTATGGCTTGCCTCCTAGACAACCAATAGTCAACACCAAGGGCTCACTGGTGAAGATAGCGACGAAATCGTTTTTCCCAAGATCGTGGAGCTTCGAGTGAAGTTTGTGCCTTCCATCGTAGGAGAAAACCGTGTCTGCAAATGGGAGCTCTTCGGAGAAGTCGTAAGAAGACGTTAATATCTGCTGTTTGTTAAGAATGTCATACGCCTCCATAGTATCGTACATTTTGCCGACATCTCGGTGCTCGTTTATAACTGCAGGTAACTGCCAAATGGTTTCCTCTGCGACTTTTGCTAAATCAGCAAAAAAATCTCCTCCTTTTGAGAATGACTCGCTCAGTATTCGATCCGCTATCTTGACAGAAAAGAAAGAGCATGCGTTCGTTCCATCGTTGGTCAAGGAAGATTCCAACTGCTGGGGATCCTTTCTTTCAGTTTCGTTCAGTTCAATAGCGATTCGTTCGTCAAACTGCTGCACTGCTGTGGCCTGGCTTACTTTGAGCGGAAAGACATCAAGGTCATGTGACGCCCTTTCATTGTCCTCACTCAGGATCTCACCTGCGTCTTTCAAAGATAATCGACTAGTCCTATCAAAGTCTACACATCCCCTGTAAACACTTTCTAATCCGATCCAAACTGTTGCCCGTTCAACCTCATATTTTTTGTCGGATAGGGGATGTTTTCTTTGGGATAGCTGGGAACAGATGAATTTTTTTAATCCCTCTTGGGAACTAATACTTCCAGCGGAGCGAATCTCCAAACGAAAGGGATGTTTGAGGTTGGGATTGATCATGGTAAAAATAATCATTCCTAGGGCCCAAATATCAACAAGGAATAAATCACTGATTGTCGCACCAGTTATTCGCAGCTTTTCAACAAGAATTTCAGGCGCCATATATACCACTGTTCCTCGATCGACGTTGTTGGTTTTCGAGGCAAGAAAAGACTGTGTTTGAACTAGCTGGGAGCGACTTTCTCCGAAGTCAGTAAGTTTGCAGGCAATTGGCCTGGATGAATACTGCTGCAAAATATCGTCATCGTCTGACAATGCGCTATAATGCTGGTTGCTCACCAATATGTTAGCCGGCTTAAGATCCCTATGGGCTATTCCTTTGGAATGCAGGTAGGATAATCCATTAATTATTTCCTTCGCTGCGTGGTTGATAAGGTTACAAAATCCTTCACAGTTGTACTCGTCGATTTGTAGGAGAAAATCAGACAGGGAGCTAACACGAACATCCTGATCGAACTGTGCGAAATCAAAATAAACGTAGTCGAGCATCATTGCCAGGGGCTGGCAACAAACCCCTCTTAATCTCACAATGTTAGTATGCTGCAGTTCGTTGAGAAGTTCCACCTCTTTAAAGAAAAGTTTCTTCTCTTCCTGATCCAACACTTGAAGCATTTTCTTAACGACAACAGTCTCACAACGTGCGTCTCCTGGACCTTTGTAGTCGGTGGTGTAGACATCCCCAAAAGCTCCTTGACCTATTCTCTGTTTCACAGCTACGTCGTTGCAGTTGAAGCGTGGGATACTTTCAACAACTTCATGTTCAGATTTTCCTCTTCTTACTAGCTGCGGAAGCTTAAATTTTCGAAAAAACGACATCGCTAACGATCTTCGACTAATAGTGAACAAAACAAGCCACGCGGCTCATTTTCCCGCCAAAATCGTCCGACCCTTTTGGCCATGTCATGGCGTTACGTACTGTCACGATGGAACTCTCAATGCGTCTCAATCTCTGCCAGCAATTACAACCCGAGTACAGCGCCGAGCGGAGATAAGCGAAAGCAAAAACATTTCATTTCAGTATAAATTTCGCACAGAAGATATTTTCCAGATGACAAGCTTTCAGCGGCTATAATCATCCAGGGGTCTTAGGTTTCGTACTACGAAAACTAAGACCCTATTCAGTATACAAGAACCGCTCACTGTTTTCAGCAGTTACTGATCTTAAATCGAGTGCAGAATGTCTTTCCCTTTCTGATGGTGTTTAAAGCATAATTAGACGTTTTCCCGGCGAAGATTCTGGTAACAGATTATTCAGTTGATACTGTAATGATTTGGTCACGCAAACCCTAGGGTCAACAGCGGAAACATGAACGGACGTGTGTTGCGAGTTTGACTTCTGTGTGATCCGAACCTTCTCCAGCAATATCCAACCTTGAAATCTCGTGCTAGCAGGTTTTCCCCACGTTTTATCCGCCTGAAGGTCTTTCCTCATCAATGGTTAAACAACATACCGAGTTGCAACAAACAGTTCTCAATCGCGCTTTTGCAAAGGGAAGGATCAAATGCGAAGTGAGTTTTACATTTGAAATTATTGTGCACCTCATAATTTTGACAGTTAAAATGTTTAGGGGGTCTTAGTTTTCGTACTACGAAAACTAAGATGGGGTCTTAGGTTTCGTACTACGAAAACTAAGACCCTATTCAATATACAAGCACCGCCCACTATTTTCAGCAGTTACTGAACTTAAATGGAGTGCAGGATGTCTTTCCCTTTATGCTGGTGTTTAAAGCATAACTATACGTTTTCCCGGCGAAGATTTTGGTAACAGATTATTCAGTTGATACTGTAATGATTTGGTCACGCAAACCCTAGGGTCAACAGCGGAAACATGAACGAATGTGTGTTGTGAATTTGACTTCTGTGTGATCCGAACCTTCTCGAGCAATATCCAGCCTTGAAATCTCGTGCTAGCAGGTTTTCCCCACGTTTTATCCGCCTGAAGGTCTTTCCTCATCAATGGTTGAACAACATACCGAGTTGCAACAAACAGTTCTCAATCGCGCTCTTGCAAAGGGAAGGGTCAAATGCGAAGCGAGTTTTACATTTGAAATTATTGTGCACCTCATAATTTTGACAGTTAAAATGTTTAGGGGGTCTTAGTTTTCGTACTACGAAAACTAAGATGGGGTCTTAGGTCTTAGGTCTTAGTTTTCGGGGGTCTTAGTTTTCGTAACACCCAACTAATCACTGTTGCTGTTTGTGGTTTAAATTTTTCTCGTGTTTTCAGACACGGTAACATACAATAAATATTTCTGGTGTTCACGGTCTTCACATCGGCCGTCGATAAAACCGGGAACACGGAACACGCCGGAACATAAAAAAATATGATAATTATGACAAAAATATATTAAATAAATAAATAATGAATAAAAAAAGAGAAATACGGGGTAAAATAATAGGTAATTCCCACCTCCCTCAGTAGATTTGGCACTCTACTCAGACTGCGCCCGACATGACAAAGCAAGACGGAGGCCGTACAATGGAAGCATCAATTCTCACGGAAAAATAGGGGACTGTGTCTATAGAAAACCAAGATGGTGATGTTCAGTCAGACCGAAAAATATACGACTACAACCAGCCTACGTAAGTTTCTGATTTTTTTCATTAACGCAATTCATTACGTCAAAGATCTGCGTATACACGATTTCCCACGGTTTAACTCAGCACTTGCACTGATGATTTATTAATTTGCCGGACGGAACTTACTTGTTTTATGGAGAATAAAGGAAACAGTTATTATTCATTTATAACACATTGAACGACAAGTTATGACACTTTATTACTTGTAAACACGACTAAGTACAGAAATTCGCAGATTCAGCCTTCGTTCTACACTAGCAACCTTGAAGGGACATTTTTTAATCGGGAAAAACACACTAACCTGAGAACAGACACAATTCAGTGGCTCTCTCTAGAATCTCTTTCTATTAGATTCTTGATTCTATTTCAGGCATATGTTATATTTTTAACCATAAAATGGTTAAATTTCAGTAGTTTCAGCATTGCCACTTTATAATTATCAAAATCTTTTCATGTTTCGGAATGTTCCTGAATGTTCCGAGATGTTCCGTGTTCCTCGTTTTACCGA
>OX419342.1:11972507-11997507 GCA_948470475.1 Galaxea fascicularis
AAACTGCATTGAAAATGGCGCAAAACCACATCACTGTGAACCCTTAAAACCCCCCTCCTCCATGCCAACCTTCTTTTGGCTCATCATGCAATCACTTGTTGGGAGGACAGATGGAACTAGCCTAAAGAAGGTCAGCATAGGAGGCTATAGTGATCCTGTACATTTAGATTCTTTCAGAACCAATTTTTTTATCATTTTAATTGATTTAGATGCCAACAGAGCAGTGACATTAACTTCTGTCAGTTTGTGAGTATAGTGATCCACTATTCACGCCAAATTTGGGGAAACATAATTTGCTCCTAAATTTACTCAAACCAACAGCTATAACAATATTGTCATTTCTCTGTTTGTCCTGAATTGTACTTTTTTGTTTCAGGAGTTTGCAAATAGTCAAATAAGCCCTAATACCTACTACTCTGGATATAAGTATGTTCCAAAACTTCCATCAAAGTAAGTGACTACTCTATTCAGTGCATTTATCATTTTTATGTAAAGCAATAGAGAGTACCCGGGTTGTCAAAATGATTTTAAGAAGAAGGAGAATATAGGAAAGTAGTGCCACTCAGGGTGTAACAACACAATTTTTTGCCATATATCCTCTCCTTTTACTGGCAAATTGTACCCGGCAAAACTAGGAAAGTAGCTGTTGATATTGCTGGTCACCAGCATTTTTTGACAACCCTGGAGTATGTACATGTACATGTATGTGAGCATCTTTACCAAAGTTTACTTCATGCACTTATCACTGATTGCTTCAAGTCCAAATCCCTCTGTGGCACATAAGACATGATGTTAGTTGTTGTGTTGATCCTCATTCTCTCTGGTAGTTTCGCACTTGATTCCATCCTTTACATGTACATGTATATCCTTTCTTATTGCGTACACTTTACATTCCTGGCTACATTGTTGTTGTTTTTATTTAACTTTTATCAGACATCCCGCATTCAAGTCTCAAGAACACAGGTTCCCCACCATCTACTTCAAACCAGTAAGAGGCTGTACTTTATAGACTACTTTGTAGGTTGATTTATCAAACACTGGAACATTAAGTGACATCCCTGTGGCTGGCACTGTCATGAAAGACATCAAGCTTTTGTAGTCTTCTGTGAAGATGTCATTTGGGGGTGTATTGTCTACTGTGACATAAGAAGCCCAAACAACATTAGGCTTGATTTCCACTGCTCACTGGGGTCCTCCCCAAGTGAAGGCTTGTTGGATCTTGTTTACTGTAGGTAGTGTCAACCAATCTGTCGGTCGATATAGCGGTCGACAGTCGGTCGACAGTCGGTCGATAGTCAGTTGACACGCGGTCGATAGTCAGTCGACACTCATTCAACAGTCGGTCGAGAGTCCATTGACAGTCAGTCAAGCGTGAGATAGACTATCGGCCGAGTATCAGTCGATATTTCGATGATGCACCTCGACTTACTATCGGTCATATGTCGGTGATATATCGGCTAACTGTCGGTGGTATATCGGTCAACTGTCGGCCGAATATCAGTCATGTGTTAATTTACCAGGTGAGTCTTTCTTTTTAAGCAAAGACGTCATTAATTGTTTGGAAGTGTTGACAGGCCTAACCCGACTCCTGCTGGTCTCGCCCATGTTTTGTACTCAACCTTTAGAGTTTGGCTCTTACGAGTATGTCTTTTAAAGATTTTCCTCTCTTGTAGGATATGATTGGTGGAACCTGATAAATTTCTTTCAGCAAAGGTTGATTCTCGATTAAATGCCATTTGCTCATTAAGATCTTCTTTAGGTTTGGCACGGATGGATTGTATTGTGTGACAAAAGGCAATATCTTCTTGCGCATTTTTTGTTTCTGACAAAGTGCTGACTCCCTGTCTGTAAATTGAACTTCTGCGAGGACTTTATTGACCAGAAGATCTGCATGCCTGTACCAAAAAAATGTCACAAAATGGGATGCTATTGCAAAGCAAGGCGTGCTTTCATGTTTAATTTTGAGTACTTTGGACTCATAACTGACCGAAAAATGTCCAAAAAATGCGAATTTTTCAAGAATCATCTCTATGTGTCAATGTATCAGTTCATATTTCAATAATTTTGCTCCAATTTCTTCTCCAGGGCTATTGGTAACGGACTAAAAACTATACAGAGCGACACAAATCTTGACCAATATATCGCTCGACTATCGGCCGACTCTTGACCGATATATCAAACGGCTATCTTCTGACAATCGACCAAGTGTCGACCGACCATCGACCGAGTGTTGACCAATTACTGACCGATACATTGGTCAAGTATCAAATAACTATCGATGAAGTGTCGGCGAAGTGTCGGCGAAAAGTCGGCGAAGTGTCGGTGAACGAAAAACAATCGCGGCTGAGACACATCTGGAAAGACTATCGACCGAGTGTCGACTGAGTGTCGACCGACTATCGACCGTTGTGTCGACCAACTATCGACCAACTATCGACCAAGTGCCGACCGACTATCGACCGCTATATCGACCGATAGATCGGTCGACATTACCTACAGTAAACAAGATCCGGCTTGTTTTCCAAATCAGTGCCTGTTAATCAAGCCTAAAACATCCACATAAGTGGCTTAGTCACCACTTACCTGTTGGAACAAAATGAGATTGGTGCATGTGTCAACAGTGCAGTGTTGAGACACAGGCAGCCAGAGCACTAGATAAGAACATACAGGATGAATGTGGCCTTTGTGTTGCTGCATGTAGAGGGTGTTGTGCTACAATGGTTTGAATTATATAATTAGTATGGGAAACCATACTAATATGTATGATTCGGAATGCAAATATATATATGATCTGATGCAATTTCGGCAAGATATCCTTTTCCATGTCTCCACTGCAGATTGGCTCAAGAAGCGAGCAAACAGGAAAGAATACAACACTTCAACAGGCTATGTTGATTTTATTGTGAAATACTCATAATTTCTGCCATTTAAATTAAACCCACTGCTTTCCCATGCAAACCTTTATAATTCAAACCATTCTAACACAACACCTGTAAGTGCATGCAGCAACACATTTGCTGCATAATAAAATTCTTGTCTAGAGCTTTTACATCAGAAAGTTATCAACATCCAACGTACACTAGCCTGTGTGACCAGAGTCCTTTGTCTGCTTTTGTTTTTCATACGCTGAGAGAGATGAAACAAAAGCGGAAAAAGGCATCTGGTCATGCTGACTAAACTGACACTTTTGCAGCAACAAATGGAGGTTATTGCCTTTCATTCACATTAATTTCTTTCAGAAAATGCGTGAATTGCAATGAAATTCCACTTATTTTTATAGGGCGACCCTAAAAGCCGGAATCGCGGAATTGCGAAAAACATGGAACCATGGAAAATGACCCCAAATCCTAAAACATGGAACCACGAAAAATGACCCCAAATCCTAAAACATGGAACCACGGAAAATCACCCCAAATCCTAAAACACGGAACTATAAATATGAAGTAAATAAATGAAATATAAATACAAGAAGTATTTGAGTAGTGGCACAGAGACTTCGTGACTACACAAAAACACAAAAACACGATATGGAACATGTTAACTACGCAACAGAATTGTTAGCTTCAGTTACGACCACACACCACGATGCTATATGCAGATGAAAACATCCCAAATCGTAAATGCGGGAATGTTGTCGCAAATTTTGAAAGGTGCCCCCCCCCCCCCCCCGAACAGCGGAATGCGTCAAACTGGAAAGCGTAAAGCGGTCAAAACATTGGTAAGAAGCTTCTCTATCTTCTTCGGTTTCCATGAGATCGTGATGCTGTTTAAATGCTTGATTTAGATCTTCTTTCAGTCAGGCACGTAGCGTCCTATACGCATATACGCATGCATCTCGGTGATGCTTCGATGTTTCTATCATGTGTTCTTTTCCCTTCAAAGTTAGTTTTTGGTTCCAGTCACGCGTTGACTGGTCACGTGTAGCGCACTCATTTGCTTGTTGCATAACAGGAAATTCTCCTTCTTCTTTATAATTCAGCGAGCTCAACAAGGTACCGATTACTTCCTTCGCACTTTCTTCGCTAATTTTGCTCATGTTTTCGCTTCACTTGTACATGCATCCTAATCCTTGAGATGGTGGAGATATTTTACTGTGGCTTCTACACCTGGGGAGGGTATACAGTAAATTCATTACCTCTCATTCCTGCACCCTGAAGAGCATGATACAAAGGGAAGTGTTTGCTATAAAGAATATCTTGTCTAACATCAGGGTCCGACATTGCGACTGACTGGTCGCCAATGCGACCAAAAATTGAGCGTTGGCGACCAGAAATTTAGAACTGGTCGCCAGCAGGCGACTAACCTTTTGTCCCCTCGGCATTTGGAATTCCAAGGTAAATGAGCTTTTTTTTTTTTAAAGAAAACATAAAGCTGCCGTGGAGAATTGTAAGTAAAACAAAGCGACGATTTTACGATCGCCATAATTACCCGGCGCTATATAATTGTTTCAGCGACTTCTCGCAATTCTGATATCGCGGGCAAAAACGTGATGTGGCGAAAATCGTGACGAGTCGTGACGAATAAAGCGTCAGCCAAAACAAGTGCGCTTAATTTTAATCTTTTCATACTTAACCTAAATACCAGTAAACGGATGCATTGCCATTGTATTGGTCAATAGTTGACTCAATTAGTTTTTATAGTTTTTATCATGGCCACTGACTTAGGTGGGGGACTGGTTCGAGCAATAATAACTGTATGTAATAATAATTATTGTGTTAAATGGAAACATTTTGTTTAATTATAGTGAAAGAAAGTTTAAATTTTTTGCTTTTACTATAAATTAACGTAAATTAAAACTACTGGAGTAAAACGAAAAATTAATACAACCAAACCAAAAAAACTAACACTTGTCTTTGGCGACCAAACCCTTCCATTTGGCGACCAAAATTTTTAGGTTAGTCGCCAATTGGCTCCCTTAGAAAAAAGTTAATTTCAGACCCTGAACATCCTTCTATGTTTTGCATTGACTGCTAGTACAGTCGAACCTTGATTATCCGGACTCATTGGGACCTCTGTAAATAGTCCGGATAATCGAAAATGTGAATATTAATGAGATAGACATGTAAAAAAAGGTATACAGCAAAGAAAACAGTTTAATTGTGAAATCTACACAGCCTGTATGTATATATCAGCTGAACGCATTAGAATATTTCTTTGTCTCGTTGCACTTGCGAATTTTGAAAAGCACACAGGATAATACGCTGTTTCAAAAGTCTTTTGAAAGGATTATTGGGCTTTTTGCGACTTTGAGTTTTCAAGATCACAACTAATTAATATTCATGAAAAAACTGGGACCAGAGAAAAAAGTCTGGATAATCGAATAGTCCGGATAATTGAGGTCCGGATAATCGAGGTTCGACTGTAATATTGTTTGCAGTGACTGACTGTGTTATGTTCTCGTCAGAGAGAAGGCCCTCCCCCAGGCCAGTACAAGTTGTCAAAGGATCCCATTTTACCAAAAGGACCAAATGTGACATCTCCATTCAAATCAAAAACTCCAAGATTTGTTCAACCTCACGTCTTGGTAGGCACTTAGATATGTAAGATGCGTGTTATACATTTAAGTACTTAATAAATACTTAATTGACAACTCCCGTAGAGGGGCTTTCCAGGGACTATGAAATAAATAACACAACAGAGTTAAGAATCCCAAGTGGCGGGAGACAGACCATTTGGCTATTTACAAGGATGACCGAGGAGTTGATCCAGGCACAAACTCAGAACAACACCAGCTAGTGGCTAGAGCGAGATTTTAACTGGGTTCACCACATTGAATCCAGCACCCTAAACCACTCGGCCATCCTGCCTCCATTTCATATTGCACCCCAGAAAAATGTATCCAAACTCAAAACAATTAAGTTCCATGCATATTACATCATATTTTGCACATATCTTAAGAAGTAAAAGAGGAGTTGGTGGGAATTTTGCAATCTCAAAATAAAATAATTTGCTTTGGTCAAATGAACCTGATTAGTGTTACAGGCATTTGATATTTTTGAAATTTAAATTGAAGGTGTTGAGGCAAGAGGGGTTGAGGTGTTGATGCAAATCTCAAGTTCCCTGAAATTTGTTCCTACAGATTGGTTATCATGTCAGAAAATATATGTAGTTCTGTTTTAATTTTGTGGACTTCAGACTAAAATTCTATGAATTAGCGTATGACTAAATAAAATAAATTTGCTGAAGACTCAAGAAACAGAACTAAAGGATCTAATGCAGGGTTGCTTTCCTTTGTTTGGGTCCATAAGTCATATGCTGCCAAAGTCAGGTCTTCAAATAACGAAAAAATGGAGACCTAAGGTATCTTGGCTTATATTACAGTGTTTGCAAGTTATTAGAAAAAATAAAACCAAGTCTATGCTTTTGACTCCACGACATTCAAAGTTGAGAGAATTCAATAACTATTATTACTTTATTTCAAGGACTTTTCAAGACTGTGTGGACCCTGCCTACTTCTACAATGTATTTACATGTCTACTTTTGTCTTCATCCTATAGAAAACCCCAGGTCCAGGAACATATTGCAAAACATACCAGACACCTATGCCAGACAATGTCAAGAAAATGGCAAGAAATTATGGACTTTTCTTCACTTCTGGGAGTTATGGAGAATACTAGGTCTTTATTGGATTCAATTTCAAAACACTTTCACAAATAACTGCATGCCAACATATGTACAGAGACAAAAAACAAAGACAGGAACAGGTGGAGTGAAGTGCAGAGTACAAAGTGGTAAAAGATTTTAAACAACACCATGTAAAATTAGAATTTGAACCAGTGACTATAATTGTAAATAGATTTGTTGTAAAAAAATTGTAAAAGAAAAACTTTTCAAGTAAAATGCATAATTTTTTATTACATTGCTTGATTTTAGGTGGTATTCATGCATTCTGCACTGCACAAAAAGGACATGCTACACATCTTCAACAAACATGTTCGAGATGTAAAGGAAATTCAAGACTGCTTTAAGTAACTGTATTTACAACTTTGCATAGAAACATGTTATTCTTGAAATCATGCATATTTCTGGACATAAGTGAAACATCTACATTAAAGAAAACCAAAATTTGTTTGCTGCGTGTACATTAATGAGTTTAATGCTGAATTTTTGAAAGTTCTTTTAAAATTTTGACAGGTAGTTTTATGAAGGGATTACAAGAGAACATGACAACCTCAATTGTAACTTCCTGTGGCAATAAATTACCACTTACTTTAAACTAGCTACAGCCCATAATCCAGAGGTCACCTCTCAACAATTAAGGCATTGCCAATTCAATGTAACCTTGCAACGGTGAAAATAAATCCTATCAACTTTGCTTATGTCCAGGTTTCCACACAGATTTTTAGCACTGCTGTAGTTTACTTGTACCACTTAAAATCCAAATGAAAGTGCCAGCCAACCATCTTTAGCTTGTTGATCATGAAAAATTGGTGTTAATTATAACAACCATGTTTTTGAACCTCAGGAAACTATCACCTGTCACACTGCCACTTTTATTGGTTGGTCTTTGATTTGAGTTTCTTGGGAGGAACTGCAACACTTAGATCAATACATTATTTTAAGTAAACCTTGCAGTGATGAGACCACACAGAAAGTTAAGAAAGCAGTCATGACAGTGTGTAACAGCAAAGTTGTTGGATCTAACACCTTATTTGTTTTAGTGGCCTCAATTAGTATTCCCCTGGGCCTGTTTGCGTGGGAATTTAGGTTCACAATTTGCATTTTGTAAGCTACACTTAGCAAATGTAATTTTCTGTGCTTTACACGCTTGACCCTTCAACGAGACGCACTTCTCGTAGTTGTCCGTTTTTCAGTCACCGGCAGTCTGCCAGTTAAACATAGGAAGCTTCCTCTAAATGTGCCACAACAATGTACGTATACGGTATTTTCAATCGGTTTTCCGGTTTGTTTTCCTTATAGTTTGTACATTTTGTAAGTTATCTTTGTTTGTATGTTTCCAGTTAAATCCTTCTTCGCCTCATCAGCAGCTGTAGCACGACAAAGTGGAAAGTGTTTTTTAATAAATAATTGCATGAATTAGAAGTGTTCACCTCTGGCGGTTACAAAAGTTAAAAATATCAAATGCAGGACCCTTGATTACCAGCATCATCGGGCAATACTTCTGCTGGAATTGATATGGTGATTTTGCAGAAACAGCAGGGTAAGCTCACAACTGCAAGGAAACATTCTTCATTTCATAGATAAAAGCTACTGGAATGTCTAAAATTGAAAGGGTGGTTTGAAGGATTGGAGTACCACTGTAGGCTAATTTGAGTAATACACAAAAAGGACAATGAAATTTATTATGGACACCACTGAAAACCATACTGAGATGTGCGATGATGAATCTCAAGCATCTCCTTGACAAGTGATAACATGGCAAATGATTTTTTGGCATCATGTCAAGCCAAGAGTGAGGCCAGAGGAAAAATGGCTTTTCATAAATGAAGGAAAAAACCTGGCCATTTGATGCTCAAAGCAACACTGACACAAACTGTGGGGCTTTGTAGTTTTCACAGCAACATGATACAAAGCAAGTTTAGAACAGGTTTGACACACTGTTGGAAACAAGCATCATTCACGCTGATGAACCAGCTCCTATGAGACTCTAAGCTTTGATTCCCGGTTGGAAAACTTATGACTGCAACACAGACACAATCTGTATTTCCTTTCTGAATATTTGCGTATCATATCTCTGTGTTTGATGAGCAGAAAATTGTCACCTAAATCTTTTTCTAGTGGTGAACTTGAAAGAGGTCTTACACTGTTGATTTCTTAGAGACTAAAACACTAACTCTGTGGTTAACTTTTACAGTAGTTGTTTTCCATACCATCTGCCACTTAGTTTTGCTGGGTCTGGAATTTGTAAAACATCACTCAACACTGGCTGATCAAATTTATGCCACATAACTGCATAAGTACAGGCAGGAGCCCATCACTAGGAGTGTACATCTGCCCTATATTCCTGTCACAGTGTTTTCACAGACAGGTTTATTTTTAGATTGAATTCTCTGCAAATATGGGACTCCCTCCGGAGCCCCATTCTCTTGTGTGAAACTTCTCCTCAGCCTTTCAGTCTTTTGTTCTGAAGTTTCTCTGTGAAGCTAAGAAACTTCAGAACAAAAGAAATGTGATGATGATGATGCGGTATCATGTGTACCAGAACTCCTTTTTTTATGGGAAAGATAGTCTAAAAATAAATCGCTCTGTAAAAATACTGTGACGAAGCTGTGGCTTAGTATGGGAGTTGTACACTCCTAGATAAGGGCTCCTGGAACAGGAAAACAAAGAAAAGTACAACATTTCTTGTATCAAAAATAAAGTTTCTCATTATACTGACATCTTTGCAGTGGCCAGTGCTGTGAGAGATGTATGTTTGACATAAAATAATGGTACGGTCACGTCTTGGAGAGTTAATTACCATATATACAAATGCCTTTCTGTGAATTTACATTTGCGAGGTTTACATCTTGTGGCCATCCCCTATGTTTGAAAACATCAAAACTAAAACACAAATGAAATGCTTTTGGGTGCATCATGGCTAACCAAGGCAACATGGCAGGAAATCCCAAGCTTTGTATTAAAATTAAAAGTAAAATGAACTGTCCATGACCGCACATCTCTGGAAATATTTAAGTGATGCCATTCAAACTTGGCAAAAGTATGTCAGGTAAGATGCAAAATGATATCTATTGTAATGGTTGAAATGGCAACACTCTAGGTCTCAGGCCTTCTTTGCCATGAATCAAATATCTCCAATTTTGAACAGATGAGTGACAGATGGTCTTACTTGAAATACATGTGATACCCATGTTACCTTCTTGACCACTTCATAGGTGAACAACACTTGGAAAGTAAATCCTGCATGAAATATACCGGGTGACAGGACTGTTGCCATGGAAACAGCACAGTGAGTGCCATTTGGCTTCTTTCCTGACGTTCATTACTGGTGCCAAGCTTGAATTACATCACTTTAATATTTCCAGAGACACTACAGATTTTGTGATTTATCTCCACTGATGACATCATCAATTTTTAAGCAAAAACTTTACTATCTCGGGAATGAAAGAAGATCTTTCAAATAAGAAAATGCCATTCTTACTCACTTTGATGGGCCTTTCAAATCAGCAAACAATCTTTTACTTCATAGGCACTTTAAGTGTATACCTTATTTACTCAAATAGGTGCTGCAGCACTTATTTAATTTTCACGTCTCAGATGCAGCACTTACTTGAGGGGCATCACTTAAAGAAAAACCAAATCAGACAAAAAACGATTTTCTTTTTTTTTTTTTTTTTTCATGTGGAAAGCAAATTAAACAGTGACTAAATATATAAATGTATTTTGTTTTTTTCTATGTGTCACTTTCTAGAGGCAAACAATGAAAACAGACTACAGACATAAGTACAGTTGAACCTCTCTAATACGGACACCAAAGGGACAGAGCAACGTGTCCGTATTAGAGAGGTGTCTGTTGTATAGAGGTCATGAATATTACGTCACTTTAAAGGCTCCATTGATAGCATTAAGTGTTCTTTAAGTCAAAACTGGCCCAAACAAGTCTTTGACGACGTGCATGTCCGTAAAGATAGTCTTTCAAGTGAAAATGTTGAGAAGAAAAGAGGAAGAAAAAGGAAAGCAATACCTGGAGAGTCTTCAAAGAATAAGAAATCTTGATGATGAATGGCAATGACATGTCGATATATAATTTTTACTGATTGAAAACAAATGATACTGTTATAGTATGAACAATGAGACAATTGATTACACTTTGATATGTAATGACAAACAGGAAATCATGTTGAATAAGAACTGTCATCATTAGAGTGTCCGTAATAAAGAGGTTAAGTTTGTATGAATTTTCTCGCTGGGGCCGAGATTTCGTGTCCGTTGTCCGTATTATAGAGGGTCCATATTATAGAGGTTATTTTTACAAAGAATGTATGGGCATTTTCCCGGGCCCAAGTGAACTGTCCGTATTATAAACGTGTCCGTTTTAGAGAGATGTCCGTAAGGAGAGGTTCGACTGTAACTGGAAAAAGAAAGAGAGAGGTTAGTCATGGTGGCAAAGTACACAGGTTTCACAACAGAACTACTTATAACAATTATCCTGGAGAGAGAAGTGAATGGACAAGCGCTGAAATATAATCACTTTCAACTGAAGATAAAAACCCCAAAATTGCTTATCACAAATACTTTTCATTGTTTTGAACTTCCATACAAACCTTTGAATTTCTGCCATGGTTTCCCGATTACCCACAATACTCTCAAAAGCATCAAGGGGTCTATTTCAGGGCAGTTCACCATTTGTCAGCAAAAACTGAAAATTCTGGTTGTACCTAAATCCAAGTAATAAAGGAAAGTTTCCGAAAAAGATGGAAACTCTGACAGCTCACCTTTTGCACGGAAACACTCATCGTTCCAGTGGGACAACAAATGGAACAGTCATTTCCAGTGGAAATTTATTGGAAAAAAAAGAATCCTTTTGGATGTATTCCTCTTTTCTTGTTTTTACCAAAATGACTGGAATATCGCTGAACCACTTGCATTATCACACTAGAACCATGCTCCTTCATAAAAATGTGGGCTTTGTTGCCCCAAAACCAGAGAAACCTGTATTGTTTCATTTGTTGGAAAATTCTCACCTTTTTTCCATACGAATGGAAAGGACTCAAGTGGTTGTACTGTTCCATTTGTTCGAAAACTCTTAGTGTTTTATTGTGCCCCAAAGTCATGCCATGTCACGCCTCTGCTTTGTGAGTTACAGTGGCTGCCTATTTGCTACCGTATTGAATATAAAATATTACTTCTTACATATCAAGTTTTGCACAGTATGGCACCTGATTATTTGCACTGTTTAGTATAATTTAAGTCCTGCCTCCGTTTAGGTATAGTTTATGACAATCACAACCCTGATGTTTTATTAATATCACTAATAGTAAGAACCAAGAAGACCTTGGGGGATAGATCCTTTAGTTGTACTGTCCCCAGACTTTGGAATCTGCTTCCATCTACTCTGAGGTATATTTCCAGTTTAAGTATTTTTAAAAGTAGATTAAATTTTTTTTATCTACCAGTAAAAGGCATTTAATTAGGTTTTTTACAATAATATTGTAAATTCAAGTCTTATTTTATATGTTATTTTAATATCTTACATAAGGTGCAGTTGAATAATTTTTTATAGAAACTATGTGATATAAATTATTTTATTATTATTACTGGTTTTTCCATAAAAACGGAGAGTGCTCTCTCAGATGTATGACTGGAAATTTCCAGTACTATTTATCAGATCACACTCAACCCAGTTTACCTTGGCCCAGTTCACTGTACCATTACAAGCATTCCATTCCAAGAGGATTTTCCATGCAAATGGTAAATGCTCTGGCACTATAAACTTTGCTTCACATGCAAACATACATATATATAACAAGACGTCATAAGTTGAACAGTTTATTTCATAACTAAAACTACTATCTATGGGCAGATGACACGGGTCTGATGGTTTCTAAGGAAAGATTTCTGCACAGCCCCATACAATAATAATTTATTATACATGCATCACTGTCATACTAACCCTGTCTCAGAAACAAATAGAGTTTGAGTCACAATATGTATGTATAATTAATGTATGAGGCTGTGCAGAAATCTTGTCATTTTCAACAGATATGAATCTAGTTTTATGTGACTCACTTATTGGCCAGCTGGTATAAACGATGATTGGTTTCCTGTATTTTCTTAAGAGACCATACAATGTCATCTTTATGTTTCTTATCCAAATTTCCGATGTTATCAGCGATGTGATTTAATAAATCCCTGAATACACTGTGTCCCTGCTGAGATCCTCCGCGGTGCTTCTGTAGCTCAGTCCTTTGAACTGCATCCTTCCACACGACCACTGCAATTTCATGGAGTGCAGTGACACTGCCAGTTACATCATACGATTTTCTTGAAGTTTCAAACAAGTCAAGAATTTCACTGACAGTTTTAAAACCCATTATTTTTTTTTTCACTTGACGATGATCAGAGCTGGTGGAAAATGGGACCCGGCCTGACGCACTTATGTTGGCAAATCTCACTGTAAATCTTGAATGGTGATGTGGCACATGCCGAGTTGGACATGAACACTTGTTTGACATTGTTGACGAGCACTTCATGCTGTAAGTGTTATGATTTTGAATTAGAATGGATGGTTGCAGATACTTTATTGCCGATAAAGGGACAGCAGTCAAACATCCTCTGGTTGATAGCACCAAACTTGGAAATTTCTTTCCTACCAAGACACTCACGTTGTACATCTTGTCTCGATCTAATATGAACTGTAGACGTAAAACAGAATCTTTAAATAAGCTTAATTATACACAACCTGCGCGAAGTTTCTAACTGTCCCTGGCTAGGTTTTTCTGGCATACACACCAAAACTCGAACATACTGAGGAATAGACACATCCTATTGCCGCTTGATGGGTACTGTATTAACATTGTTCACGAATAAATGACATACTTCAACTAGAATTAATTAGTTTCTGCGTACCGCGTAGCCGGCTACGAAGAACTGCCAAATGTAAGTGCCCTGCTCAAACGGTATTTGTGATGATCCAAGTGATCCTAGTTGGAAGGGATGGAAGAAGGGACGTAAGAAGGGACGTTGGAAGGACAGTTGGAATTGGTAGGTACGTCATGTCCCATACATGACCTACCTACCTTGGAATTTTAAAATTCGCTGGCCATCTTCACTGCAGGCTCCATAGCCACGAGTTCCCTATCACACGACCACAAGAAGCCCAGGCTTTATATGGGAAAATACAGGGCACATATGGGGCGAAGTTCATGTCTGAAAATTTGTAAGAAGTAGGCAATATTAAAAAATAGATGTCACCTACCATATGTGTAGTTTGGTTGTCCTTAATACTCACGAGGAGTTTCGGAAAATAAAGTCCACTTCACCCTCCACGGGTACTACGTGGTGTAAGCTCGCACAAAACTTACACCACGTAGTACCCCCCTCCACACTAAGAAAAATAGAAGGGTCGGAAGGTGTGGACTGGTGAAGTGGACTTTATTTTCCGAAACTCCTTGTGAGTGTTAAGGACAACCAAAACTACACATGTGGTAAGTGACATCAATTTTTATTGCCTATTTCTAACAAATTTTCAGACTTGAACTTCGCCCTGTATTTTCCAATATAAAAGCACATACAGAGCTTGGGCTACCTGTGTCACGATTCCCTATCTCCACTGAAGGTGATATCTGAGGCCTTTTGCCGTGCACACGTTGGTGTATGATGTATGAAATTGTCCTTTATTTGCTTGCTGGCTGGGAAACTTGGAACCGCCCGGCCCTGCTGGCAAATGGAATTTTTGGTCTGTTCTTACTGGGAGTGTGGAACAGATAACAATTTCCCATCAGGTAGAGAAATTGCTCCAAAAAGGCTAATTTTTGGGTTAATTTATGGTTATGATATATTTTGATGAATTTTGGCTTGTTGGGTGCTCCTGAAATGCCTGAAGAAGCCGCTCCGCAACGACCGCAATTAAGAACTACTGCGGTGTGCTGTGTTAGTGTTCTTAATTGACTTTTGTCCTTCCCTTGCTTTTCTGAAACTTTTTTCTATCCGAAATTATGCTGTCGTTCGTCGTTCCGTTCAGGCTTCATTGGCCCTTGAAATAAAAACTGTGGGCGAAATCAGATAAGTGTTATACTAAATGAAATTTTTTTAACACCTCTGAGTGGAAAACACTGGGTTGCAAACATCTTGTATGACTTGTGTAACTCACGGCACATACAAATAAAGGCTGGTAATTGAGCATTTACACACTGCTGAAGCAGTAGCCAGATGTAGTCCTTGACTGCCTATCTTTATACCCTAGTCAGGAAGCATGGGGGTCTGGGCACTCATGTCCATGTATGGCCCCTCATGTATGATATGTTGCAGAGTACTTCAACCACAGGAAATGCACACAAACTGTGTGACCTATTGTATATCGGAAACGTTCGTATTATCGTAACGTACTTCGATGAATATAAAATAAAAGTATTTTTTTCCTGAAATGTTGTGTGTTGTCGTTCTTGTAGCTGAAAACGGCGCATCACCACAATTCGCCGTTTTCAGCTACAGGAATGACAACACACAACATTTCAGGAAAAAATACATTTGTTTTAATCTTATACAAAAGTATCCATCGCAGTACATTATGATTATATGAAAGTTTTCGATATTCCCATAAAAGATACAAAAAGTCACTTAGTTTGTGTCAGCCCCTTGTGCTTTAACTTTCATTATCAGTTGCATGAGCGAGGTTAAACCCAATCGAAGATAACTTAAGCGTTGCGCAAACTAACAACAAAATATAGTGATCCACATCTAAATGGGTTTTAGGAGTTCTTTTAATCATGTTGAACCAAGAAATGCCGTGCAGCGTGTAGAGTGAAAACCTTGATAAGTCCTCTCCCCTGGAGGTACTCTCTTATATAAGCGATATGGGTATGTGCCCACCAAAGAGTATGGATTTTTAGCTGTTTTGGTCTGAAAGCGGGGATGGTTTTCAAGAGAACCTCGAGAGCGTGTAAACGTTTTTGTCATTTCAACTACAATAGATAAATTAGATAAGTAACTATAATAGATCGTTCGAGCTGAATTTGACCAATTTATAATTCTTGAGTTCAGCACTGATGTCAAGCTAAATTACGTTACAACAAAGCCAGTGGAAAAATTTGGAACTGGCCGGGCCAGGGGCCCGTTTCTGGAAATTCCCGAAAACTTTTTGGACCCGAAAAGCCATTTCTAAAAGTGTGACCACTCATTCTGAAAAGCTGGTCTTTTACTATGATCTCAAGATAGGAAAGGGCAACTTTGTTGCAAAATTTCATGCCTGGAAACGCCTTCATTTTTCAGATACGTAGAAAATTATGGCACTCGAAATAGGCCCGAAAAGCTTCGGGTGTTTCGAGAAACGCTTGCCAGGTCTGAAAACGGCTGTAGAAAATGGCATATTTTGGTCTGAAATAGGGTTAGTATGCTAAGTCATTTGCATATGTTAATAATATGGCCTGGGGACTTGTAAATTATAAATACAAAGGTCCGTGTTGGGCCCGCCCCTTGCACTCTACTCTAGGCTGCCGTTTAGATCAGATCTAGCGACCCGCCCTCCCACCCTGCGAGGAATCCGGGTTTTTGGAGCGCATCCTCCAGGCTCTTCGTCTGGTTTGGGCTTGTCCCAAGCCAGAGCGATTTTCCCGGCCATACCTTATTCAGGGCAGAATATTATACGATTTGAAGAACCGGGCGCACAGCCCTACCAAGAATTCAGAGGAATATTCTGGAACGATTCTAACCAAAATGAGAACACATGTTGTTGCATATTCTGTTGCACATTTTAGTGACGGCAGCCAATGTTTCAATATCTCGAATACCTTTAATGGTGTTCAAATTAGCCCTTTTCTTCCGAAACGAGTTCCCTAACCCCCGCCATCGAAGCCTTACCAAAAAAAAAAAAACAAAAACAAACAAACAAACATGTTTTCTGCTTTTATGACAACTGGAAGTGTTACTCGTCATCTAACCGAAGTAGGATTATACGTACAGGGACCGAGAAGGGAGTGGAACTGGGGAGACTTTAATTCTCCACCGGTCCCCACACATAGGCTCGATTGCCGCCGCTCACTCTGGTCCGGGCTCATTTCCCGAAGGGGCGGCTGGTAATCGAGCCTACCCCCCACATACATCGTTTGTTTTGTTTTAGTTTATTTCCAGAAGTAGTTTGTCCGGGTGATACTCCGTTATCTTTAGGTTAAGGATTTTAAGTTTTGACATTTAAATTGCTAAGGAAAACAAGTTTATCTCAGGAATACCTTCAAGTGAAGGCTGATCCTCGCAGTTGTATGGTGGCCGATGACTGCCATTCGATTTTTGCCAATTTTTTGGACCAAATAATAATAAAAAAAGATATTAAGAGAAAATTAAAGATAAACGTTGAATCAAACCACTTTAAAAGTGAAAACTAAATGATTTGCAATAAAATAATAAAAGTAAAGTAAAATTAAAATAAATGTAAAATCAGTAAAATTTGATATTAAATAAAATGTAAAGTGAAAGTAAACAGTAAAACAAAATAAAACCATGATAAATTCAAATTGAAATTGAAAAGTAAAGTTAAAGGGAAATGAAAGGTAAATTTAAAATCATTTTAAATTTAAAATTAAATGAAAGGCAAAATAAAATGAAAATGACCATGGCCTATGGCTGCCACAGCATCCCAGCAGACTTTGCAAAGAGGGATTTTGAAGCAAGAGAGGAGACTGGAAACGGGTTGATTTGAAGTCAACACAATGGCTGCTCAGGCTACAGAAAGAAGGAATAATAATACAACGATTAGCGCTGAAGTATCTGGAAAGGCTCAGAAATACAGTCGCGTCGGCCCACGGGAATTCGTCCCTTTCGACTACGACGAAGTAACATTGGAAAACATCAAGAATGCCTGCAGACGGCACTTTGCTCCAGTAGTGAGAGAACGTATGATTTTCGACGTGCTTGCGGGTGAGCAAGGCCCGTCCTGTACTGCGGTACAGCAGATACCTGACCTTAAAGTTCAGTGCACGTACGTTTCATTGAGCCAAATGATCGAGATGCTGATCATGACACTGTAATGTGGGCAGACTGCATATCCGAACGTGAAAGGCAGCTGAAACGACCATGTAGGCGAGCCATCACTCAGTCGTTGCCAGTTACCAAAGTGCAAAGTCCTAGTAAAGCCTTTCCAAAGAGTTTATCGGTGTTATAAATGATGAAGCTTGGCAAGGTTATAAATGACCACTGAAACGATCGAAATGTACACTTTTGAACTTGCCGACATGGCCTGGAGCCAGCCTTCAATGGTGGAGTTTAGCATTGCCAAAGAGTCTTTTGGAAAAGGAGGGTTTCGTGAAGCGTTCAAGGCCACAAGTAAAACAGTGGGGTTTGTCAGTAAGCAGTGGGTTATAAAGAGATATCTTGAATCCGCAGTGAACCTAATCAAAGAGACTAAACAAACATTGGAGCAACACACAAAAAAGGTCGTGCAAATGCACATGCTCGCCAGAAATTTCACCAAAAAGTTGGAGCAGGAGTTGAAGTCAAATGATAACTTGGAGCTGTATGGCAAAACGCTTACTTACAAGAAAGTTTACATGGGAAGAATCAGTGGACAGACAGGTGATGAGTGGGTCACTGTAGAGGAATACATCGATGGTGAGTTTATCAAGTACCTTAACAACATTGGAATACCACGTGGTATGAACATTGGTCAGAAATGTGAAAGTTTAGCTCACTTTTCTTATGAACGTTCGAGTCAAAATCTTATGGTTGTAGATATGCAAGGCAGTGACCACACCCTGTTTGATCCAGAAATTGCCTCCAAGGAATTGTTGGATGGGAACGAGGTTTTATTTTCTACTGGCAATTTGTCTGTGAAAGCAATCTCCAATTTTATTGAAAGTCATGCTGAGTGCAATCTGTATTGCACCCTTTTAGGGCTAAAAAAATTTTCATAATAATTGCCTAAATATCTTGTACATGAAGTTTTTGGTTTTTGCCATTATTGGGTTAGCCAAAGAAACTTTGTATATAAATCTGCCATGTCAGACATAGGTGTTGCTTTTACTAGTTTATGCACAAATTACCGGTATGACCCATTTTATTGTTGAGTCACATAAGCTACACACTGTTGACTTTATTTCAACGATTTCAGGCTTTTTTGCATATGACCATGCAATCAACTTTTAAACTGGAACACATGAATAGTTCTAATTATTGTTTACAAGTTGTTGGGTTACTGTTACATGCAATGTACTTGCAATTATTATAGCACTGTCTAACACAAATTTATTTACAGTTTGAAGAGGTATAAAAAAGTTGTTGATTACAATGATAAAAATAGGAGTTGCATAAGATAACTGCAAATTTATAATGAGATGTTACAATTTTGCTTTAAATAAAGATATGCTTCTCTACAGTCTTTGGTCTCAATGTCTTGAATGTTGGGAATCAGCCGTTCACATTCCATCCGAAATGCAGGGTCAAGGAAGTCATCTTCAACATTAAGGACACCAGACTGTTCAGCTGTTTCTTTCAATTGCTCCTCTGAAACTGGCAACCCTACAAAATATGATTTAGATAGTTTTCTAGCTAAGAGTTTCTCAATGTGAGTAGAAAATAAAATGTTCTATAAAAATGTTTCTGTATGTTCTCCCAAAATGTTCTATATGTCCTACCCCTCCAGGTGTGCCGCTGGGACATGGAGACCTTTACCCTATACTAGACAATGTTAAGCTGCATTTTGCAACCCTATTCTAGACTAGATGTGCATAATTCTCATCCCTGGGGGATTTGACTTAACACAATTTAGTAACTGCACCAACACCCACCCAATGAATGCATGCATAAAACAACTGTGACACTGCACAAATCACCATAAAAACATTGGGACATTTTGTGTGAATTAAACAACACTTTTAACTAAATGGGTGTTTAAAAGTGATCATATTTCAGTGATTAGCCCTGCAACATTTTTCTTGGCCTGTTATGGAAACCACTATAAACATAATAGATTATATTGACGGGCAAAATCCAGGAAAACATGGACTACCGCATTGTTCTAAGCCATATTCCTCTGGGAAACTGTAAATATGGTCAGGTATGCCAGCTGGAAGAACTGCATCCTTCTGTGGTCTAATTCTGTGTGCATTCCAGATGGTGTCTTTGAAAGTATTAAGTTCTCTCTGCACAAGGGGGATCATAACAAATGCAAGAAGCATCCTGTGGGTCAAAAAAAAAAATTAGCAAGCAATAAGAAAACCTACACTGGGGATTAATAAATGACCAGGTGTTTCGGCCCAAATAGTGTTCAGTTCCTTTTCTGTTGTTGAAGTGGGGAAGTTTTCACTGCTTTTATCTTGGAGCTTATACACAAAAATAATGATACTGGTAAGTGTCATCTGTTTTATTTTTAAGGGCTGTCAGTTCAGCATTGCGTGACCCCAAGGATGGTCATTGGAAATTCCGATGGGGAGGGGGCTCTCAAAAAGCCAAAATTTTTAAGGAAAAGTATGAAGCAAAACTGGAAATTCCAGAGGGGGGAGGGGGTGAGAGGAGTCGAAACAAAAACCATCCTTGGGAGAGGCATGGTTATTTTCTGTAACCACACATTATTAGGCAAAGGTAATAAGTCAAATTTTTGGAACAGTATTGACTCAAAAGCTACAAAATCCCTATATGTCTTGCTCCTAAATTATTTTTTCTTGTTTATTGCAATCACTTGTCAGTGGCATTACTTGGGTCATAGTGACCTTGCTCTTTCAACCAGCTTAGATGACTCTTGAAATACTTCTCCAACCTCTCATGGACTTCTCTCCACCACCTTTCAATCTTAAAAATATGGACAACTGGTTTTGTCATCTATAAATTTCTTTACCCTATCCTTGACTAAACTGCTCTAAAACCTTACCCTTCACAGTGGCAGTGTTTGTTCTACCTACAGCCAGCACTTGCTTTCACACTGAAACTCACAGTTTAATACAGTGTAGTATTATGTTATTTTTAAGTTCTCTTGTCTTCTTCTAATAAAGAACTCACTTGGTTTGAAGTTGAAGGGCCATAAATTACGGTTTCAGTAGGATCAATATCACCGTGATGCCGTCTCAAAAATGCATGCATAGTTGCCAGTGTTCCTGTTTCAGTACCTCTGTCCATTCTTTTGTAAGATGCAATGGTTCTAGTCTCGTACAAGTACTCTAGGTACCAACGTCCAATTACCAGTGGATCAGAGTTTGTCACCCATATGCGAAGCCACAAAAGTTTTCGACTTGCCGTGTCGATGCAACCGTATATTGCAAGAGGATAGGTACTATTCTGGTAGCCCATAAGTTTATCGTGACCGTCAACCGAGTGTACAAAGTTCGGCCCCTTAGTAGTAAAATGTCCCTTTGGCTTTTTTTTCTTCGCAGCAACTCCACGAGCTTCGAGACCCTCTGGATCCAAGTCATACATGACAGCGTGGACCAAGTCTCTTGGTACATTCAGTTCATACTCATTTCGAATCTTTTTTTGCATGGCCCGGTATCCAAGCAGTTTCCCAGGTCCATCAAGCTCTTCCGCAACAGCCTGTTTCACGTCTTCAACTGTTACGTCATTGTCACTGTAAAAGATGCCAAAATGGCGAAGCCTGCGATCGAGCGATCTAATGCTCCAAGTGTAACAAGAATAGTCTCTTGTCACAAAGCTTAGAATTTCCTCTCGTTTAAACAACTGGCATACATATTTCTTCAAATCTTCCTTTAGATCTAAGTCTTCCTTCCAGGCATCATTACGAAAATAAGACATTATTTATTCCTCTCCAGAAGAAGCAAGGAGAAAAATGCCACTAGTTTCCAGTCTCCTCTCTTGCTCCAAAATCCCTCTTTGCAAAGTCTGCTGGGATGCTGTGGCAGCCATAGGCCATGGTCATTTTCATTTTATTTTGCTTTTCATTTAATTTTAAATTTAAAATGATTTTAAATTTACCTTTCATTTCCCTTTAACTTTACTTTTCAATTTCAATTTATCATGGTTTTATTTTGTTTTACTGTTTACTTTCACTTTACATTTTATTTAATATCAAATTTTACTGATTTTACATTTATTTTAATTTTACTTTACTTTTATTATTTTATTGCAAATCATTTAGTTTTCACTTTTAAAGTGGTTTGATTCAACGTTTATCTTTAATTTTCTCTTAATATCTTTTTTTATTATTATTTGGTCCAAAAAATTGGCAAAAATCGAATGGCAGTCATCGGCCACCATACTGTTGTGAGCACAATTATAAGCAATTGCGTAAAGAAGCCTGAAAAACATTCAGGCCGTCAACGGGGTTTGAACCCGTGACCTCGCGATACCGGTGCGACGCTCTAACCAACTGAGCTATCAAGCCACTGGAAGCAGGTCATTGTAGGTTCACACGTTCCCGTGAAAATGACCTACTTCCCCTACAATTGACCTGCTCCCAACGTCAGTGGCTTCATAGCTCAGTTGGTTAGAGGTCCCGGGTTCAAACCCCCTGATTTTTTTTCAGGCTTCTTTACGCAATTGCTTATAATTGCGTTCACAAGCGAGGATCAGCCTTTACATGATTTCATTCCGCAGTTCATGCATATGATTCATTTCATATTCACCACTCACATTCTTAAAAATGCCTTGTTCAAAGATTTATCTTGATTCCTGGTGTTCTATGGACGTTGCGCGATCATTGAAGATTGGCATTACCATCGATGTACCATTGAGAGGAAGAGAGTTCTAGATGCATTTCTAGCCATTTCCAAAATTTCTCGGGGGAGCATGCTTCCAAGCCCCTCTAGTGAGCTCATTCCTCAATTTTACGTTTCCATTTAGAGAGGCGGTCCTATTGCGTAGTTCTACTAAACTTTCTCAACGGCAATGGCATCATATCGCAGAACAAAGGGATTTGCCTGTTAAAAGCAGAAACATAAGAAGAGTCGAATCCACTGATTTGTGAAGTCTGGTTTCACTACGGACGCAAGCACAAGCGAGAGCACAAGGAAAGGAAAATTTTGATCCTTGTGCTTGTGTTTGCGCTTGTGTTTAATGCTTGCGTCGAGGTAGTTTTCGTGGCGAAATAAGGGCTGTTATGCTTATAATGCTTCTGTTTTTCACTGGCGCTCGTGCTTGCGTCTCTAGCGAAAACCAGGTTAGCCTCGTTGACCTGTTGTAGAAGGATTACATAACCATAAATAACGGAGGTAATGTGGCCTTGCAGAAAAAAACTAAAAGAAAAAAAATTGTTGAAAACCTCTCGGAGAGTATACTTCTTTGTTAAAAGAGCAAGTGATGGGAGGTCTTACTGAGTTCGGCTGCTGTGGCCTAGTTTCTCTTACGTCACATTTAGTCATCGACTGCAGCATGCGGCGCGCGCTAAAAACGACGTAATAATCGCATCCAAGGTAACGCACACGAGTATTCTGTTATGAAGTGGTCAATTTTGCATGCACTGTTAGTTGAGCTTACTTTTAAGAGATGTGTGGCTCACTTCTCTCGAAAATCGGGAAAACGAGCAACCGGGTTGTCCCCGAAGTTTCATTTTTTCGCCAGGGGGGCAGAGTTTTGAGTAAAACAAAAATTGCGGCCCAGCAAGACTCGGCGTGTTGTGAAGACAGAGGGTTTTGGGAAGAAAGAGTTGAAAATGGCGAGTCAAGCACTCATACTCTGGTGGCTTCCTTGAGCGAAGGTAGTGAGTTGAGTGAAACTGACTCTTCATCCCAAAACGAGATTGAAGCTGCTGTGCGTATACTAGACAAATCAACCTTACCCTGCACAAACACCAAGAGAGTTAGGCTTCCTGTTGCTGATAACTACATAAACCTAGAAAGAGCACTTTTGGAAAGTGCGCGTGAAATACTCGAACTCCAAGGATATATTGTGACTCAGTCCAGCTCCGACACTGTTGTTGCTCAGCCATTAAGCTCAACTAAATCCACCCTCCCTGGGAAAGTGAAACCCGCTGTGACTTTTGACATTCCTGTTGGCAATAAGGTAACAGTCAGCTCAGCCGCAAAACTTCCTAAAAAATTCAGACATGGAGGAAAGGTGGCACAGAAGTTTACTTTGCAGGAAATCAGGGAGAAAATACGTGCTGCTGAAGAAAGGAAACTGATAGAGTTGCAGCGCATTCGAGAGTGTGCACGCAGCACGGCTAGGATGGAAAAATCGCGCCCTGCGGAGGTTCCCACGCAAGATACAAACGATAACGTTACTGCTAACCTCGCAATGGAGGAGCTGAAACAGAACGAAGAATTAAATAAGCAAGAAGAGACGGGAAATAGACTCTCACGGAAAAAGAACAGGATTGAAGAGGCCCGGGCTTTTGCTAAAACACACATGGAATCTTCCACCGAACTGAATACAGAAGAAACTAAGGACACTGAAAAGCCAGCGCGGCTACAAGAAACAAACGATATCAAGGGCAAGGTAAGCTATTTATACTGATATATCTTGTATTAATGTAAAGGGTATTTTTGAGAGGAAGGTGAGCACCGACTAGCAACGGAAACCATTTTAAAATGGGTGCAGTTCGAACACACAAAATACACCGTACTCGTACACGTCGCAATCACCATCATGATCACGACTTTGCACTTCAACGAAAGAACAATGCCACTAGCCATAAAAATCTTAGTTTCCCCTAAACTAACATACACATGGAAACTCTTCCAAAAAATAACAATGACGAAAATTCATCATCATCATAAAAGATAATAGAGAGTAACCAATTATAAAATCATGTAAATGACTGCGCATAAAAAAAAATCCAGTTGAGGTTTTTTTACAGGTCTGGAAAAATGTGATTTGTCGAGTTTTGTTTAAATGTAAATGCGGTCATACCAAAGCTAACGATGTTTTTTTTAAAAAATTAATTATCGACTCAGATTTCAATTCGAAACGTTTACGTTTGTAGGCGAGTACCGAGAAGGACGAAACTGGTGATGACAATCAAGATTTAAAACCTCAGACCATCTCAGAGATCGACGAATCCAATGAGAGGGAGCACGGTGAAGTTTACTACGAGTGGCAAGATTTTTTCACGGACTAGTGTGTCGATCAATGGAAACTTACATGCCATAGCTGTAGTAGCGGATACAGAGGCTTCTTTTTGGGCGAAAAGTCCCTTAAAGCACTCGTTTCTGAAATCTCAATTGTCAATAGAGTCCGGAATACAGTTTTTCATCCAGCAGCCATCTCCGTAACCTCTGCTCTAACAGGGCACGATAAGGTGACCGAAAGAAATTCTGAGACTGGCTAAGGACTTATGCCACGTTCGACAATTATTTTGCAACACCCTGTAAGTAAACCAAGAGATTACTATTTCCCTGTTGTCCCTGCAGTCCATTTGCCAGTCACTTAACTTTTTATCAGCAACTGAAGACAATACAATGTATGAATGGTCTTCTCAATGACAAACCAGTTGTCAGAAACGCTG
>OX419342.1:12005007-12010007 GCA_948470475.1 Galaxea fascicularis
AAACACAGGTGTGCAAAAAAGTGCTAATTCATGCCTGTAACTTTATTTCCAAATCCCTTTCAACTTCAGAAATATTTGTGAAAAACTGTTTCCATTCTCATCTCATCCCTGGAGAGCCTTTTGAGGTAGGAAACTAACAAAACAGTAATTAAAAAATCACTCAGCCAGTACAGATCTTCAATACAGAAAGAAATTCACAAACCTGGTATAGCTTTTCAGGGTCTTCAAATGGGTTGTCACTATTGTCTTTGTTGTTCACATCAGGTACTAGCAACCCTGCGTCCTTGCCTCCTTTCTCTCTTTTCTTCTGTGCTGGTCTTTTTGGCTTGCGTGCACTTGATGGCCGTCGCTTTTTTGTTTCCTACAAATGCATTAAAATGCATTAATATTTTGATGCATTAAAATATTTAACCATCTTGTACAAGAACAATGAAAATGATGGAACCTTTCAAGTCATGTAAGTAAGATACACGTGATAACAAATACAGCTTTGATTTAGAACAACCTTAACCAGTCATTGACTGGGGTTACTCCAGACAAAAACTACAAATAAAGTACAATAATCAAAAAAGTGCTATTCGCTCTGACTAAGGGCTAATGCTCAAACCATTAGCTTTTAGAATCCCTGTATGGTGGTCAATTTACAATATCAACTCAGTTGATAAAACCAAATTTTTGTGTACTACTTCCCCATTGACGTAGCACCACAGTTTCTTTAGAAACTATCCCCTTTATACAATAGTCAAAGCACATTAAAATCATCATATTTTGAACGTTACATACCTTATCCTTTTCAGCCAGCTATAAAATCAGAGAAAACAAAAGCTTTTATAAGAAATACATAAGAAGTACATTAATAGTGTTAAATAATTACATAAAATTCCTTCTCTTGTTTTTTTCAACATTCTTTCATTTTCTGATACATTTGTCACAGAGTAATATATTGGCAACCCAAACCCAAACTAAGCCCCCCTTATTCTTTTCTTTTTCCCTTTTACTGTAGCTGTAGTTGTAAACTTGTTAGTCACAGTAATAAACTTGTTTTGGTTAAAATTAAATAAATAAAATGAGGTCAAGTGCAAAAAGTTAACCATCTAACATCTTCCTGGCCTGGGGCTCATTTCTCAAAAACCTCAAAAACTTTTCGGGCTTGAAAAGCCATTTCTAAAACTGCGACCCGTTTATTCTAAACAGAATGATGGTGTAGCTTTCACTATGATTCCAATAACTCTACTCGAACTGCGTCCCTTCAGTATCTGAGTCCTAGACCTTTCAGAACAAATATTAGGAAATTTTGCCCAACAATTATTGGATGTTATTACTGGAATGATATTCCTATATCTATTTCTAAAAACCTACAAAACAACTTTTTAAAAGAGCTCTCTTTCAGTATTATCTTGCTCAGTATTAATTACTGCCACGCGCCCGTGTAAAATTTTATTTTCCTTCTGTTTCTCATCTCCTCCACTTATAGCAAGTTTTCCTTTTTTTATCTTAACAAATTATGTATAGCAATTTAAAATGACATATAATTAGTTACTACCGGTATATCATGCCCTTCTCCACTCCTTTCCCTTATTGTAATACACCTCATTCATTGTGACAATGTGGAGTAAATAAAAATACAAAAAATACAAAAAATACAAAATACAAACATATGAACTTTCCTTTTACAGAATTTCATGCCTGAAAACGTCTTTGTTTTTGTGATAATTGTTGGAAGTTATGGAATCTGAATTATGCCTGAAAAGTTTCTGGGGTTCGAGAAATGCTTGCTTGGAGGGCCCCTTACAAAATTATTTGCCACTAAGGCAAGATTTCCACTCAAACCCATTACATTAATTAGACATGCATTTTGTGACTCAAACTCTGTTCATTTTTGGATAGGGTTAGTATGACAGTGATGCATGTAATTATGTATGCATGGGGCTGTGTGGAAATCTTTCCACTACTAACCCACACACCCATAACTCAGAGCAAGGACTGAATTTCTCAAAGCCAAAAAAAAAATATTATGTGTGTCATATTCTCAAGATGATAAAAAACATATAGAAAAGGGCACGTTTAATCATCTGTAGTAATTACCATTTCCAAAATATCTTAACTTTACATAATTTATATTAAAATGGAGACATGCTGCTAATAAAGTTTATTCAATAACTAATAAATTTATAATATCTCCCCGATTTTTGCAGCTCCCCCGGAATTAGGTATTTCATTTTCCCCGACATTTTTTCGAGTTCCGATTCCCCACATTAAGCATTCAGACTGTCAGACAAATTTCCTCTTAAAAATAAATACTTCTCGAAAAACAGGCTGCACAGTGTCCCCTGGCCTGTAATGAGATTTCTTGAAAGCTGGAATTGTTCAGAAAACTCAAAGTCGGGCATAAAACGAATGCATACTTATAATAGAAATGACATAAAAAAAGTTGAGTTCTGGTTTGTTAAAATCACCCTGAGTAGTATAATCATTACCAAAATATTTGTCGTTAACGTCATTCTAATTACGTGGATCATTGTGTGAATTGTACGTGCACCAAACTGGCGCGCTGAGGTAATTAAAAACTTCAATTTTAAATTTTATGTGTTTAATGTTAAAATTAATTTTAACAAAAAATAATTGTCGACGACTTGTCAACCCGCGTCGAACAAATACATTTAAGACAATAAGCTTATGAACCGTTTATCAAGCAACTTACAAAGTTACAAATAAACTTGACCTAAAAGGTGCGTGTCAGGGCTAACATTCTTTTGTAATGTTGAATTGAACATTGAAACCCATCTTACTTGTTTTTCCACATCCTCTAACTTCTTGGTCATATCATATACCGTTCCTTTCAGTGTGTTACATTCTCTCTCCTTTTCGTGCAGTTTGGCCTTTAATTCTTCTCGTTCTTTCAACCCCGTCAGAAAATCTTGAGTTACTTGGTCTCGCTCCAGAGTTTTTCGGTCGTCGTTTTCTACAGACATCAGCAGCAGGAAAAGATAACCCTATTACAAGACACTTGACCAACGTAACTGAAACCCAACTTGTTTGAAAGCGTGATCCGATGTATGACGATGCGAAGCACTTGTCAATTATATGCAGCTCATTTGTTTTGCTTGTACATTGTGGTTGCTAACAGCAGCTAACAGATTCCATCACGCAGCATCAAGCTCGAATGCTCTTTTACTGTCAAGAACCCGTGAATTTATCAACAGGAAGCGTCCATTCCAGATTCCATCCGATAAACATAAAACTTTGAACTAAATAGGTGCAATATAATTTCTCTTCGATTCTGGCTATTCCAGTAAGTTTTCCCATCCGACCTATCCCGGCCTATCCGACCTGCGATCCCCGCACGACTCCTCCCCTGAGACTCCCTTTCAACCCCCTCCGCCCCCTTCCTTCCAGAACCCAGCCAAGATGGCGGCGGCGTATACAACAGTAATGTGTTATAATTTAGTGAAGTGATTTTAGTGGATCTTTTCTCCGGTGTATAAGGACGCCAACTCTAAAATAACCGTCAATTCTGAGAGAGCTTTACGTGTGAAAATCACTTAAAATCAGAGGGTTTAGACGCACATTTTTGGAGCTTTTCACAACATGGATTTTGACACACCAACATTAGTTTACAACGAAGAGGAGTATGGCCGGACCCCAGCTAACCAGAAGTCTATATATATCTATGAATGGTTGAGGAATCTTGAAGATAACATTTCTCGTGTCTCGAAGGTGAATGAAGTTTATTTGAATTCTAATTCGTATTCAAGCGCTAGCGCAACGCCTTGCAATTAACTGCATGCATACTCAGGTACAGCTGGCAGCTGCAGAGTGTGATCTTTAGTCATATCGTATCTTGTGATATTATTATCGGTAACAAAGCTTAAAGCAAGTGACCATTTAAGTGAAAATGGCAAGATTTCCGCACAGCCCCATACATTAATTATGCATGTATTTTGTGACTCAAACTCTACTCGTTTTTGGAACAGCTCGGTTAGGTGGTGTTTACATGATACCGAGGCGACTTTCATCCCGGCGCGAGTTCACCCCGGTTCCTTCTTTTAGCTCTGTATGCGTTTACATGATACCACCACAAAATGTCATATCGGCGTGAGTCATACCGGTGCAAGTTCACCCAGGTTCTTGTGCCTGAGTTTGATTTTCATCCCGGCACGAAAATTCATTCTGGTGTCATGTAAACGCAGTATGACTGTTCGTTTCATATTTATAGAGTTCTAAAGTGATGACGTCACAAAAATAAAATGTTTGAAATTATAGGATATGATGCCATATTCTTATAGAGCATCCTAAAAGACACCCTTATCCCAATAATTAGCTCTGAATTGTGATTCGCGGAGGAGATATGAGGGATCAAAGTTTGAAGGCATCCCATACAAACCCTTCAAAATTTGCTTCAGTTCCTTCAGTTTAGAACAGACTCAAAATTAGAGGGATTTATATGGGGCAGTATCAAGTTTCAATCCTTTATATTTCGGCTGGGAATTACAATTAAGAGCTAATTTTTGGCAAGGACCCTTTTTTAAGGGTACTTCATTCAAAAATGGCGCCCAATCCCATAATTTCACAAATTTAATTTTTTGTGACGTCACACTTTAGAACTCTATTGCAGTTTCATCAATTTTACAGCTCTATAAGACTCGCACCCCAATAAACACGGCTATATGTAAACACAGTGCAACTTTTCATCTCGCCCCGGAAAGAAAGTCGCGTTGGTATCATGTAAACACCCCCTTAGTATAACTGTAGTGCATGTATAAAACTGATGAATAACATTTGTATCAGAAATTGCACGGTGGAAATGTTACATTGACCTGGTAGTGTTCTCGAGAGTCAAAGCGTCATAAAGGCGATTTCATATTGAGAGTTCACCACCACACATACAGTACAAGGATTTGTTTGTTTCGCCTTTCTTGTTTAGCTTTGTAATCCCAAAGAGGATTGTTTTTGATAGTCCTTATTTGGATAGTAAGGAAAGGTTCCTGCACAACCGTATA
>OX419342.1:12012507-12070007 GCA_948470475.1 Galaxea fascicularis
GTTGGCAACACCTTGACTATGCATCAAACGGTTAATAAGTGCAGTGATATAATGAGGTCAAAAGATGAATCACAGTCATACCTTCCAGTTAAATTGTAAGTTTGCTCATTTACATTGTTTGAAGTTTTTTGTCACTGATTGTAGACTTAATTTTTAACAAGAGGGTGAGCATTGTATCTCTTATTTAATGCTGAAAAAAAAAGAAAAGACAAGTCTGTCCTTGTCACATCAAGCGCATTTTGCTTGTTAGGCAAGTCTGTGTTTCCCTGTAAAATTGATAATAATAACACTTGCCAAAAAACCATAAAAGCAAAACAAGAGAATGCAAAAAGACAAAAGAGACCATGATGGAGACCTCAGCAAGGATTTGAACTAGGCCTCTCCTGCAAAACAGGTGACAGATAGGTCCACTACCCTGGGTGCATCCACCATAACTATTGAGTTGAAAATAGTCTACATGTATTTTTTCCAAATGTGTGCCCCCCCCCCCCCATTGAGAGGTTTTTGGCTTGTACTGTACCCTCCACTACCCTCCAGAAATTCCAATTTACATTGTAGCTACCTACGTTTTGCTTGTGAAAATTCAATCATTTTTATATCATTTTTATTTTAACTGAGCAATACCTGAAACACAATGGAAGTTCAAAGTGAGTGTTAGAGGGTGAATTTTTTTCTTTCAGCTGCTCGTTTTTACGAAACATTAACATGGGGCTGTGTCATTTTGATTGCCTAGTCTGCTTAGTGGGGCGTTGAAACACAATTTTTGGCCCAGGGGATGGGAATTTCAGCAATTTAAAATTGAAAATGAATAATGCCCTGAGGTGTAAAGGGTGTGATTCAAATATAAAGCCAGCAATGAAAAAAGCCATTAGTGAGAGACCAAACCAATCTTCTCTTTCTTTACAAATCACTTGATTGGAGGCTTCATATCACATAAAAACTGAAAAAGCAATTGTCACCAATATATATGGAAAATATATAATTCTGTACAAACACTGACCAGTAAATGATATAAACTCACACTGCATGTGGCACACACAACACTATTAATGCACTTGTAGGAACTTAAGAAATCACTAAAATAAAAAAGTACTTAAGGAACATAATACAACAGCATGTAAATAGATCATAGCTCTTCCTCCGGTCCTTCTAAAGAAATCACAGTCTTTCTCTGTGATTCTTTGTTTGTAAGCGCTACTGTCATACAACAGCAAATGACTAACTCAGACAGTAGCAAAGCAACCCTTTGTACGATATGCAAACTGGAGATTACATAAACATCACAACAAATTGTTAACAATCATTTGCACAGGGGGATGTTGAAGTTTCAAATTGACTGTACCATGATGTTTGCAAGGAAACAAAATTGCTATGTGTATACTATTACAAATTACAGAGTGAAATGGCTATTTGGTCCTATTAAAGTCAAAAATTTACAATAGAAAAGCTTTTCAGATAGATTTTGAAAAACAAATTAAAACAGCAACAGTGTTTGGGCTTCAATATGGCACCTTGTATTGCGATGTTGACTGCTGCCTTCCATGATAACTGCAAATAAACCTTTTTAAACTTTGCAAACTGCAGCTGTTTAGATTTGAGTAATGCTTCTTCATATCCTCGAGAAAGTGTTCATAGCTATTATTTTCTTCAAGAGGAAAATGGCGGAGAAAGACTTTATCAAGGATATTTTCTGAGACATGCATCTTGTTTGTTGTTCCCACCAAACCATTCTTGCTGGTTTTGAGACCTTTTGTTAGTGACAGGAACAGGGGATTCTCTTCTGGTGTAGATGAGATACAGACAACAAAAACACAGAAACAAAAAAAAAAAGAAAATAATTGTTTTTCAACGTCTTACAAAAACGAAAAACAGAAATAAAAATTGAAATTTTGTTTTCCTAAATTGTTTAAAATAGTTTGAATTCCAAATGAGGAATGATCGTCGCAGTGATGATCGCAATTTTTACAATTGCATAAAGAAGCCTGAAAAAAATTCAGCACTTCAACGGGGCTTGAACCCGTGACCTCGTGATTCTGGTGTGATGTTCTACCAACTGAGCTATGAAGCCACTGACATTGGGAGCAGGTCAGTTTTGGGTTCATAAATGTTCCTGTGAAAGATATGTAAGTGAATGATGCATATGAAAGAAATCATATGTGAACTGCGGATATGAAATCAAATGAAGAATGATTGTCGCAGTTGTGATTGCAATTTTTACAATTGTGTAAAGAAGCCTGAAAAAATTTCAGGACTTCAATGGGGCTTGAACCCGTGACCTCGTGATTCCGGTGTGATGCTCTACCAACTGAGCTATGAAGCCACTGATGTTGGCTGACATTGGCAATGTAGTAGGAAAATGGTTGGCACATTAATTTTTAGCTTGGTTTAGTCTGTTTTTTTTCTCTGACTTTGTAGTATCAGTAGAATTTCTTTGTTCTAGAAAATACGTATACCTGTGTTACCGTTATAACTGGTGTAGGAGTGTGTTTGTAGGCAAGTCACTTGTAACTGTTAAAAGTAACTACAGTTTTCTTATAAAAGATAATTATCTAACTCTTGTTCTAGGACTGCAGTGACTTGTATAGGAGCCATTTATGAAAAACTGGGAAGAATGGTAATTTATTTTTTATTGAGAAAACATTGTTGATGTCACAATTCTGCAACTTAACACAAAGATGTGTTATAAAGGGTGCGGTACCTTAGGTACACCTGGATCATTAAATTGTCAATCAACTGTTGATGCATACAGTGCTCTGTTAAAATTTTGTGCAATAAAAGACCTCCTCCAAGCAATCAATCTTGGTCTTGGTCTTTCTTGTTTCCAAGATTTATTACGCTAATTTTGAAATTCAAAATGCATGCTTTGCTCACATTATGCCATTGTGCAACCACCATGACAATATTCCAAGATTCATGAGGCTAAATGATATTTTTGGTTAGAATAGTCAAAACAAAAAATATCCATTTATTCAACATAAGATAGAAACTAAACTACGTTTTTTACATGGTCTGTCTTTATTTGTTTTGACCATGGACCGCCATAAAATTTGAGCTGAATTTGATAAGCAATTTTGATATGCAAATTCAAGCTGAAACAGGGGGCAGAGCTATCCCTTTTATAGCACATCTTCATGTTGAAGAATCAGCCAAATGTCACATGATGCTCTAATGCTCCAGACAAAATATACAGACAACAAGATGGCATAATTGGGGGGGGGGGACATATCATGTGGTAGCAAGTTATTAGCACATAATTCCACATAAAACCCTAGCGTGGGTAAGATAGAGAGTATTGGCAGACCCTTACATTGTACTTACAGTGTACAGTACCGCTCAAATGTAAGTTACCACCTCTCGTCTCGTTTCTCGCGAGAAAAATCTCGTTTCCTGAGAGACGAGTCTCGTTTCTTGCGAGAAGATTCTCGTTTCTCTCGAGAATCACTGAGGCGTTCAGTATGGAATATATTACTCGTAAGAACCCAGTTCCGACGTAAAAGAGGTCGCTACCAAAGTGATAAAACCGACCGACGAGACGAGAAAAAAAAGAAGACATTTCACGGCAATCGTTGGCGAGCTTGAAAATTATTTCGATATATCCGGTTTTATTTGGCACGATTGGATGATTCAAACGTTGTCCAAATTTACAGAAAGAGTATTTTATCGAAGTACTTACGATGCGCCGTTAACATTCATTCAATTTTTGATAAGGAAAAGTTTTCTCTCGGCACGCGACACATTGAGAAAGGTCTTTGAAATTTCACGGCAAGCTGGCGAGCTTTGAAAATTATTCGATATCTCTGGTTCTATTTGGCACAATTGGATGATTTAAACACTGAAATAGTCCATATTTAGAGAAAGAGTGTTTTATCAAAGTTCTTACGATGTGCCGTTAACATTCATTTAATTTTTGACAGGGTAAAGTTTTCTTTCAGCACGCGCCGGGAACACAAAAAAGATCGTTGAAATTTCACGGCATGCCGGCGAGCTTTGAAAACTATTTCGATATTCCTGGTTCTATTTTACATATGCGGATGATTCATTCGCTGAAATAGTCCAAATTTGCAGAAAGAAAATTTTATCGAAGTTCTTATGATCTGTGTCGAAACGTTGTTGTGTTCAAAAGCGTTGCAGCTTTGCAAATAAAAAGTTATATCAACTCAGATAACGTGTTCGAAGTGTGGCTTCGCATGTGAATGCGAGAACTAAATGCAAAGTCGATCGAGGCTTCATGTTCAAAAGCGTTGTGGCTTCACTTTGTGAATAAAAAGTTATTGTAGATTAAGTGTTCGAAGCGTGGCTTCGCATGTGAATATGTGACCCAAACAATTATTAAGTCAATCGAGGCTTCAAACTATACATGAGCGTGGCGGTGCCGATGTAGATATTCAGCGCGAAGTTTCATCTTTAACTCAGACGCACAGACAAAACAAATACCGATCAAGTCCATCAATACATGTAACACAAAAATTGCCCACTGAGTGCTAAAAAATATTGAACTTCAGTCGCACGTCTCCGATGCTTATCACACCAAAAAAATCAATGATACGACACATGTCCGCTCAACGATTTTCTCCACACACGACAATCCTTCCTGCGAAGAACCATTAATTCAGAAGCGGTACTTCCAGTGCACTTGGGAGATGAGTCTCGTTTCTCTCGAGACAGTTCTCGTTTCCTGCGAGAGGAATCTCGTTTCTCGCGAGACGGTGGTAACTTACATTTGAGCAGTACTGTATCTCCCCAACACTGCATGGGCTGGATCAGACAATATAAGAACTGTGGTATAACATGGCAAGAGCGGGGGAGGTTGCTACACAGACTTAACTGCTAGCACAAGGGGGATGAGCCCAAATATTTTTCATACCCTGCTACAATACACCTCCCCCAAAGGGAGGGAGGGTGGGAAACAAAGTACAAGTACAATGTTGTCTTTCGTGCAATACTGCTATAAACAGTGCCATAGTGCTGTACACCCAGTCTGAAATTATGATTACTGGTAATAGGTAAAGTTGTGCAAAGTGTAAGTGTTGCAGTTGAAAACTGAATTCAGGTAAAAACATTTTACCCAATTTTGATTAATTAGGCTTAGGAGAAAAAGAAATTTGAGAATCAACCAAGGTTAAAACTTTTTACCTGAATTTAATTTTACCTACAACATAGCTACACAACATGGCAAACTACATGTACTTGCCATGAATCAGGCTGATGTAAGATATATTTGCTGTCATTTACACAACATTGGAGCAGTTTTCAGCCACAAAAGACTTTTATATGAAACGTGTAAAATAGAGTACATTTGTTTTTTAATTAAGGGTCTTCATCACAGACTTAAGCCTGAAAGTGGGCATACTTGTCTAACCTATTACCCCACAGCATCATGTTCCATTAACTGCATCTTACCACTCCGTAAAGCTTTACTATTTTGTTGTAAATACTATATACCATTTTAAACTTGGAAAAACTTTAAAGATGATGAAAAAAAATTGTAATCTTGATATTGTTTTCTGTTTAATAAGTGTAAGATTATAGTTATGTATTTTTGTTTCAATAGTAATTTGATAAGAAAGAGTGAGAATTCCAGAATACAATTTGTTGATAGTTTTAATTTCTAGGCAGGTGGATCTTTCCAGGAAACAGTGCAGACTCTCATAAAAGCCATGAAAAATGCAGAGGTATTTTAAATATTTGCTACATGCTTTACAAAATAGGGAATGTAACCAAAACAGTTAGTTCCTCTGAAGAAGCCTGAGCCCTGGTTGTCTTGAAAATTATGAAAATGGAGAAAGGCTGTGTGATTAGCCAATTTACCTTTTACTTTTTTGTTTGGACGTGTTTGCGTGAGAACACACTAATACCACTGTTTGAGGAATGTTGTCACTGAGCCCAATTTTCCAAAGCAGGGTAAGATTGTTTAAAGATCATTATGTCTCACAATGAATTGTTTTTGCAAGCTTATCTGTACATTTCTATAAAATGGCTATTGTTTTAAAGTACACTCAAACCCCACCATACAACCAACCATCAATACAACCACCTCATCATCATGACCACTTTTTTTGTGGCCTGAACTGCATAAGCCCACTTATTTTCTTATTTGAAAGCCCTGTTAATATGACCACCCCATTAATACGACCAAATTTTCATGGCCAGACAGTAGACATACATGTATTAACGGGGTTCCGCTGTAGAGAACACATTTAATGTACAGTTTAGAGAAACAAACATGTCATTCAATATTCAGTTCCTGATAAATATTGATAATCTACTTATTGCTAATGTTACTTCATCATAATGCATCATACTTAAATAATTATTAAAAATAATTTCATGATTTAGTCTCAAGGACGCTGTGAAATCATGCTGTGTCTGGAAAGAGTGTTGCATGGCCTTGCTAGTAATGGTGCAATGCTTCACAGAGATATTTACAAAGCAGTTCGTGGGGCTCTAACAGACAGAAGCATGTCAGTGAGATGTGCTGCAGCAAAGGTACACTGAAACTCAAAAATAGTTTTTTTTTTCAATATTAAGTTATGACTTATTAAGGATGTATAGCTGTGTGAGAAAGCAATTAACAATGTGATTCCTATGAAAAGATACCATACAGGGATTTCAATAATTTTTTTAAGTAGCCCTCTAACAGGGTTCTCCCTAAATTTTGGAGTAGAAGGAGAATAAAATGGAGTAGCCGGCAGAGGAATTTATTAAGGTGTGCAAGTGCCTTCCATGCTGCTGCCGCCTTTCCGCCATTTTGCACGTGTTGGAATACAGAGTATGTTGTCTTATATGGAGTGTTTTTCGTCGATAACCGCTGCCTCGCAATCTAGGCCTGTTTCGTTTGCTTAACGTGCAATCGCTGTCTGCAAGCAGATTCAAGCGTGGCGAAATTCTCGACGAAACTTTAAAGTTTATTCAGTCAAAAACAATAGTTGGACACTTGGCTCTTTAAGGAAAACTTTATTTATTTCTGAATGTATTTACCCAAGGGAAAGTAGGTGTTGCAAATGGAAAAGTTGCCGTTGGATGTAAAACAAAGTATTTATTTATATTTTTATTTGGATCTGAGTAGCCGGCGCGCCCAGGACGACTAGCCGGCGATTTTCGCCGGTCGCCGGGGCTTACGGAGATCTCTGCCTCTAAGCTAACCAAAATAGGTGGCAACCTGATAAAAATTTGTCAATCATTTGAATAAAAGTCTAGACAAAGTAGGCAGTGGGGGAGGCAGCAGTTTTAACTGGTTACCAGTTTCTAATTAAACCCCTGATCATATCACCTCTTGGGGTGTATTACCAAAGGTTGCATGAAGACTCCTGATGACCTGAATTGTTACTAAAAGTCACTAAAATGCTCCCAGACCTTTCTAATAATGATACATAAACATCATGAAGTTTCCTAGAAGTACAGTGTTTAATTACTGATGGCAAACATGTTTGTCCCAGAGATACAAGTCAAGTTTGCCTGTTCCCTTAACCCTGGTTAATTGTATGGCATACTTTGCTTTATCGTAGTGTGCACTCGAGTTGATGAAGCAAGCTAACTTCCTCTACACTAGTGAACTTGAAGGGATGACCTCAACATGTTTTAAGGCCTTGGAAGGATCAAACTATGATGTCCGAGTCTGCGTAGCTCAGCTGATAGGTACATTGATGGCCATGACACAACAGACTCCCTCAGCTGTTACAGCAGGCAAAAGTAAGAAGACTTGCAGCCTTGAAGAAGTGTTTTCTTACATGTCAGGAGGCTTTCTACGTGGAGGAATTGGATTCTTGAAGGGGAGTGGTGGGGAGCTGCTCAAGACTATTGCACCACGAGAAGTGAGAGTTGGAGTCACACAGGTAAGAACAGGGACGTGTGCTTTGTTATATGTAAATATCAGTCCACTTATTGGAGTGCACTTTATAATCCCATTAATACATGTGGTTAAAAGTGCAATTTTCAAGCCCCAAAAGTTAGAAGCTATTTTCATAATGCCCTTCCATCTACAGTGTAGGAACTAATGTTACAGTATGAGAATTGCTTGAAGCTCACCATCCTTTTTTGTTTGGTGGACAGTTGTTTGAAGTGTTGTTTTTTGGTTTGTGAGAGAGGATGTACAGTCTTAAAGTCTTATTTGCTCAGTTCATATTAAGGACAACAAGGTCTTGCAGTAAAAGTGTTGTGTTTAAGTGATACTTTGACAATAATAATAACAAAGGGCTTGCCGCAAAAGGGGTGTATACACTGTATTTTCACGTAATGCCTTGAAACCCAAAATATCTTCATACTCACTCAACATTGTCAAACAAACTGAAAATGGTGTCAGAAATAAAGTTCTGTACTTAATTTATGATTAGAGGGGTAGAGTTTGAAGAATTAGCTTGTGACGTTTGCCAAAAACTAAAAGGATCTGATGCATGGTTGATTTCTTTTTTTGAGAAATCATTCATCCATCGCTTCAGTTAGTTTTTCTTTAGGCAAATGACTGGCGCTAATTTGCTGAATCGAGACCTTTACATCACAAATATACCATAATCAGGGTCCATGGCAAAGTAGAGCAAATTTAGAGAGATTTGCAGGAAGCCTTTTCTGTGCAACAAAAGCTAACAAGTTTCTTACTTGCTTCACATTATGTCTGTACCAGGCATACGTGATCCTTTTCACTGAAATGGGTGGAGTCTGGATACAAAGGAACATCAGCCTAATACTGAAACATGTATTAGAACTACTCTCCAGCCCAAAGGCAACTCAGACACATGTTGATGCAGTCTACTCTAGGCGATGCATTTCATTTATTTTACGTGCTGTACTTGGCCGACTACTTGGTGAACCAGCTCAGCTAGATGCAGCAAAAGAACTCTGCGGTTTGATCACCAAACAAATGAGCATGGTAAATGAAGCAGTGCATAGTGCTTCAGATGGCAGTAGTTCAGCCAGTGTCATTCAGAGCATGGATGATGTGATCAGTACTCAGCATGTTCTTGTGTGTGCACTGCAAGAGCTGGGATGTTTAGTACAAGGTCTCAGCACAACAGCCATGTCACTCATTCAAGAGAACTTGCTGGACCATGTTCTATCAGTCCTGCTTCACCCAGCCCCTGCTGCTCAGTTACTGGCGGCATGGTGCTTAAGGTGTATAACAGTTGCCACACCATCACAAGCAACACCTTTGATTGACAGGTGTATTAATCGCATCAGTTCCCTCAAGTCATCTGGTGAAGCTGTTGGTGGCTATGCTCACACACTTTCTGCTCTTGTTGGTGGAGTGTATCAGTGTCCTTTGGGGATTCCTCATGCAAAAGGAAGGGTTAGTATATTAATTCAGTAGTTTTGCTTTGGATTTTTCTTTCTTGGAAGTCAAAAGTCAAAAAACCTTTTAAGACCCAAAAAGCCATTTCTGAAACCGTGGTCTGCTTATTGTAAAAAGCTGTTCTTTTACCATGATTGCAAGATATTTAGGGCAAATTTTGTTGCAAAATTTTGTGTCTGGAAATGTATTTGTTTTTGAGATATGTAAGAAATTATAGCACCCAGTGTAGGCCCAAAAAATTTTGGGACTTTTGAGAAATGCACCCTGGTCTGAAAACAGGAGTGGAAAATGGCATGTTTTGGTCTGAAATAGGGTCAAGATTTGGAGAACCTGGAGGTAACATCGCTCTCCTCCCCACGTCAACACAAATTCCCTGGGGGGAAGTACCTGAGTGTATTATAATTTTAATATATGAATTATAATGTGATATTTGAACAGCTATCCACTTTGTATTGCTCCATAAGTTATTATCTGAATATCATTATAAAACATTGTTTGGTACAATAATATTATTGTTAAATCTTTGTCTATAGACAGATCAAAGAGGAATACTCGTTTAAAGTGCACCAAACTTTCTACAGAATGCACCATACAGTGTGTATTTAAATTTAAAAAAAAGGCCAACTTCTGCTTTTGCAGTAATTACGGCAACACCGCAACAGGTTTTTTGTGCACTAAATAATACAGTATTCTTCATGCAGTCTCCATGCTCACAAACATGTAACATTTCTGCTTCAGGCTGTATTTAATGTGGCAGATGAGCTCCTTAAGACAGCTACACAGAATCCTAGGCTTGCTCTACACAAAGCTAAAGCAGGATGGATTCTGTTAGGAGCTTTGATGACTTTAGGTAAGTGATTTAGCCTGAAAGTCATGTTTAAGGGTTACCTTATCATTGCTGATTCACATGTAAACCATGACACAGTCAGTGATGGTAATTATTGTACAAAATAGAAGTAATTATTATTAATATTTATGTGAGCTACAGACTACTGTAGCTTCATATAGTCAGTAAGCACAAACGTTATTAGATCATTCAGATCCACATATGAAAAGCAATGTAACACCATTACAAAACAGCTATACCTTAATGTAACAAGCATTTTCAATTGGTTGTTTTTGCCCTAAATTCATTCTAATAATGAGGTTTATAATGAACCCTTGATTTAACAAATTTAGTTTCCCCAGTACCTTGGCACTTTGTTAAAATTGAGGTTCCACTGTATTTTGCAAATGGTACACCTCAGCAGTGAATTACATCAAGCTATGCAGTAGAAAAGAAAAGCCTTATAAATATTTTAAATTGAAACTCGTGATCATTTGATGTTGTTATTATAGCTTTTAAGTTATGCATTATTTGTTATTACACTAGGACCATCTGTTGTCAAACACCATTTGCCGCAGATGCTTGTGTTGTGGGCAAATGCATTCCCAAAGACAGTGAAGGAATTTGAACAGGAAAAGAGTAGAGGGGATGCATACACTTGGCATGTTACTCTGGAATGCCGTGCAGGGGCATTGTGCTGTAAGTACTTGTTAATTAAAGTGTTGGGTGGAAAACTCTGCTAAGTGACTTTTTTGGAGGTGATCTTTTCTTTTTCCTCAAAAATTGCTGATTTCTTGCATACAGGCTTGCTTTCATGTGGTAAACATTGCTGTGTATTTTTGTCATTGTTTTGTGTGTAGTTTTCTAGAAACCACTGGCTAAAAAAACATGTTTGGCATCTTCTGTTGTCTTTTGTTCCATTTAAAGACAAAAGAAACCAAATTAAGTTCTTTTTTCAAATGGCAAAAAAAAAAAAAAAATACAGGGCAATGTTAATACCACAGAAACAAGTCTGTATGCGAGAAATCAGCATGTCAGGTTAATAATTTGTTAGCCTGACGTGATGCTTATACACGCAAAACAGATATAACAGCCTGCATAGACCGCAAGAAGTGGCTATTGGATTATTGGAAGTGTGTACGTTATTTCCTGGCTCTGAATGTACTTGCGTAAACGAAGCATCTACCAACAGTGCATGGTATTCTCAGGATGTGACATGACTCTTCACAGTCATCATTACAAGCTAACAAATTGATCTACAGGTGTAAGGCAGCCAATATATTTCACTTAAATTACGGTAATATGGATTACACTGAGTCAAAAACGATTATCATTTCAACCACAGATTGAGCTTAGCAGGCTTTTTCATGAGCTTTTGCTTGCAAGCAGCATCTGAACATGGGCAAACCAGTGCCTAACCAAGACAAAATGTAGTCAGCTTGTTGTGTTCATGCTACCATTGCAGTATTTAGTCAAGATATGTCCAGAACAGGGTGTCCAGTTCCTGTTTTTTCCTATCTTTTCCTATTTTTTTAGCACATTCCTATTTTCTCCTATCTTTTAAGTGAAACCTCCTATTTTTCCTATTTTTTAGCTGGTGAAGGTAATGTGTGTTACAGAATTGAAAATAAAATTCTAGTTATGTGTTTCAGACGACAATTCAGGATAAAGCAAGAAGTCTATACTTTATTTTTGTAAAATTTTCTTCTGCACCCACTGTACATGTATCTAGTAATGTAGTTCACTTGACTTTGTTCAACTGAACATGATGATGATATTCTGAATAAACCCAGAAGAGCCTCCCACAAGTTCACATTTTATATGACAAAATGTCTGAGGTCTTGTGCAAGCTTAAGAAAGAGGCCTATGAGAAGAAGTTTGGAACTGACCTTGTAAGTATTGACTGTAGTACAAACAATCAGCTACCTGATTCGGATTTGCAGTTGGAGATGCAACCAAGAAAGCCTTGGCCCAAATCAAACCAGAATGCTGAAAGTCTGTACTTCTTGTCATCCATACATGTATATTTTATAGCACAGCAGTCACATATTTACAGTCTCATATCCCTTCAGAAGGGTGTCCGGAAAGCTAAGACCTTAGACCTAAGACCTAAGACCCGGAAAACTAAGACCCTGGTTTTTTTTCAGGGAAATCATCAAATTTCAGCTTTCTTTAACTTTAAGTGGGAGAATGATTGAAATGAATGCACTCACACTTACAATTGACAATTTACCATAGTTGTGTTTTTCTTTCCCAGCATGGGTAGCCTCTTCCAGGCGCTCGTTTTGTAGTTGGAGCGCACGAAAAAAAATTTTAAAAAGTGCGGCGAGAAGAGGCTACAGTATGACAAACCAAATTATTTCCGGTTGCCGCCGTGTGGCATTACACTGTCCACTAAAATTTGCGAAAAAAAAAACAAAAAACAAATGAAGTGAGGCAGTGCTTTGTCTACTTTGCAAAACGGCAGTTTCCGAAAAGGTACTTTGCTTTTTTCGTTTTTTTTTTTGCTTCCATATTACTTGAATGCTACTTACAACTGAATAAATATCTTCATGTCGTCCTGATAACTTTCCCATTTCCAATCTGATGATTTCGTTGGCAGAAGCCCGTGTTGCCTTGGTGCCATGTTTAAAGTAAGTGATATGGTTTTTTTTTCAGGGTAAATCGTCCAATTTTAGCTTAATATACGTGTCTCCTTTGGAAGTTCAGGGGAAACTCAGTTCCTAAAGGCTGCTGGAAACAATGGCACTGCGTCACCATTCAAGTGAAACATAATTGAATTAAAAATTCATAATTGCCTCAAAGTTCAACTTCCGTATGAGCGACAGATGTCATGAAGATGTCATAAAGGGGCGACAGACAAGACGTCGAAGGATCAATTTCCGTTTTTATTTATGATATTGCGTATAACATCGCAAAGCCAGTTGTGTCCAAATAGCCATCATATTGAGCAACTGTAACTGGGTCACCATTTGCTGAGGCTTGGGAGCGAGTGAGCGTACAAAAAAGAAAACAAACTTAAATACTTAAGCATGAAGAGAATAACATTGGCACCAAAGCAACACGTGCTTCTGCCGACGAAATTATCAGACCGATTGTTGGGAAAGTTATCAGGACGATATGAAAGAATATTTGTTTGTGAGTAGCTTCAAATTAATGCGTTCTAGTAATACGGAAGCAACAAAATGAAAAACCCAAAGCACCTTTTCGGAAACTCCCGTTTTGCAAAGTGACAAAGCACTGCTTTGCTTCATTTCGCCAAACTTTAGTGCACAGTGAAAACCCCACTCGGCGACAACCAGAAATAGTTTTGCCGTTTGCCATACCGGGAAAGAAAAACACAACTAAATTGTCATTTGTAAGTGTGAGTACATTCATTTAATTCATTTTACCAATACAAGTAAAAGAAAGTTGAAATTTGATGATTTCCTTAAAAAAAAACCAGGGTCTTAGTTTTCTGGGTCTTAGGTCTTAGCTTTCTGGACATCCCCCTTCAGAACACTCTCTTGAAAGCATTAGGATGTCTGAATCCTCTGAAGAGAAAAGCTAGCAGTGGGAAGGCAATTGCAACACTGACAAAAACAATAATTATTATTGTAGCCTCAGTTGGATGTCAGCAATGTTCAAGATGAGTGGCGTGTTTATTCTGTTCACCAAGATCTTGAGCAGTTAGAAAAAGGGCAAAGTGTTGACCATTTCTGGCATGCTGTATTCAGTCTTAAATCTCTTGATGGGACTGGTCCACAATTTTCAGCTCTTCTAAAAGTTGTCAAATCATGGCTTATTCTTGCACAATTGAATGCTGAGTCAGAAAAAAGTCTTTCAGTGGATGTCCATATTGTGACACAAGAACGGACACTTCTTGGATAAAGAACCATTGTTGGCCTTAGAACTTTGAAAGATGCTGTCAAGTTTCATGATCCTGAGAACTGCAGACCGGAGAAAATTCCCCTGACGGATTGCCTTTTTAAATGCAGTGAGATCTGCACATATATTCGTTATAGAAAGTGTCTGGATGAAGAGGAAGCTGAGAAGAAGAAAAGGCATGCTGAAGAGAAAGTGAAAACTGAAGAGGTGGAAAGAAAGAAGAGAGAGCAAGAGAAGCTAAGACAAGCGATGAGATTGTTTCAGGTTCGAAGGTTGATTCAAGAGGTGCAAAAGTTGCATGTCTCATAATAGAAACAGCAAAATTAAATCAGGCAAAGGAGAAGAGGGAGCTTGAAGCAGTAAGGTAAAAAGCAAAAGGTGGTTAACACACAGAATCAGAAATTGCCAGAAAAGGCGCTACCAACTGGTGTTTCTGCTCTGCCATCAAAGAAATGAAAAGTCAGGATGAACAGTCATTTTAAAGTTGTTCACTAGGATTTGTTGTGTTTGCTATTTGTAATATCATTTTAAACAAAGTGATTTGTTGATATTGTTGTCACAATAAGAGAGATAAAGAAGAATAACTTTTAGTACTGAAATACTTGCTTTGGTATATTATTATGTTTATTAATCGTCAGGTTATCGGATATGCGGGGAGCCTATCTTTGTTGTTCATGAAAACCAACTAAACAGAGAGCAACAAGAACAGAACATACATTTCTGCTTTGTTCTGCTCCATACCGGCTATCACTTTGAGTGACTCTTACACTCTTACACAGAAAAATAGGAAACTCAGGATTGAAAAATAGGAAAAGTAGAAAACATTGTTTTAAAAAATAAGAGAATCAATGGTAGTTTGATGGTCCACCATGTATTTTCTGTCCTTGTTGCTCTCTGTTTAGTTGGTTTTCATGAGCATGAATCATTTCTCAGTAAAGGTTAAATGCACGTCTTCACTATTATCATTGAATTTGTGTTGACGCAGGGCTGATTTGTTATTGGTTATATACATGTGTTTTTATATTTGTGCAAGGATTTGCTAAGTTTTAGCTATACCATGGAAACTCAATCCCTGACCAAGTACACTAAGAGGATGCATATTGCCATGCAGGCGTTATGAATGGGCAAATTGGCAAATTAAGTTTGAAAAAGCGAATCATGTCTCAGTGAATGTTAAATACATGGAACATTTGTATTGATTCGAGTGGGAGTTGATATCTCCACACACTCACTCACTCAAATAAATACAAATGTTCCATGCATTTGTTCTGCATGGAGATGTGATTTGCTTTCACGCAAACAAACTAAAATAGCCAATTTTCCGGCAATATGCATCCTTTTAGTGTAGTTCACGAGGGATGGAATTTCTATAGAATTGCTAAAATAGCAAATCTACGCACAAATGTAACCGATAACAAATCAGCCCTGGGTTATCACAAAGAAAGGCTAACCAGGGGGCAACACGGACCAAACATATGTTCCTGCCTTGTTCTTGAAGCCATTGTGAAGTGCGACTTTGTAAGTAAGTGCATGGTAATATCTTCTCCCCCTCAAATCAGTACAAATATTCCATGCATTTATGCTTCACAAAGAGGTAATTTGTTACTTTTAAAATGATTTTTTTCATATTGTGGCACCTCCTTTCTCCTCCTCTTGACAAAGATTTATTACTTTGGCAATAATTTGTTATTTTCGTTATTTTTGTTATATTTGTGGGTCCCCCCTTTCTCCTTCTCTCGAGAAAGATAATTTTCTTACTTTTGTGATGATTTGTTATTTTCATTATTTTTTCAACTTTCGTTATATTTACGTATGGAGCCCTGCAATCTTTGCACTGTTTTGTTATTTTCTTTATTTCTATTAAACTGATTTGTTATTTTCTTAGTTTTTGTTATTTTGTTCTTTTGATTTGTGATTTGTTATTCTTGCGATTACATACATTTCTGGACATAAGTGATTTCGTCAAGAGCTGTAGACCAGAACAATAGGAAACAACATCTATCATAAGCTAATAATGTCATGATAAGCATTAATATTAATATTACCAGTGAGTGCTATCAATAATATCACATCATATGTCCACTCCATGTTACATGTACATGTATGGAAAAGACCTCTAATAATGATGAGTTGAGTTTTCTATCATCAGTGCAGTGAAGGAAACATCTTTGAGAATTTAAATAACAAAATTAATTATTATAATTTAAAGTGTTATAGTTTGTTGAAATTGACTCTCTTTAAAAAAAAAAATGTTTTTACCATTTACTTTGTAGCCATGGAAAGTTTTTGCATCTCCTGCTCTGCTCTACTCAATGATGATCTTATACGTCGTTTGCTGGTAACCACAGAAGCATGTTTAGCAATGCTACCCAGGTTTGGACTAATCTTTAGTTTTTGATTTGTGGCATACTACATGTATATTGCTGTGGCTGAGAAGGGCCACTTCCAAGTTCTGGGTTCTAACTTTTGACTTATGACTTACAACTGGTGATGTGTTTGAGGTAGCCATGTCTAAAAGCAGGAATGAATGGATTTAAAACTATGGAACCTTTTCATGAACATTTGTTGTAAACCTTGTGTAATGAAGCCTTTAATTTTAGCATGATATGCTCCAAAACTGTCCTTTCTTTGGTGTGTGTTGCAAGAGAGGCTGCAAAAGTGAGGCCACATGTAGATCACAATGTGGCAAATTGAAGATTCGTTGAGTAGCCTATTCTGCCACTGTCAAGTGGCTAGATGGATAATCTAGTTATTGGAAGCTGAATTTAGTTGGTATAAGGTGAGTTTACATGATAACAAGTATTTCAATCTGTTGTTTTTGCTTCTTCCTTTTAAACATGGCTACTTGAAACAAGGAACTTGGAAGTCAGAACTTGGAACCCTAAAATTGCCTTTTTTTCTCTTACCTGTTGCCTTTCATTTAACCAAGAAACGTTTGGTTAGACATCCTTAACAGGTTGTTGCATTCTTTATGGTCCCTGGATAACACCAACATTTTTGTGTAAATTGTATTAAGTTTCCCTCAGATAATCAAGCAGCATGGGAACCATTTGAAGGCCAGTGCAGCTATTGTCAGATTAAGACTCTATTCAGTACTGGGATGTCTTCCTCCAAAGTTTTATGAAGGTAAACTGCATGTGTTACATTTTGCAGCATTATATTGAAGTCATCTTTTGAAAGTTCTCTCTAGATTTTGCTGTCATACTGGTCATTTCAGAAATGTGCAGGGAACTGGGGTGAGTTTCCAATTTCAAATTATTATTGACACCATCACATAAAAATAACATTGAGATTGGTCATTTGACCAAGTTGTTGCCTTTGGGCTGAACGGAGACCAAGTTGTGGACTTTCAAACATACTTCAAAATCCATACAAATGTCTCTAATATTGAGGCTGCATCCTCAAAAAACATAAAAACTCTTAAAATATTTTTCAGTTTTGTGAAGACTAAAATCCCATCATACACCTACTATTTGGAAATAACTGAGGTGAAAATCATTGTTTTTGACCTTTTTTAAAACTATTGCAGAAATTACTTAGTTAGAGACATTTGTACAGTATTGTGCAAAAGTAATGCAAATGAAACTCGATGAACTTCGCAAATATTCGACGAAAATTAGCGAAATTTTTTCGATGACATTTCTGGCGTCTAATAGTATTGTTTGAGCAACAATGATATTTTGTGGCACTACACAATAGTTCGAGCGAAATTTTGTGGTACACAGTGATATTTCGAGTGAATTTTTGTTTCTGTCCAGTGATTTTTTGGTTGCTGTTAATGATACATTTTATCTGGTTTCAATTTATCTCCCTCGCCGAACATCACATGTAAACATTTCATTAACCAAGAAAATTTTAAAATGTCTTTGTTTACACCTCCAGTTCAAGGTTTCACATTCTGGAAATTCAGCTTATCTGTTCATGGTCTGCTTTAGAAAGTACAATGAAAAGACACTACATACTGGCATGAGTTCTGGCAACATTTTTCAAGCAAAACACGGCTTTCTCACGCTCAAATATACCGCCATGTGAGTTCTCACCCAATCCAGTCTCCACACAATTGTTCGATGTTGACCTGTTGGCATAGCAACAGGTTGCTGTATGTATACAGTGTTCACCAAGTAAAATTTTCACTCAGATGCTAAAAGTTACAAGCTACACGCAAAGTCGTATTGAGTCACTTTACAATCAAGGTTCTTGTCCATTTGAATTTTCAAAGAGCTCATGAAAGTAAGCTTAAGCTTTGCAAGCATTACCCGAGTTCTAAAAAAGATTCAAGACACTGGATCCACAAAGAACCTTCGAAAGGCCAACTAAACTTTCGGCAAAGGCAAATTTTTTAACAGTTTGTTTTTGTCACACCACACGTCACACCACGTGTGGGCATTCATTTGTTAGTAAATGTTTACGTTCAGGCATTCGGACTCTCCTTTCAGCTGTGTGATTGGAGGCGATGTGAATAACTACAGACTACAGGCTAGCTCTCAGGTTCTTATTCACTGTCGCTGCTTGCGAATTTTTGTTTGACCTTCTGAAATATCATGCAATGTTTCCATGAAATGTCGCTCAAAATATTCAAGGTAAAACCTTTCGCTTGAAATTTTGCAAAATGTCCCTCGAAAGTTCATGAAATTTCCACAATGAATTTCGTTTGCATTACTTTTGCACAATACTGTATGTCTCAATGTCCATAACTTGATCTCAATTTAGCTCAAAGGGGCATTGTCATGCTATTGTACCATCACTTTTAAAAGCTTAAAACTGGCAATGCATCAGTGGAAACCTTAAAATAATGGTCTGGTTTTGCTGTCAAAGACTGTAGTATAAAAATGGATTTCATCCTGTGCATTGAAAAATCACCAACAAAATTGTTATGGTTATAGCTCTCCCTGCTAAAATTTCATTGGAATTCATCTGGTGGATTCTTTAGAAGCATTTTTTTTTCCGGTATAACAGGGAAAGGGAGTAATTTTGGCAGAATTGAACCAAAAACAGCAAAAATCCCACTGACAGTGCTCCTTTAAAAGCACCAAACGTGGACAAATAACCAGTCTCAACATGATCTTTTATGTGGTGTTGTCAGTTTATCAGTTGGTCAAAATTTGAAACTTGCCCCAAATCCCTATGCAACTCTGAAATGGCCAACAATTATTGTCATTGTTATTACTAATAATGCAATGACCATTGGCCATTTCAGAGTTGCATAGGGATTTGGGGCAAGTTTCAAATTTTGACCAATAATTGATAAACTATTTGGGACAATGTTATGTTAAGAATGGATGTCTTGGGTTGATAATTTAAATTTATGTTTAGCTTCATACTGATTTTAATTCAAAATGCTATAAAAAATACCTTGTAAGTCTACAGCATTGAGCTTTGCACGAAAATCATGTGAAAAAGTCAGGACGTATGTGTCACTTCTTTCATTTTTATTGGTAGGAAGCTTTCATTCTTTGTTGCGAGGTCTGGTGGCAGAGTTCACTTTGGCTGAAAATCCTGCCATGACAACAACTTCATTACTGCGTACAGTGTGTCATAAAGATGATTCTATCCTGCTGGGTTCTTGGATGCAGGAAACAGACCACAAGTTTGTAGAGGAACAGGTTTGTACCGCCATAGATCAAGACAGATTTGTGTTTAAGGATGTCAAAATTTGACTTAGAAAGTCTTTGTGCAAGTAAAGAAATCTGTTCTTGGTACAGCAGAGGAAAATGGCCATTAATCTTTCATGAGTGGTGTCTATAGATCATGGATCAGTAACATTGGATGTGAGGGACTAAATTTTGGCAATGACCCTATGTTTTTCGTTTAGGTATTTTAAGACACAAGGCAGTTAACCGTAATCCTGGTTATGATTTTGTTCACAGAAACATTCTCAATTTTTGTACTCAGTGATAAATCCTTATGGCTGTTTTGTTTTAGTTGCAAACCAACAGTGCATCAGGTTCAGGATCCCTTGAACATGATCCATCATGTATATTTGAACACTGCCCTGAGGTATGAAAAAAAGTTAAAATGGAAACAATGCATGCACATGTCATGTGTTTATTTTTATAGGTAATTACATGATTTTGAGTGCAATTTGAAATAAATAAGCACAAGTACATTTTTTCAAAGACCAACAGAATTGCATGAGCCCATAGGGCAAGTGCAATTTGTGGTCTTTATTCCAAGTTGCACAAGAAAAATCATGTGATTACTTATTAATAATACACTTGGAAAATATAGACTACTTATAAAGCCTCAGCCCATGCATTGACTACTGAGGTACACAGAAGGCATTGCCCTCGATCCTCCAAAACTTGGAGAAGCTTTGAAAATATGCAGTGATCTTTGGAGATCACTAGAAGTGTTCAGGTAATCTTTGGAAATCTTCTGAAATCTTCAGAAAATTTTGGAAGTGTTCGGTTCATCTTCGTAAATCTTCGGAAGTGTTCGGGTGATCTTTGGAAATCGTCAGACACATTCGGGTGATCTTCAGAAATTGTCAGAAGTATTCGGGCAATCTTTGGGAAACTTTGGAAGGTTTCGTAAAATCTTCAGATTTCTGTGGAAGGTGTTGCATAATCTTTGCGGGTCTTCAAAATGCATTGGATGGCCTCCGGCAGTCTCTTTGTTTTAACTTCAGAAATCGTTGTAAATTTGCACTGTGTTAACTAAAAAATGCACTCCATCTTAGCCAATCAGAACTGAGAAATTTTTTCAAGTGTATTATTAACCTTGTAACACAGGATTCCATAATTACCAACATTATTTTAGTAAATGGGGCATCTATTGTTTATTCAATTATCATAATATAAAAAGTAATAGAGATACATTGTATATTTAGTCAATCTTTTGTCAATAACCTTAAAATTAAAATAACAAAAGTGGCTCTGTGTCGACTGTGTGATGTCCATGCAATAAGATTGTATTACAGTGTAACTACTCCAACTAAGGCCACCCAAATTTTTTTTTAGAAATTGGCCAAAAATGTTAGAGTAAATAAAACAACAGAATAGCCACAATTTGAATTTTGTTGTGCTTCGATAGGGGGTAAATTTGTCATACATAATTAATTTTGTCAACTCCATTGTTCCGATGTGAGATGCTCATTGGCTAGTTTGCAGGAAATTTTCCTGGGTGGCCTTGGTTGAAGTAGTCACACTGTAATAGTTGTAGTCTTTAATGAATTTAGACATGTAAAAACTAGCCATATAATGTAAAATTTCTGATGTTTTGGTGACCTCATGATGCCATTATCAAGGAGTTGGAAATGAATATGCAAATTTGGACTACTTTATATCCTTCTTTTTGAACTCATACACTGTATATTTGTGCCCAACTCTTGATAATGGCATCATGAGTTCGCTGAAACATTGGAAATTTTACATTATATTGCTAGTTTTTACATGTCTACATCATACCTGTCAACCCCCGGAGTTCCAAAATCTGGAGATGTCTCGAAATCCTCGTGTTGTAAGAATGCGTTTTACGACAATGTCCGAATACTCTCCGAGAATCACCCGAAGGCTTTCCGAATGTTCCCGATGTGACATCTTGAAAACAACGAAATTAGTGAAAAAAAAGAATTCGAAAGAAGCCGCGGATTTTCCCGGGAGATTTGGTGCTCTAACCTGGAGACCGGGGGATTTGACGAAAAACTTGGAGACTCCCGGTAAAACCGGGAGAGTTGACAGGTATGCTACATGTATGTTTCTCAAAATCATAATTAATAGTAATGAATTTTGTTAGACTGGTACCATTTCTTATAATTGCAGGGTGAAGATGTGCCTGGTCCTCTGCCATTAGGTGTTGCTGTTATTGATGAATCCATTAAGCTTTTTGGTACAGTGTTTCCATTTGTTGCACTGAAGCATCGCAGCCAGTTATTAGCCCATTTTGCAGAGTGCATAAGACAGGCCAAGTCTTCAAGGCAGCAAGCAATACAAACGAACATCTTGACAGCATTTCTCTTCTCTTTAAAGGTAAGAAGAATTTGAAAACTACTGTGTAATATACTTTATAGATAACACTTGAAAACACAATGTTCTCTTCTCAATTGTATAACTGCTCTCTTGCCAACTTTTTACTTCTTTTGAAAATCATGACATCCATTTTATGCACTTCTTAACATGTTCAACAACAAGAGGAAAATGTTATTGATGATACATTGTAGATTTGTCACTGGATACAAGCAATTTTCCCTTTAGTTAAGTATTGTAAAATAAAATTACAAAGCCAGACTCGAAGTTTGTTTACAGCTCCCACAAACAAGTAATTCCAATAAATAACACATGAAATATTCCAGTGACTTCACAGAGTCATTTTATTGATCTGTAAGGTTGTTCTCAGGAGCAGTTACCTAACAACAGTAACACATTGTGATATTTATTGTTATTATAAAATTATTTAACGATAAAAAACTGCAATAAAATATTTTTTTAAAACATTAAGAAAGTCTGTTAAAAAACGATGACATTTTGATGTTGAGCTAACATCATTATCCAGTCAAAATGATAGCGATAAGGAGATGTATAAATACTAGGTAAAACAATAGAACAATTGCATATTTAAGAGATTGAAATGTTGGAATGTTCTTTCAAGTAAAAAGTTTTGCATGGATGGAATCATTTTGTGTGTTTACATTTGGATTGTTTCTTGATAAAAAGCATCCCATAGATGAGGTAATCAAATTTTCCTTGACACTTTCTGTGTATGCAAAATTGGCTTTCTTTGAGGAGGCTCAAGGCTGTGCTCTAAGAAAAGTAGTTGGGTGCCCAAACCTCTAAACCCTTTAAATCCAGGGTGCCCAGCACATAAGTTTGGTGCAAAAACTAATATTTCCTGGTCGCCCAATGGCAAAAGTAAGTCACCAGGGGCGACCGGGCGCTGCTAGAGCGCAGCCCTGAGGCTTGTGTCCCCATCGGCTTCCAAGAAATATTTTCCAGTCACCAAGTTTTTATGTTCAACAATATGTTGATGAAGTAAAGATGGAGCATAGTTTAGTGCATTCTTGATTGAAAGCTTCAGTTGTAGAAGATAGGTCATATGTACAATGGATCATTGTTTTGAACAAGCAATCTTTGTAGCTTCTATCTGTATGGCTTTGGAAATGCAGCAACAAGCCAGCTTTCTGTGCACTTGTGTTTCAATCTTAGTTCATTGAGGGGACCAAGTTTTTGTCAAATTTTGTATAACAATATTCACAAAAGATCAAAGAGCTGTGGGTGAATAAAATTTTTTGTGTTGCTTTTAAAGAAAAGAAGGTGTAAATTTCCTTTGCATCTTAGATGGAGTTTATGTGGTGGTAAAGTCCATCATACAGTAACTTGTGACATAAGATTATGTACAAACCAGTTATCAAGGAATGCAGGAAAAGAGCAAGAGTTTAGCACCTGAGTAAAAGTGGCTGTTTCTGCTCTCCAGCAAAAATGATGGCCAGGGATGCTATTCTTTTGATGATAAACAGTATTTTATCTTTCTTTGAATTGTTCCCGTACAGTATCATAGTATAATATTAGATTTGCTTAAGTAATGAAAAATTGACCATTTTGAAATGTTAGCAAGATGAAACTGAAATGGCTATTGATTTTTTTTCAGGGTCTTGCTGAGTCAAAGACTGGTGTGGGTGATGAAGATGTCAGAAATACGGCTGTGAATTTAGTTATGGTAAGTTGAAATTTTCCCTGTGAGAAATATAGCACTTTTTACCTTAAAAGTCCAGTTATGTAGTTTTTAGAATGCAAAAACTATCTCCAGGTTTGACCTGCAAGGAACATCATAAAGAGAGTGAGATCTTTGAACTGCAGTTTTATTTCAAGCCATTAATTTTGTTGTTGTTTTCCTTGCAGGGTGCTGTAACAAATCCTGACCCAATTGTGCGCTGTGCTGCTGGAGAAGCCCTGGGCCGCATAGCACAAGCTGTTGGCAGTCCTGTTTTTACATCTAATCTCACACAGAAGATCTTTGATCAGCTGAAGGCAGCAAGGGATGCTGTGTCCAGAACAGGCTACTCTGTTGCCCTGGGCTGCATCCACCGATATGTGGGTGGAATGGCATCTGGCCATCATCTCAACAGTAGTGTGAGCATTTTGCTTGCCTTGTCCAAGGATAGTTCATCATCTTTAGTGCAGGTATGTTGTGTTATGCCACAGTATTACAGTGTAAGTCACACACAGTCAACTGTGCTTCAAAAGTTTGCATAATAGACTTCGATACTAAAACATTATAATGAACAAATTGTACATACATGTGAATAAAAGTGAATAAAAGTTGACACCAGCCTCCAAACAACAGCCAGTTATTGGACAGATAAATGTGAGGATATGACTGGCCTGGTCTGATGCACTGACAGGGTTTAGTAAAAAAATAACATAACCACAACATGGTGCCTTTATTTAGAAGAAATTTATTTTCCTAAAAAGAACTGATTAAAGTATGTTCTGAGAAAGAATCCTGTAATGTTTCATTTGTGGTTTGTGGGAGCACACCTTTGAGAAGTACCTGTGTAATTACTCACTCTTTACAGTCACACTGATTTTTGCAAAGTATATATATTCCAATTTTTTGAGGGGAGATATTTAATCTACATTCACCACTCCTACTTTTCACCGTGTATCGTACCCTCCTCGTGGTTCCACAATCAGTGATACCATTGTAATTTTAATTTTGTTACTTTCACACTTTGTTTTTGCGGGTTTTGTTCAATCTTTGCTCTTGACAGTCTAAACATCCAAAAACATTTCACGGATGTCAGGCAAAGCATGAGGAGCATCAGTTCAGGTCATATTTTGGAAAACACTTTAAAATACAGGATTGCCGTCATCCGAAGAGTACATCAACAACAGCTGACAGTGCAGCAATTTAAAAACTGAATCTACTACGCCTGCCACAACCAAAACCAATTCTTTGCCCATTTTCCTGCCCTCAGTTGTCACCACGATCAGCAACATAGCCTTACAGGTTGACAAACTCCCCAGAGATCAGTACCAGTTTCTTACAGATGTCCAAACTCTGAAACACATACAGCCTGCCACTGCCACTTGTGTCCAGCTGATTAAGGTGGCTCAAAACAGTTCCCAGCACTTTCCTAGATGTATATTTTGATGGGTCATTAATGCCACTCTTTATCAGTTGATGTTACAATCATGGTATCAAAAAACTGCCCAATCATCGGTATTATTTTCGTGACACTATAGATTACCATAGCAACACTGTGACCTGCTGAAAACACCCTTAATTTCAGCTTTAAGCGCTTATATTTCAAAAACGGCACGGTGAAATTTTTTCTTATTATAGAATTTTGATAAGCAGGATGAGATGCAACTTTTAGCAAAGTTTAAACAAATTCTGTACATGGAGTTCAGAGCCACCTTAAATTTTCGAAAATTTAAGGTGGCTCTGAACTCCATGTATGGAATTTATTTAAACTTTGCGAAAAGTTGTGTCTTATCCTGCTTATCAAAATTCTATAATAAGAAAAAATTTCACAAATGATTGGGTAGTTTTCTGATATCATGATTATAGCATCAACTGATAAAGAGTGGTAATAATGATCCATCAAAATCTACGTCTTGGAAAGTGCTGGAAACTGTTTTGAGCCACCTTAAGCCACCACAACCCACCACAAACCACGAGGCAACACTCCTACAGGGATTGCACACACCTTGAAAGTCCTTGAAAGTCCTTAAATTTCAAAATAACAATTCAAGACCCTAAAAGTCCTTGAAAATTGTGGTCAGTGCTGGAAAGTCCTTGAAATTTGTTGCCGATTTTATCCAACAAAGCTTCTCAAGTGTCTGAGATGAAAATCAGCACACTCTCTCCTTTGAGCATCTGATGCGGCATTATATTGGCTTGATTTTAGCCTTCTTGTCATCCTTGAAAAATGGGAAAATATGTCCTTGAAAGGCCTTGAAAAGTCCTTGAATTTTTGGTCGAGAAAAGTGTATGAACCCTGCTCCTAGGTAACAAGACTTTGCACTAACCCAACAAACTGGAAAAGTCAATCATTTGCATTGAGTATGTCAATTTTATTGTAGCCCGTGGTGGCTACATTACTGGTTGACCAACATGGCAACTTGACTCTACAAAAATCTTGCTCCTGTCATGCAAGGAAATTCACAAGGAAAGTTGCAACTTTATCTGGTCAGTGGCATATCCACATGACTTTTGTTTCTGTCAAGGATGATATTCTTGACCACTCTATGTACACCACCACAACTGTTTGGCACAACTGCCTTTGTGGAAACATGCCAAACAGTGCTTTTGTTGCAAATCTTTTGACCACACAATGCTGCCACAGAAAAACAGCCCTTTGGGCTCACAAAGCACCTCTCATCCTGTATATTTATGCACACTGGAGAAATGGTTCCATGATAAATGCGAAGGATGCAACCTATTTCAGTGCAGTGCCTGCAATCTGAGTACAACACCCAAACAAACTGAGGGCACCTTGCCCTAGCATATTGCATGCCATCTGTCTGAACCATGGTCTCTGTTCTCTGTAGCTATGTGGATTGCAACCCTTGACAATTGTCTTGACTATGGCTTTGTTGAAACGCTACTTCATAACATTATTTGAGAGGTTGAACTTGACTGTAGTGGACCAAAATCATTTCAATTGTACCCTAATCACCTCTCCACGTTGGATGCCAGCAAACATGTTATCAAGTAATAATTATTACAACAGGAACTTAACTGCATGATTGGTCCATTCCTCTCTCCTTCCACTCACAGCTTTGCTGGATTGCGAGTGGGCATGGTACCCAAAAAGCACTCAAATCCTCTTAAAAACCAGGTCATCTACTACCTCTCAGGGTTATTCTGTCAACGATTTTACCTCAGTAGATGTTAATGTTAATAGATGTTAATACAACACCCTCAATCAAGATGCTTACAAGATACCTTGGCTTTCTTAAATGTGTGGAAAGGCTACAGTCACTGCTCTAGATGGCGGCTTCAATAACTTCTCTGTACCCTCAACTTCATTTGCAATATGTGTGGCCCAGGTTGCATTTTCATTTGTCGTCTGCTCAATCTCCTCAATAAGCGTCAGTCCCCTTCACCACTTCTGTTGCACCTGTCAGAGTAAACAGGATATCAATAGGCCTTATGAGAGTTTCAACGCCATCTTGTTTAGGTAGGCATGCATGTCAGAAATAACGGTGTTTGTATAGGAGTCTGATGTCTGAAATTCGTGAATGAAAACGAATTTATGAATTGTGGACTTCAGTTGCTGACCAAAGGATTTTATTAATGATGGTCCTACCTGCACTAGAATTTTTGGGGTGGGCTTTTAAAATTTTCCATACATTTGTCTTTAATTTACATACTCAGACTTTGTCTGAAGCATACACAAATTGCAGACAAATGTCTGGGAAATTTAAAATCCCACTGAGCAAATTCTAGTGCAGGTAGGACCCTCAAATTTTGTCAATGAGACCTTTTGGTTAAGGACAAAAATTTATAAATGTTTGTTCATTCAATGTTTCTTCATTAAGTTATTTGACATTGGACTCCCATACAAACGCTGTTATGTCCGACACACTTGCCTACCCAAACAAGATGGTGTCAAAGACTGTCATAATGGCTATTGGTGGTACTCTTTCCTCCCATAGTGAAATTGGAAGTCACTCTTCTACAATGATTTCTAGTCTTCAAACCTGTCTTGTCATTGCTATACCAATGCCTGTCACCATTCCTTTGGCACATTCTCTTATGGTGCCTGGTTCTGTGGTACATTTTCAGTAAGCCAGGTCCCTTTAGGCTCTCAATTACATTCAAGGTACTGTATGGCAACACTGGCCACATGGCCCCCTCTCTACTTGGTGAATACTTTATGTTTCATCATGGCAATGCAATTGTCGTTTCAATCATCTGAAAGGGCTCCACCGAATGCCCTTACATAATGGTTGTTCACCTCCCTGGCTCCCAGAATTGCTTTGCTTATGCTCCAGCTCACTTGGCTTCATCACCTCATCCAGCACACAGACCAGCTACCCACACCTCTTCCAGCTCTCAACTGGAAGCACTTCAAGTGAAAGCCAAAGAGTATTTCACTCACAGCCTCTCTGTGTTACACAACAAACTTACAGTGCCCCTTGACTCCAGTACCTCAACTCTTCTTTCTAACTGGACCTTCCACCATTCCCTGGAGTCAAGCACACATTAATGTTTTTCATTACCAAATTAGCTAGCAGAGTTCAACTTCAGTCTATTCCTGTGTATCTCTCTCTCCATACATGCCCTTCACAGTGCCAATGGATATCCAGACCTCAACAAAACACTGCAGCTGCAACAAAGTGTCTGAGGAATAAACAGAGTGCATGGCATCACAACAAAACAAAAGGTGACTATCACCATGATCTGCTCAGTGAAATGAAGCCATTTATCTCCCTCACCTCTCTCAATAATTACGTCAAGTGGTCCACCGTGGTCACTGCTCATTTCTTCCTCTTCAGATGTGGGGTGGTCACTGTCTCGCACCCTTGCACTTCCAACCTGAGAAGCATCTTACTGGTACATTTGATGATGTAGAATTCTGTACTTCTCCCAATGGTACTGAGTTCATTTCCCTCAGACTTCAGACGTGTAAGACACAGGGTTGCCATAAGGAGCTGGTAGCAGGTGGATTTCTGCTGACTTTCAGACCATAGGAAATCACATCCAGGAGAGTGAAAATCTGAAGAGTTTTTTTGTCTGTAGCCACTTACTTCAGCCTATTCACCCAGTTACGTAAATTCCCAGTGACAACCCAGGTGACAGACCAGTTTCAGAATTACAACATTGTTCTCCAGACACAACAACAGCATAATGAGCCCTATCTGAGCTTGTTTAGTATCATGTCTTCAATTTTTTATCATTTAGTTTATTGTATTTATGTATCGTTTCTTTTAAACATTTTTAATTTGTAATATTACCATAGTTCTATTAGCCAAAGATAATAAATAATGCTGTATTATTATTATTATTATTATTATTATTATTATTATTATCATCATCATCATCATCATTATCATCTGTTGGTCTACAGACACTTATATGCTATTTCCACCCCAATTCAAAAGACTATGCTACCACCCCTCTGTGTGCACTTCAAGACAGCTCTGCCTTGTCCCACCAATGTCTGCTTGCATTCTTCTCGTCCCACCTTTGCATGCCAGGCATTAACCCCACCTCTTATGGTGGACACAGCTTCAGAATTGGGGGTGCTACTTCTTCTGTTACTGCTGGCATTGCAGACCATCTTATTAACATCCTTGGCCATTGGTCTTCAAATGGTGTTAACGTGACATTCATGCACCAGGGTTTGAGCCAACTCTTGGGCCTTGGGAGACAATGAGTCCCTTCAAGCCTTTGGAAGGGGCAAAACCAGAACAATATTAGGGGATAAACAATGTTTTGATCATTACAGCTAATATAACTTAACTATTTGGGGAGTCTACACGAGGTCCTATCAAACTGTCTTTCATAGCCCAATTTGCATATTTTGTTTGTGTTTGCACATGGGGAAATGGAGGGATGTGACATTAGGTACAAATTAATACTAGTTACCAGTAGTTGGATTTAATGTATTGTGTTCTGGTTTGTACTTTTTGTTGTGTATCGTATTCTCGTAGTTGTTGCATGATCAGCTATACACACAGTTTTAATTATACTCATCCCTTCCATCCTTGGTAGTATATAGGTTGTCCTATTAAACTGTCTTTCATGGCTCAATTTGCATGTTTTGTTTGTGTTTGCACATAGTTAAATGGAAGACTGGCATTAAAGCCATTACTGAAAGGGCTGTTTCTCTTGCAGTCTCTTCTTATTTGTCAAAGACATTTAACTGAACAATAATTGTTGTAGACCATTCAGTAAAATTATTTCAAATTTATCCAGAAAAAAGATGCTGTGATGAATTGCTTCTTAGAACAATTTTTGTCTTGGTGTCAAAACCAAATACCAAAACAGTTAGAAATTTAATCATGAGGACAGGTTTTCTCCCAGTAAATTTGATCTTTGTTGACCCATGTATTACATTATATCATTGAAGCAGGAAATTAATTTGATCTTGGTTTTTTTGTAGGTTTGGGCATTGCATGCCTTAGCCCTTATTGCTGACTGTGGTGGACCAATGTTTAGAAGCTATGTTGATCCAACATTGGAGCAGGTTGTGAACCTTGTGTTGACTGTTCCAACTGCTATTACAGAAGTTCATCAGTGTCTTGGAAAGTGTCTAGCAGCACTTATTACATCCATTGGCCCTGAGCTACAAGGCAAGCATATGTTTGCTCTTAATGAATAAAGACTTTCAAGTGTAAAGCCTATACAACCGAATTCCTGAATTCTACTTCTAACAGGATTTGCTACTAGTTGCAATGAAGGAGGAAACATACCTGTTGATTATTCTAAAACAAGGGCCTTTTAAGCCTTTTAACTGTTGTTTTGGTACCTAGTAAATGCCATTCTAGTTGTACACATACACTGTTTTCTGGCAAATTCAGTCTTGGTTGTTGTAAAATGTTATAAAATATTCAAATTATGGGCGCTATTATTGGTGAAATCCATTGTTCCAGTTAACTTTCAGAGTTAGGGAGTCACAGAAAATTTTTAAGGGGTCATAAGACACGGGTCTTCCCTAATTTTCTTACTTAACAACTCTGTGTGTCGGGTCAGGGAGCCAGATTTCTCGGGTTTTTGACCCGAGACCCGCCGCTTATCTGGAACACTGGAAATCGAGTGCATTTTGGAATTATAATAGATGCAGGCTAGGTCACAAGTTTGTGCACAAGCATTAAATCTTTGGATTTGGTATAAAAACAGTAATATAAAAACGGTAAAAAATATGTGATTCTTATTTGAAATTATCTTGAATGTAAATGCTAAATTCTGGTAGAAAAGCTTTACAAATTTTTGGGACATTTTTTGAAAGTAATTCCTTGTACATTTTGTAATTGTAATTATATTAAGCACTTATGAATTATTTTATAAGAACACTAAAGAATGCAAGAAGCGCTTGCTGTTCTCCAGGCACTTAAGTTGTGTGCTTATATACTCAACAGTGCACTCGGCATGTTTTTTTTTTGATTTCTTAAAATTTTTTGTTACATATGGTTATGACTGATATACATTACATACAAGTCCTAGTAATTATTAATGACTCTTGAGGTCACTTGTAGAACTGGATGCTAACTGAATAAGTATACACAATTTAAAATTTCTGAGTTTTTAGCTCAGAGGACTTAACATTTTGTTGCATTGACTTTTGTTAAGAGTGTGTTGCAGTGTAATCACTTATTCTTGTTGTTACTATACATAGTTGTCATAATGCAGACATTATTTTATGGTTTGCAATATGTCTTCTAAAGCCAGAGTTCTTGAAATAGCTAACAAATTTGATTGATTGTGTAACATTAGGAACATCAAAGTCAATCCAAGATCTCCGTCTATCATGTGTGGTTGCATGTGCCATTATGCAGAATCATCCAGATTCATTAGTGCAAGCTGAAGCGATCAACTGTCTTCAGCAACTGCATGTGTTTGCTCCAAGCCACATTAACCTGGGAACTGTAGTCCGTAAGCTGTGCATTAACCTGTCCAGTCCTCACTTGTTGCTACGGCGAGCTACAGTTGCTTGCTTTCGTCAGTTGTCTCAAAGAGAAGCAAAGGATGTTTGTGAACATGCCTCTGCTGCAGGGGAAGAACTTAATAAACACCAACAGTCCAGCTATGCTGTTGTGATCGGAGACAAAGGATTAGAAGGTACCCAATATGTGTTAATCTCTTTGTGTGACATATCTAGTGCTCTAGTCACCTTGAAGTTATGGCATTTTACGACAACAAAGGCTCTGACCAGGCTAACAAGGCTCAGTCAGAAATAAAAATTGTTGTCACTGACTAAAAAACTTTTTGTAAGGACGTTTCGGTTACAATACTATAACCTTCTTCAGCAATAAAATGGCTACAAATGCAAATGAGTGCTTTAAAAGAGCCGTAGAAACGTCACTTGGGATTGCCAAGGGCCTTGTAAATGTCAGGAATGTAAATGTGTTCATTGATGGCATTCGGGTCGCTAATTGAGTGCCACGCTTCTAAAAATAATCTTTTTGACCAATGGGAACAGCGGTCAATGATCTTGACATCATCAAGGTCAAAATTATGATTGGCTCAGTCACCTCAACTTGTATCCATGTATGAAAGACACATTAAGGAAAATATATGAGATGAAATGCTTTACTTGTTTTGTGATATTGGTTTGTTTTTTCCTTTTCCCAATTCTTTGTGGTTCTTTTACTGCACAAAAGACAAGGAAAAAAGGAATGAAAGTTAGTTGAGCAGACCAACCACAAATGTTTTGATATGGTGCAGAATTTCTCATGATTATGTAAAACAAGGTTTGATGTATTTAGATGTCATCTTCAATGGTACATGAAAGCTTTGAAGATGTGTTAAGTACAATAACAGTGTAGTTTGTATACAGACTACCTACACTATACCATCCATATTCATCTTCTCACATTTCTTTGTACCTGTTGCTGTATATTTATTTGATGTCGCAGTGAAACCTCTAAGGCTAACTTCCTTCTCATTCTCCCACAAATAATTTGTCGACAGATGTTTAACTATATCATAGGTTGACATAAAACATTTTCTTTTTAGGTGCATTGTTTGGTATGTTGGATACTGAAACAGACACGCGACTGAGGTCAGATATTCATGACACATTGAACAGCATGCTCCAAACCTTGGCAGCTTCTAACCTTACACACTGGCTCGGGCTGTGCAGGGATGTGCTGTCAGCATCCAAAAGTAGTGCTGTAGGGAAAGGAGGAGATGCCCAGAAGAAAGAAGCTGAAGGTGAAAAAAAACTTGTTGTAAACAAAGATATTTTTGCTCCGTAATTCAATTCTATAGTGGACTCATTTCTACGTGCCTTTCTTTGTCTCTTTTCTCACAAGCCTGTTCTAGACTCTTAAATAGTTGTGAATAGTGAACCAAAACAAACCAGGATGGGCAAAGAACTGGCTTGAATTTTCTCACTTGTTCTCATTGTTTACTCAGGTTTGCTTGTCCCAACTACCAGAGAGCCTGGCACAGGCTATTCAATACGTGCATTTCATGAAATTTGAAGCCTCCTTCAATGACTAACTGCAGAAATCTCAAAAAGTTCTCATTATCGTTAAACTTAAACTCCAACATGAATGTTGGGTTTTGATGTGTTTGTTGTACTTTTTGACATTAGATGGTGATGAGGGAGGGGAGGGGGATGAAGGGGATGAAGGTGGAGGTATGACGGCAGGTGAAGCTCCTGAGGAAACTCATCCTAAAGTGGATCCACGCTGGCCAACAAGAGTGTTCGCAACTGGGTGCATCAAGAAAATTATTACAGTCTGTCAATCAAAACAAGCTGCACACTTTGATTTAGTACTGGCACGTGAGAGGCGACAGGAATCTGGGGAAGGTAAGGTCAATTCTTTGTTTGATGTGTTTACAGACTGTCTTAATCTGCCTCCTGGCATGTTATGAGAAGAATGTATGACATCACTGTAGCAGTAGTTGGAAAAGGAAGTAAAGTGATCCCTCGGTAGGGGAGTCAATAGCACACAGGAGATTTTGATTTTCGATTTTGTCATTGTATGTTTTATTTGTCAAAAGCTTCTGGCTGATAATAATTCCTTGAATAAGAACTCAAGTTGTAATGAATGCAATCCAGTGCAATCCATTTTTCATGTTTGTACTTGCTTTCAGATTTTCTTGTCATGCATCTTCAAGAGCTTGTGAGAATGGTCTTTATTGCAGCCACAGCAATTTGCGATCAACTTAAGCTCGAAGGACTGAGTACTTTGCAGGTACATTTGACAGTTTAGGATTTGGTAATTACATTGTTTGAGGAAAAACAATCGTATTACTTGGAAAATACCTCCTACGGTTTATGCCACATAAACATTAGGTATGGCACATTAGGCTCGTTTGGTTTCGCCATGGGCATTTTGGCTCGACTGCGTCAAATTACGAACCATGGCTCGACCGAACTAACCTGGTATGCCACCGAAGCGTACCAAAAAGGTACGATTAGGTGTAAACAGAATGCTTACATCTTGTATTCATTTAACATGCTTAAAATTATCTTTTCATGTTATTTCACTGTCATTTATAATATGCCACCTTTCAACATTCAGATCCTAACAGTATGCAGGACGTTTGTCATATGAACCTACTTTACCCTATAAACCCTAAGATCAAACTTGAAATTCTCATTTGCTGCCCCTACACATTTTATACCGAAGTAGTTGGGAGAAATTGTTAAAATATCAAGCAAATTCATCTTGTGTGATCCTGGTCTTAATTCTCATTACCTTTCTGTTTTATAAAGCGCTGATATTATGGGAGAATATTCATGCTGGTCACTCTTAGGGTTTAAAGGGTATCTCAGTAGTAAAGCATGCAACCTAATCTGAAAGTCATAGGTTTGTCACCTGGTGGGAGAATACAGGACTAAATGTTCCCCAGTACATGTTATAATGCAGAAAAATGAAATCTTTCCCTTATTTACCATGGTTTCAATTTGTCGTCTCACTTCACTCTCATTGTAAAGATGGCCTCACATACCGGTAGGTACAAACGTTATGGATTACTTATTCTTTTCAGGATGTTGTCAACATATTTGCTTCAGTGCCTGATCCCGACTACCCCGGACATGTTATATTGGAACAGTTTCAAGCTCAGGTAATACAAACCAATTTTATTGTCTTTTCCATTTCTGTTTCATTTTAAGCAATTTCTGAAACTGGATTTTGGTATTTTCTCAGGTTGGTGCTGCATTACGACCAGCATTTGCGTCAGATATGCCATCAGATGTTACTGCCATGGCATGTGAGGTATGGTACCAAGTGAACCTCGCATGTTTCTTGCTATTTCGTCTCACAAAATCTTTTGAGAATTTATGTCTTTGAAGAGACATAGATGGAGTGAAATATTGATGTTGTTGATTCTTGATTAGCCTTTGACGTTCAACTTAACATTCTCAATGCAGTTTTTTAAGAAGTAACTACTAAGTGTTTATTTTATGGGGAGAAGTATCATTAGTTTCATCAAAAGTTTCTTTTTTAGATAAGGGGTTTGAGTGAGAAGCGTGGTTTCTCAATGCAGAAGTTCTGCGTCGTAGGTGTGAGTCTGATTTCACTCCTTCACTCCTTCAGTTTCTGTTAAACATTTTATTAATCTGGTAACTAGTGCAGTGCATGAAAATCCCCAACCAAATTACTTAATTGTGGGTCAAAATACAATACAGTTTCAATGAAGTTCAGGTTAAAATGATATAAACCAAGGTTGAAATCAATTTCCTTTGTCTTCTAACCCCAATTATGTACAATCAGGAAGACAAAGGAAATCATTTTAAGTGAATAATGCATATGAAAGAAATCATATGTGAACTGTGGATGTGAAATCAAATGAAGAATGATCGTCGCAGTTGTGATCGCAATTTTTACAATTGCGTAAAGAAGCCTGAAAAAAATTCAGGACTTCAACGGGGCTTGAACCGGTGACCTCGCGATTCCGGTGCAGTTGCGATGCTCTATCACCATCGCACCAGAATCGCGAGGTCACGGGTTCAAGCCCCGTTGAAGTCCTGAATTTTTTTCAGGCTTCTTTACGCAATTGTAAAAATTGCGATCACAACTGCGACGATCATTTTTCATTTGAAATCATTTTAGTTTGAATTTCCTTTTAAACTATAACTTGTTTCTGGGAAAAGCAGAACAGATAGCATATTTGAAGAGGCCTGTTACACTTGACTTTGACCCCACTGAAGACTGTAAGTTTGACCCCATAACCTGGAATATCTGTGCAGTACTCTACCAACCGAGCCATCCACAGGCAGTCCAAGCTCACTACGAGTTGCATACATAAAGGTTTGAATGGGAATCCAGGTTATAGATTCAAGAAAATAAATACTCGCAGAAATTCTCAATAAAAAACGCCTTACCTTATTTATATGGTGTGTTCTTACTTGCTGTGTGGTTATTTTCCCGACCCGATGCCATTTTAAGAGTGGAAACTCAGAAATGAAAGAAATCGCTAAAATGGCATCGGATCGGGAAAATAACCACACAGCAAGTAAGAACACACCATATAAATAAGGTAAGGCGTTTTTTATTGAGAATTTCTGCGAGTATTTATTTTCTTGAATATATAACCTGGATTCCCATACAAACCTTTATGTATGCAACTCGTAGTGAGCTTGGGCTGCCTGTGAGCTATCAAACCAACTGGTGGCTGGTAAATACCTCTTACTAACCGAGTTCGAGGTCCATACTGTAAGTTATGGGCCGAGTTTTTTTGCCGTTCACTTATGGCCCAAGCGCGAAGCGCGAGGGTCATAAATCAATGGGAAAAACGAGGATCCGTAACTTATGGTACGGACCGAGAAAAAAGAGGTTAGTAAGATATTTATTATACCTCTGAGGTAATCAGGCGCGCAGGAAAGGAAACTTTCAAATTTAGCGGGCCGTGCAGTGGAATACGGTCCGCAAAATTGACCAATCACAGAGCGTGTACTAACTGAGAGATATAATAATTTTTGTGATTTCGTAGTATTGAATTTGTGAGAAGAGCAGATTTAGGCAGTTTTGCTAGGATAGGTGAGACTCTCCAGTAACTCTTGTTTCAGGTCTGCAGTGCGTGGATTGCAAGTGGCATTGCACGAGACTTGAATGATGTGCGAAGAATACAACAGCTCCTGGTCACCAAACTCTCAAAAGTTGGGCAGGCAAAGGATTCTTCCTTGCAGTTGTACAATGAAGCTGCAACCACAATGGAAAAACTAGCTGTTTTAAAAGCTTGGGCTGAGGTGCTGTTCCTTTCTTTTCGTAAGAAACCACACGATACTCAACAAAGTGACTGTAAAATATATTTCAGGCTTGAAATAGGCTGATAGGCTGGTGGTGCTTGTGTTTATCTCAATCTTACAACAATTCGAACAAGGGAAATAAGCATAAGAACATGCATAGTACACACACTCAGTCTTGATGAGCTTATTACATATTCATGAACCACATATGAACCAGCCCTCTCGAAAAGTAACGAGACCAGTTTTTCATCACAAGTAAAAGTTCCGGTGCCATTTTAGGGAAGATTGTAGAGACTGGGTGTCTATTAAGTGGAAAGAAACAGCTGGGTGAGATCATGATGTTAGACAAGATTTAGAGAAAGCTTAGAATGACATCCAGGGAAGGAAGCCGTTTTTAATTCCAAGACAACTAGCAAGTCTGGCTTATAAAGCAGTGGTGTACATCATCCTGGTTTAAGTTCGGAGGTCTTGGTATTGAGTCAGTCGTATTTTACGTTTTTCCAGGTTTATATTGTGGCCATGAAACAGCAAGACAGTCCATCTCCAGTCAACGCTGGTGATGAGGAAGATTTTTCTGAACCATCTGGGAGTCTTTTGGAGTTAGTGGAGCCAGAGTTGAAATCTCTTAGTAAATATTGGCTGGGAGCACTCAGAGATCATGCACTTCTTGCTCTCCCAATGGAATACTCTTCTCAACTGCCACCTCAAGGTGGTATGTTCTATAGGTATGTCATGTCTTCTCCACAACTACCATCCAAAACATTACTGTTGCGGCAATAATAACTGCTATCACAGTATGAGCACAGTAGCTCTTATTATTTCATTTTTACCGGGATCCCCTAGGTTTGCAAGGTAGAGGTGTGTATTTGAAAAATGTATAGAACCAGTCTGCTTTAATTGTCCCCAAAAGTGCACAATTCACACTTTGCTCCATGTTAAACATCACTAAAAGTCCTAACCAGTCACATTTAAATAAGCATTGCTGCACCCACCCACGGCATTTGCGATGTTGCAGTGTTTGCCCATGTTAACGAGGATTTCTTTTTGTTCTGTAAACTTCGGGAAGTGTCCCCTCCAACTATAAAATGACAATGCTGTGCATTATTTCATTAGTGATATCCCTGTGGTAGCACATTAAGTTAAAAATAAAGAAGCTAGACATAAAATCGAAATTTCCGGTCATTGTTATAGATGCTCTCATGTGGTGTGGGATGCGTTATTACCTTTTCTGAGTAGAAGCGTACTTTACTGCAGAAACAAATAAAGATTCAATTTCAATTGTTGTAACCCTGTGCATTGCCAATTCAAGTTAAGAGTAGCATGCGGTCTTTTCTTGGGAAAGGTGAGAGGGCTATTTTTCCATTATTTTTGAGTGACTTTTCTAAAGTTGTCGTTGGGTTGAATACGTCTGTGATGAGCTTGTGTCTTGCTTATTTAGCCATACCATTTCATTAAACTCGGCAAACCAACACTTTACTTATTAACTTCATTTATGTGGTGAAAATTTTCATGATGCAAACATTCTTTAAGGATGTCAATAGCTTTATTATATGGCTGATACCTGTCGCCGGTATAACGCGCGCTCTGGTTGGCTAAGTGCTGGGGCATTATTCTCCCGTAATGTCCACGGGCCGATTACGAATTATGCAAAAACAAAACAAAATGTATTCAAAGGCCAAATTGCTTTCTTTTCGGAAAATTGTTGGGGCTTAAGGCGAGTGACGATGAACACTCAGAGAGTGAATTCCATTACCTTGACGAGCTTGAATATTTCGGAGAACAGCAAAGGCACAGGGTTAAATTGCCAACGAGTTGGTGTCGTAAATCGAATCTTAGCTGGTTTTTTAAGACATATAATAAACAACTTATTAATCTCGAACCTTCGGCCTTCACGGGAAAATGTCAAACTTTAGCCTTGCTGTAATGACATCGCTATCGTTTGGTCAATTCGGCAAGCTCACAGTTTGAGATTTTACCGTAAAGACCTCACTGTCGGTTAATAAGTTGTTGTTGTAGATTGTTGGTTATAATATCTCCGCTAAAAAAAACTTTGTTGCCAGGGCGTTTGCACTAAGCTTCTAACTTGGCAAATAGGATGAGGATCACACACGTCATGAAATGACTATGAACAGTAATAAGTGGTTGACCTGCGTCATTAGTGCACTGGAGTGTGTGCATCAGTGTTTGACGTTTTGGCCTCCCTGCGCCATGACATGTCAGTGGTCTCTGACCAGTAGTTACCCACCTTCCACAATACCCAGGAGTATACCTCATGTTCCCACCAGTAATATTCTGTGCAACAGAATGTAAAATGATGTTCATATGGAGACACCATCCATCTAGTTGTTTTCTTACATAATTGATAAAAAGAGTTAAAACGTGTCCTGTACTACTGCTCATCCCCTTTCAGCAGTAACGTCAATAATTATTAGCGGTATTAATACATCAGAAAAACACTAAGGGAACAATTTTGTTTGATACCAATTATTCACAGAAACTTCACCAATTTAAAAATGAATACGGTGTTGTTTTTAGTCCTGACTCTATGGATCAATCAAGGCCTCATTACCAGAATTGCTGGCCTTCTATAGTTCATGCTGCTTCGTTGTGGCTTAACAATGGTGGATTTGAAAGCACAAAGCATGATATGGAAGCAGGTATTGCTTGTCAACATCTTTATTATTAAGTCATGAGTTTTGCTTGCATGTAGAAAGATTTTCCGCAGTTTACATAACGTACTTTAAATAGACATAACATGAGGTTTATGTGTAACGTTTTAGGTGAAGGTATTTTCCGCTTTAACAAATTCATATACTTAAATCGCAACAATTTTACTAGAATCAGTGACAGAAAGGTAAACAGCCCTTTTAGTTGGATCAATCGACGTTGCCTTCTTCAGATGGATTGGTGATTATCAACTTTCGCCAGCTGTGATACAATGAAGGGAGTTACTGTGGGAGAATAGTTGGCATCACGGAATTAAAGGGAGCCATTTAGTCTGAACTGGAGTTTGAAATTTAAGTGGTTCAAAAGTTATGTTGCTAACTTAGCTTTAGAAGCATGAAGGTTGCCATTTTTAAGTAATGTTTTATTGTCCATTCTTGAATGGTGCCTAAATTCTTATGGACCATGCAAGTGTTTGTTCATGTTAGCCGAAATGATGTAATTGCTGCAGGGTTACCTACTGGATCTTTAGAGACAAACAGTGGAACAGTGATCACAACTGCCAAGACACCAACAGAGGTCAACACAGATTACTTTCATTTGTTGGTGGGAATCTGCATGGAATCGCTGTGTTCATCTAGAGCGACACAACCTAACAGTACTGTGTCAGCTTGTCTGAATGCATTCTACAGTTTGTTGGATTCACTGTGGACAAGAACCCTAATTGGAAATGAGCAGGTACTGTCAGCTGTGTGTTTAATCATTTCAGCTTCTCTGTCCTCCTTCACATGGTAATTTCCTCTAATAAATATTGTTTGAAACTTAAATATGGCATTTGTTCGATACAGTTGATATTATATCAGTGAAATATTTCTTTAAAACCCTTCTTAGAAAACTACCTTTGATATACGTTCGTTCTAATAATTTCTATAATAATTCATGTTCATACCTTCTGACTGCAGATTCTTGGTGTTGAGATGCTGAGTGTGTTACACAGAGTCCTTCTTACAAGAGACTCACTTGACATACAGGTGGCTGCCATGAGGGTTGTCAGACAGATTGTCAAAGCAGCCCAGGAATCATTACAGACGAAAAAGGCAGGAGCTGTTGAGTAAGTGTCATATTTCCAGGCTTTGTTTTCGTCTGTTTTGATGTATCAACAGCTTGTTATATTGTGAAGTGTTATATGTTAGGGAAAGGTGAAGATGTCTAGGAGGTACGGTTTGGTCTGTAGAGCCCAGCGGTTCAACGGGTTGTTGTCTTTCACAAGAAACAATATTCCACGGTGACTCCACTGCACCTTATCGTTCTTTATGAATGATCGCAAAATATGGAAGGTATCTGTGCGACAGAGCAGCTTCCGATCAAGTTCTAACTTTATTCTGCTGGATAGCAGCATTGTAGAATTCTGCAAATATAATAATAATAATAATAATAATAATAATAATAATAATAATAATAATAATAATGGGATTGAAGAAAAAACGTAAACTGAGTGAATTAAAGGGAAAATAATATGGAGTAAAAAGAAAAGAGCTGAAAACTGTAATTGAAGAATTGAAACAAAGGTTGCTTGCAAAAAGTGCCAAAATAAGAAGATATGAGCAGAGAATTGAACAATTCAGACAAAACAAAATCTTTGATTTTGATCAGAAGAAGGTATATGCAGAATTCAATGGAGGTGGGGTAAGACCAAATGATGTGCCCAATGTGGAAGAGAGTAAACGATTTTGGAGTGATAATTGGAGTGTTGAAAAAGACCATAACCAAGAGGCAGAATGGCTGAAAGATTTAAAAAATGATTTGGAGAATGAAGAACATTTTCAAGAAAATGTGGTCATAACTACTGGGAAGATAATAAAACAATGTAGAAGGATGCCCAACTGGAAAGCTCCAGGGAAGGATGGGGTTCAAGGTTATTGGATTAAGAACCTTAGCAATCTTCATGAGCGGATTGCTACTCAGATGAATAAGATCTTGATGGGAGAAGATAGTGTAGCTGCATGGATGACATATGGTCGAACTGTACTCTCTCAGAAGGATCCGAGAAAAGGTAATGCAGCAGAAAACTATCGCCCAATTACATGCCTTCCACTGATGTGGAAACATTTAACGGGAATGATAGCTGAACAGATGTACAATTATCTTGAACGAGAGAAACTCTTGCAAGAAGAACAAAAAGGATGTAAACGGGGAAGCCGTGGAACAAAAGATCAATTACTTATCGATAAGACTGTATTGAGAGATTGAAAGAAAAGACACACCAATCTATCTATGGCCTGGATAGATTACAAGAAAGCATATGACTATGTTCCACATAGTTGGATCAAGGAATGTATGCAGATGTTTGGAATTGCAGAGAACGTGAGAAATTTATTGGAAAATAGTATGGAGCAATGGAAGTTATTGTTGACGTCTAATGGTAAAGATCTTGGGGAGGTGGATGTGAAAAGAGGGATCTTTCAGGGAGACAGTTTGTCGCCACTATTGTTTGTGTTGTGTATGGTACCACTGTCGTTGATACTTCGGAGGGTAAATGCATACTATGAATGAGGACAGAAAGAATACAAACTAAGTCATTTGTTTTATATGGATGATTTGAAACTGTTTGCCAAGAGTGAAGAACAAATTGATACACTTGTGAGAACTGTTCACATCTTTAGTACTGATATTGGGATGGAATTTGGAATGAATGTGGAATCCTTACTTTGAAGAGAGGGAAAGTTGTTAGATGTGATGGAATAAAGCTTCCAAATGATGAAGTAATGAAGGAGGTTGAAAAGGAAGGATACACATATTTGGGTAAAGTTGAATTAGATAAGATCAAAGAGAATGAAATGAAAGAAAAAACAATAAAGGAATATAAGCGACGGCTTGGATTGATCCTAAAATCAAAACTAAATGGGAGAAACAAAATAACAGCAATTAATACATGGGCAGTGGCTGTATTCAGATACGGAGCAGGAATACTAGAGTGGAAAGAGAGTGAATTGAAAAACGTGGATAGGAAATCAAGGAAAACAATGACAATGTACGGAGCATTACATCCAAAGAGCGATGTGGACAGATAGTACATTAAGAGGAAAGAGGGAGGTAGAGGCCTGATGAGTGTGGAACATTGCGTTAGAGAAGAAGAAAATAGTTTGGGTTGTTATGTTGTCAATTCTGAGGAAGATCTCATTAGGGGAGTTTCTGCAGCTGAGACAATCAATACGGAAGATGTTTTAACAAGTGGTGAATTTAAAAATCAGAGAGCACTGACAGAACTTAAACAAAACTGGACTGAAAAGAAAATGCATGGACAGTTTGTCAGGGAAATGCCAGAGAATGTTGATAAGGATAAAACGTGGCAATGGTTATCCAAATGTGATTTGAAGATTGGGACAGAAGCGTTGTTATGTGCAGCACAGGAACAGGCCATCAGGACAAATCATGTAAAGCATCATATCGATAAGACCAGTAAAAGCCCCCTGTGTAGATTATGTGGGAAAAAAGGTGAAAGCGTGCAACACCTAGTATACGGATGTGAGAAATTGGCTCAGAAAGAATATGAGAGACGACACGACAATGTAGCAAAGAAAGTCCATTGGGATTTTTGTAAGAAGAATGGGTTAGAGCATACGGAAAAGTGGTATGAACATGTCCCAGAAGGAGTAGTAGAAAATGAAGAAGTTAAGGTTTTGTGGGATATCAATGTTCAGTGTGACAACGTGATAGAGGCGAGAAGACCAGACATAATTGTAATTGACAAGAAAGAGCGAAAGGGGCTAATCATCGATATTTCTGTACCAGCTGATGTAAGAGTGGAGGAAAAAGAAAGGGAAAAAGTAGAAAAGTATCAGGATTTGAAGAGGGAGATTGGAAGATTGTGGAAACTTAAAAAGGTGGAGGTTGTACCTGTAGTAATAGGGGCCCTTGGAAGTGTCACCAAAGGATTTGATAGGTGGATTGAAAAGCTAGGGATAACATTCAGTGTTGGAGTGGTGCAAAAGACTGCGTTGTTGGGAACTGCAAGGATATTGAGGAAGGTATTGGAAATGTGAAGAAGAGATAATTCCGTTAGCCCTTGGTCATTTGTTGTGACTCGCGTAATGGAAGAAATCACGGCAATAACAACAGCCAGAACATGATGTTAAACAAAGAAGGTGACGATGATGATGATGATGGTGATAATAATAATAATAATATAATGACTGTAATAAGAGCTTAATGGCCGACAAAATTTTCATCATTGCGTTCGTTGTGTGGCACACAAAGATAAATCTCACCAGGGACGCCTGGCTTTCTATTAGAAAGGGGTTGATGACTGAGCAACTTTTTGTAACAGTTGTTTCACTGGAAACGTGAAGAAGTTACGCTACAAATAATTCAGGTCACTGTCACATCAAGAAGAAAGAATGTCACTCCCTCAAACTACCTTTCACATCTCCAATATGTTGCTAAATTTCAAAGCGCGTAGGAAAAGTTTGAATATCTCGCACCCTCTTTGGTGACTAAAGGCCTCCTAAAATCTCCAAGAGGGACTGACTGGGTACTCAAAAGCAAATCTCTGAAAGAAACTTTCAAGTGGTAAATCATGTCTCGTGGTTTGGCTACGGAAAGTAGCTAAAACTTATTGTCCATTTGAGTTGTTGTTTTAGAAACTCCAAACCAATAGTGCGTTCTGAAGTAGTGAGTGATTTTATAGGTTTTTCTTTTACAATTTTTTCTGAAAGCAGTTCCGAGGCTGTGAGTGATGGTGAAGAAGATTTGACTCCTGGTCGATCATTGGTGTTTGGTGTGATGGAGATCTGTATGTGTGTCCTTAAAAAGCAGCTTCCAGGTCTTCTACCTTCATCTTCCACATCCAGTCAACAGCCAGTCTTACTAGTGGCTATAGGCACAGGATTTAAATGTATGTAAATACCGAATACCCACAACAACAACAATATGCCTGACACCACTTGCCTGACTAAAGAAGATTCACCAAGACTCAATTTACCTGTACGAAAACTTTAAAAGTCACACCTTGTTTTATGATTATGAGAGGGTGATGAAAAATATAGATTTTTTGTTCTGAATTTCATTGAATAGTCGAAGATATCTTCAGGTGAATTTTGATAAATAATCATGTGACGTTCGTTTTCATAGCAACAGACAAATTGGACTATTATCTAATAGTAATAGGTTTTTCACTTATGGAGTTTTCTTTCAAGCTTTAACCGTGGAGAGTTCGAAGTTAATATCAGACGCAGTGTCCACCCTTCCATCAGTACCCTGCCTGTGCACTCCGGAAGCCTCAGTGAATGTGTTGCCAAGTGTGTTGTACCTTTTGACTTGTACGTTACGTGAAGTGGCGTTAATCAAGGACTCTTCATCACAGAAAACCGTATCTGCAACACTGCAAGCCCTCAAGCAGCTTACCACATCACCATTTACCCACAACCCTAATTGCTCCAGAGACTGGCTTGATTTACTTCAGAGGTTTGCTGTTTGTTTTTATTTCTATGAATAGTATTACGAATAGGTGGAGAGGAAAGTAACTAATCCGTAATTTCTTTATCATTTCAACAGTGCCTTCATTCGTTTGTTTCTATATCCATCAGTGTTATGCTTTTAGCATGTTGTTTTACTGGGAGCAAGCAAAAATTCTTGCCAGTGTAACTGGCAGTAAAAAATATTTTTGAGAAAAGTTGTGAAACATTTCAAAATGTGCACTTCCTTACTTTGCTCCTTTTTTGGCAGAACTGCTGTGTATTTGTTAAGAATTTCAACAACATTTGTGTTTTTTTGGCACTTCTGATTAATAACTGTGTTGTATTACTTTCTCGTTTTCTCAAAGTCTCCTCCTTAAATGAATGTCTCCTTAGCAACAACAACCTTTATTTGTGCTCTTATGATGACATACACTTTACAAAGGAGAGAAAAGAATTGATGTTGAATGAAATATATATACCGGTAGATAGAAAAAGCACAGGGCTCCACTTAGAAATAACAGATGCTAGTCGTGCTAAGTGGAAAAGAAAGTAAACGAAAGAAACGACGGAGGTGATTACATAAGACAAGACTGATATATAAACAGACAGATACGCACAACACAAATACAAATACAAAAAATAGGGCGACGAGTTATATCCAGCAGTTAACTGTCAACGTACACCAATGAACCAATCAATATTTCGAAACGACAGATTCTTTTAACAGATTCTTGAAACAGGTACGACTCTTAGTTTTAAGATCTCGAATAACATTTCAGAGTTAAGCATCATTGAAGCGAATATTAAATTTGCCACAGTCAGTCCTAACTTCAGGTGAGTCTAGTTCCCTATCGATGTACTTTGTCAATGCGTGTACAGAAGTTATTTAAAGTCTATTCGAATAAAAGTCGTACATAAATAAAGTATTTGTCAAATATATTAGATCGCATAACACTCTTACACTCTTGAACACTCTTACAAAGGGATTAATATCAAAACGTTTTTCAGTCCTTGTAATTAAAGGTTGTACCTATTTTCCTATAGTGCATTAGCTACTGTCCTCTCGGACGCTAAAGCCAACGTAGAATCCACCGCTGATGTAACAGCCAATGCTATGGACGACTCTGTGGTGATGCTTGCTCTGGCCATTTTTATTCTCTCTGCACCAAAGGAAGTTGTGTTGGCATCAGACCTGCAAAAGCAATGTATCAACGTGTTCACCAGATGCATCAGATCAACCAACATACAGGTGTGTTTTGAGAAACCTTATTTTTAATTCCACCTCTCTGAGCAGCCACAAGAAGTTGTCGAGGGGTAGTGTCCACAGGCTGTCAATTGATTGCTATGCTGGGCTGCGCTGAAAACGCAAGACAGTTTATCTTTTTGCCTTGTCTTTGAAGCTGGAGAAACTTGCGGCAGGCAGTTAGCGAGGGGCAAAGTTCCAAGGTAACTACCAAATTTAATAGACCGATATCTTCAACTAGGAAATTTGGTCAAACTGGTTCAATTCTAGATAGTTATTTTGTCCGCATGTTTACAAATCCTCCTGTTGCGCGCCTCAAGTCAGTGTATTGAACGTTTAACCACCCTTGCACAGTCAATCCGATTTCGAGTTTCCCTAAAAGTCAGTGACTGCATCAGTTATGCTAAATACCACTTAATTAAAAAAAAACTATTGACAACCCTTGTTAAATTACCGATTAAGGTCTCTGTTTCTTGGTCTTAAACAAACTATTTTTTCCTGTTGTTCTTTATAGATTCAACTCAAAGCACTGCAAACGCTGGAGTCCGTGTTCCAGTGCAGAGACCATAGTGTTTCTTATCCGTTCATCAATGCTTTGGCTCCTCACGTTGTGATGGTTTTGAATGATATGTGCGTCAATAAACCAACGACAGATGATCAGTTATCAGTGACTTTAGCCGCCATCAAAATTATGGAGAGTTTAGTGGAACTGACAGAGGACCATTTGAGTATGTATTATGGTGTTGACATCTGGAGACGGGGGAGGGGGGGGGGGGTGGGTATGGAGGGTGGCTTTGAAACTCGGGTGATAATTGTTTGCACGTACAAAGACTGCAAGCTCAATTTTCTCAACGGTTTTGTCCAAGGTTTTAGGTTCGCTGCCGTTGTTTACCGTCAGTCTCCCATACAGCTTTTAGTGGAAATACGTTGACCCCTTGGATCCAATACGACGTGGTAACGTTGTTTCTTTACAGTAATCCAAACTTCCAAGAAATTACGAAATGCAAATTAGAACATGCAGTTGACGGCACCAAATTTTTTTCCTTCCAAGTTGCAGAACTTCACCGTATTTCCGTTTTTGTATGTTTTTTTTTCAGAGGTTCATATGCTTGGCCTACTTGTTCCAATCTTGGTATCACTGCTGTCAGACACTGCTAACCTGCCAAGAGGAAACAAAGTAACCAAGACCCTCCATGAACAGGCGCTACAAAAACTAATGAAGATTGGTCCTAAATACCCTGAACCATTCAGAACAGTGATGGGCTCAGCGTCAGATTTAAAGCCGCGCCTGGAAGCTGCAATCAGGGCCAATCAGTCTTCAGCCAAGACGAAACAGCCTGCAGTACAACCTAAAGTGGCACCTTCAAAGCCGTCCATCAAATTGCGCATGGACTTCAGTAACTACAAGTAGCGATTCCCTTTTTGTTTGGAATGATGGAACTGTTGAGTAACGACTGAACATCAACTGAATCGAGGAAATCAATAATATAAATAATGATGACGACGACGATGCACCCGTCAGTGTGGCGACGGAGAAAGAAAATATTTCCTGTAATTATTGTAGATACCAGAGATACTAAGATTCACTTTATATCAGGAGAAGTGCAAGGTCAGGTATCTGTTGGGGTGACCCAAACAGCAAAGCCTGTTGAAGAGCGTCAATGCTAGCCATAGCCATAGCCCCACCAAAAGACTGAAATAGACAAAATTTCTCTAACACCTGTCCTTTCGCTTAAGATTTACGTCCCTTCTTGCCAGAAATACCGCTACGCCATGTTAAAGCTATGTTGCAAGACAGGAAGCCGTAGAACTTGTAATTTTATTGTATAAAAAGTAACGCAGTATTGTGCTCTGTATAAGCTAGTAGATTGTACTATCAATATCTTGGTAATACTATACAATTAAAAATTGAGATACTGTACTCCGTTACTTTAGTATGCTAATTAATACTCAATAAACTTGTAGCAGCACTACAAAGCGCGTATTTTACTTCATACAGTGGACCGTGTAAAGCTCGCGTTTTGATTGGTCTAGACGAGTTTGCGATTCATTTGTTGGTGCGTACTCTGACAACGTCAAAAAAGACGGTCGCGGTGGCTAGTAGCACACTTCGTTGTCAGAGTACACACTGCCAAATGGAATCTACTTGTTAACTAGTGGTGAATAAGGTGTGCAAGGAACGTATTGTCGAAAGGAAGAAATTCTCTGCCCTGAAATAGACCATTGATATTCCAGGGGAACGGCCGCTGCGCAAAATGATTGTAAATGTTTGTGCTGGGCTATGACAAAACTTTGAAAGGAGAAAGTTGGTTACTTAACTAACCCGCTTTGTAAAATTAACTGTACCACATTGATAGGGGTGTTTCTAGCTTCACGGTCAGGAATTTGATATCAAGATCAAATATGCCATAATGACAAGCAGAAGCAAATTAGTAAGGTTTAGTCCTACGTCTGAGGTAAAACAGTTCTAACAGAGCAATTTGTTATACGACCACTTTTTGCGGTAGCCCGAACTTTATAAGCCCACTTATTTTCTTGTTTGAAAGCCCCGTTAATCCGACCACCCCGTTAATAGGACCAAAGTTTCATGGCCCAACGGTGGTCGTATTAACGACATTAACGAGATTCCACTGTATTTCAACACATTCATAAATCGGTGACCAAAATTCAATGTTTAGTTAAGTAGACAGGTTTTTCCACCCACTGCTGCATTTAGAACTTCCTTATCCATACGATCAAAAAGGGACCTTTAAGGACCTTTAATAAGCAGTCCATGCATCTCCACTCCTTCTGCCAAAAGTAATGTAGACGAAAGTCCCCACAAGTTGGCAACTTACACTAATTAAATCCGCTGGGCCCGAGCACAGGCAACATCTATCCATTACATTATAAGGCACAGCACAATGTACAATGACAAAAGCCTGACTGACGTCATTACTGTTAAGTACAGTGTGGTTCCAAAATAATTATTTTTTTTGTTCTTTTCGAAGAAACAAAATTGACAACAGGCTGTTAAATTTCATAACATGTAAGGTGTGAAAAATAGAAAAAGGTTTGTTGAGACAGGGGATGACAATGCTTGAGCGCTTGTTGAGTCCCAGATTGAGGAATAAGATGTTACTTATCGATTTAGAAGCCGATACGTCCAACTTGGAATAAAACCCAGTAACTTTGCTCTTGCTGTTATCAGTGCAGTTACTCTGCACTAGAATCTGACAAACTGGATCCCCTTCCTGAGTGCTGTTATGAACGTAGACAATAGTAAAACATACCTCCATAGAGTTCTAAAGTGTGACGTCACAAAAAATTAAATCTGTGAAATTACGGGATTGGGCGCCATTTTCGAATGGAGTATCCTTAAAAACGGTTCCTTGCCAAAACTTACAATTATTGTAATTCCCAGGTGAAATATGAAGGATTGAAATTTGATACTGCAATGTATAAATCTCTCTAATTTTGAGTCTGTTCTAAACTGAAGGAACAAACAAATTTTGAAGGGGTTGTATGGAATGCCATAAAACTTTGATCCCTTATATCTCTACCGGGAATTGCAATTCGGAGCTAATTTTTGGAATGAGGACGTCTTTTAGCATGCTCTATAAGAATATGGCATCGTATCCCATAATTTCAAAAATTTTATTTTTGTGACGTCATCACTTTAGAACTTTATTGGTTAAATGCACAGTTAACCGGCTTTCACTCCTAAGGAGTTCTCCACTGACGAGTAAAATCATCTGGCATTGGACAGGGTTAATATCATAACACTTCAACACAGGGGGCCCACAAGAGTTGAGAAAAAAATATATTAATGAAATTGAATTAATGGCATACGTTGATTGTTTCTTGTGGTTTTCTTTAGTCTGCATGCACATATAGTTGATATTTACGCGACAGCACTATAATCGTGTGAGGAGTTGTGCGCTGGCTCCTTGAGCTTTATGCTAATTGGCTATGTATCGCTATGTAGCCAATTTTATATACATAGTGATACAAGCAATGCCAATAATTCAATTTCATTACTAACTTTTTTTCTCAACTCTTGTGGGCCCCCGTGACTTCAATAAGACAGAGATATTGGTTGAATTATTTTGCCTTTGTTTTTAAAAAAAATTTAAACAAATTAAATAACAAGAGACATAATTTATTTGGGTCCATCTTGTAACATTTTCTGACATACAATGAAGTGATAACACAATCCAATCCTTTGGCTAGCTAGTCATCAGCCTCATCATCATCTATCTTTTGTTGTTTGTATTTATTTAACATGTCCACGCTTTGTTTGATAGTTTCCCTCTCTTTATAACCAATGTATCTGCATATTTCCCTGTCCATAATAAATAAGAGATGAAAGCAAGAATCATTTCTCAGTGTTTCCACCTCTCACAAGTCTAAGCATACTGGTACATGAAAACGAGGTACAGCGGGATGACAAGCTACCTACATAAATCTAATATTATTTCAGTTAAAGTTCAGTTTTCAGTTGAAAGAAGCCTATAGCCTCAAGAGATGTTTTACCTCATTCAGCTGAGAATATGAGCAATAATATGAATATGAACAAAACAGCACCACAAATACAATACAATGACCCTCACCAAAAGTTAGAAAAGTAATAAGCAATAACTTGTCTAACTCACTTCAGATTTCTCACAATTCAAAAATGAAAACTAATCTGCAAAACATGTAAGAACACTGCTGAAAGTGATTCACTGAAAATTCTTGCTATGGCCAACTTAGCATTAAACCTGAGGGTGGAACAGCTTCAACATTTATTGGAATACTTTTGCAACCAAATCCACAACAGAACTCATCTTATTGAGAGCACACTTGGACAAAATTCAAGTCTAATATCTCTGAATATGATGGCTTAAATGTTATACTTAAAAGGCAATAAACAAGAAATTAAAAAATCAGATTTACCAGCCTCCAAACGAAACCAGTGCAAAAGAAGCAACTGCATATCGACATGACCTAACAACATGCACTGTAGGAATAAAAAGAAGCTAAAATTAATGAGCCATAAGCCTGGGCAATGGGAAGGCAGGGAGCATTGACCTGATACAGTGCATGAAAGGCCTTTTCACAAACCAAAAGATATGATGTTTAACTATTAAAAAATAATAAAATATAAGAGTTTTGTTTTATAAGAAAAAGGAAATTCGAAGACTGTATTATAGACTGGAGGTATTTAAGCAATGAATCTCCATAGCACCAAATAGTTTATTAAATCATGGTTTATGCCTACACTGAAACCAGTCAAATAAAGACCATGTATTCTACAGCAAATTGACTTCCATGCTGTTCAGATGGCACATCCAAAACTTTTACCATTTTATAATTTGATTAGGTCAGTTATTTTGGAGCTGTGATTACTTTATTGACTTTAATGAAGAGTGATGCTAAATTTCAGTTCTTGATTGATACATAGCAACCATAATGAGCAGGTGTAAACAGATGGTTATGCAAAAGGCAAATGAGGCAACTGACAGACTACACATGAGGTCCTGTCGGCACCTGTGATTTATACCCACCCCTTCTCAGTCCCAAAGTAATCACCAGCTACAACTCATACAAAGCTAATCTCTACCAAGCCCTTTCTTAAACAAACAAGAAACTCACCAGAGGTGGGATACATTATGGTCTACAATTGCATATGGTTGTTAAGTAAGCCACAAAGATGTGTAAACAAAAAACATAACCCACAACAAATTTTCACCAGTTAGTTTACTGGCATTTAGTGCCATTGACTTTGGCATTGAGAGAAAACTTTATGTTACTTGCTAACAAATCCCTGTATGGTCTTTCAATTCCTTAAAAAAATCCCTCTTTGAGAAAAGTTGATCAAGTTACTAATTGTTGCAAAAGACCTATCACACCACAACTAAAGGCAGCAGAACAGGATACTTTATTTGTGACTGATTTAATCACCAAAGGTGAGGTCCCCTGATTTATAAGTTACAAGAGTCCATGACTCACATGTTATGAGTCAATCAGTCAACGAGTCAATGAGCTGGTTTACCTACTGTTTTCAAAGTAACTGTATTTAACTAACCAACCTTGTGAGTTTTGGCAAATTTTCCTCAAAGAAACCAGCAAAACCATGATTATACTGCTTTGGGTTGCCAGGTTAGTAAGCTGATATGAAGTGTGGTTCATGGTCAACGAGTTGGCTCACAGGTACCAGTAGCTAACATGTGATGTATAAGTTAGAGTTTGTATGGCAAACAAAAGTCAGAAACAGGTCAAAGTTATTAATAAATTACAGTGTTACCTCAGGTGAGGTATGTAATCAGTCAATCTACAAACTTTCAGGAATATTTGAGCCGTAAAACATCAACAGCCAACTAACCTAATGTTATAATAAGAGAATGGAAGGAAACTATCGCCATTTCTGTTATCAAACCTGCTTCAGAGAAAGTTTGAAATTTTAATGCAAAAAGTGCACACTTACATTTTTCCTCAACAACTCACCAGATGATACCTCACGACCACCTTACTGCAAATAGTTTAAAAAAACTGGGGTTTTCGCCGCAAAACTCAATTGAAAAGATTGAAAATAAGTTCAAAATCAGTGCCATTTATCTGTGAACGCTAATTTAAAAGTGTAACATTTCAACCATTAAAATCCTCAGCAGACACTGGGTGTTACAGTCAAGCAACAACGCACCAATCTCCTAGCAAGGTCTGTTTCTATTATATCCATTGTTAGAAACGTTACCCTCTCTTGATGAGTTATTATTCAATTTGAGCCCCCAGTGTACTTCACTCGTTGACTCATGATTCATTGACTGACAACTTCGCTCTCAACAAAGAAAGGAAAATTTCCTAAATTGACTTTTTACGTCAGGTCTGAAATGGGGTATATTGGACTGTTTGGGTATTTTGGACAAAGTGGGACCAGGAAATGGAGAACCAAGTGGCATGCCCTAAACAAACAGTCCACGGAAAAAGTACAATGCCCCCCCCCATTCCATAAATGCCAACTCTCCCAGTTACAGAGAGAATCTCCCGGTCTCCTGTACGTGTGACCAAATCTCATGGATAAAAGTAAATTGCATCAGTTTCCCAGAAAAATGTAAGTTTTAAACTACGTATTTTCCACAAATCCAAATCATCCGGTTTCTTATGCTTATATACCGGTATTACAGTTTGTGGCTTCATTTTCATGCGTCTGTCATGTAATTGTCAGAATTTGTTATGTTGCAAACAAAGAAATACACTGAATTTCCTCTTTATTTATACATAGAGGATTTTACACAGTGGCGAGAAGATATGAATTTTATGTTTGAGTGGCAAGAACAATATCTCACTCGTGAGATATTGTTCTTGCCACTCGAACATAAAATTCATACCTTCGAGCCAACATGTAACATTCTTTTTATTATATGGAGACTAAATAAATGCGACGCTAGAAACCAATTTAACAAAAGCAAAAGGCGGGAATCGTGACGTCATTGAACGATACGACACTCACAAAGGTGACATACGGAAAATATACCACTCGGGTCCCGGATGAAGTGGCGTATAGAATCTACGAGTAGTTACACTTTGCATAAGAACCTAGATAAAACAACCCAGCTCACCAGGGGTTCCTGTAGCTCAGTGGTTAGAGCATCCAACCGGTGTTATGGAGGTTGTAGGTTCGATTCCTGCCTGGGACTCTGATTTCTTTTCAGTTGTCCTTTCGCCCGTTGCCAAGCGACTAGCATATCACCATTCTCATGGGCACATTACACCATTACCATCATTAATAGCCATTAGTGGTTTTATTAGTTCGATCCCAGTAAAACAATCTCCTCCATATAATAATACTATATAAGCGACAGTCTGACTGAATGTACAGTCTTTCCCGTAAAACCGTGAACACCAGAAAAAATTTGTGGAATGTTAATTGTTTCGCGACCAATCAGAAGCAACATGAAACCACAACCTAATTACCGTTACTGTTTGCGGTTTAGTTTTCTCACGCGTGATTGGCTTTTTACTTGAAATACAATAACATTCCATAGATATTTCAGGTGTTCACGGATTTACGGGAAAAACTGTAATGTCCCTCACAGATGGAATCCTATTTTTCAGAAAAGCAATGTCACTGGAGGGGGGAGCGACGTCACTGAAGGAACTTTCTGGGGTATCGGCCAGATTAGGCGGGTTGGGCAAGGGCCGGGTGGGGGTTGCGCAGAACCAAAAATCTCCAGAAAAAAAAGGACGGAAGCTTACTGAGAAAAAAATTATGTCAGAAATTTCGCGATCTACTCACCTGATTTTAAAAAATAACCAACGCCAACTACCGCACCACCCACTATTCCGTACATCAGAGACTCGCGAACGCATGGTGTCTTCTGGATAAACTTTTTGACGTTCCAGCTGTACTGTGTACATCGTGAGACCAAGACTGTTAGCGACTCCTACTCCATTATTTATTTCTCAAGTTAATATATTCCTACAGTAAGTACCGAGTTGAGCTAACCTTTTTCGTTTGTTCTGAGTCGACCACGTCGTCCGCCATTTTGAATATGGTAGTTATGATTGGGTCAGCGGCTTTTGCCATCAACGGTAGGTACTTCATATATGATAATTATTATGTACCGTACTTCTTTGACAATTTAGTGTACCCAGTTGTCTTATTACTCTGTTAGCCTGATACACCGTCACCTTGTTACTCTGTCACCCTGTTACCCCGTTACCCCGTTACCCTGTTACCGTGTTACCTTTTACCTGTTACCTGTTACCTTTTACCTGTTACCTGTTACCTGTTACCGTGTTACCTGTTACCTGTTACCTTGTTACCTTGTTACCCTGTTATCTGTTACCCCAGTACCCCATTTACCCTATTACCTTGTTACCTTGTTACCCTGTTACCCGTTACCTTGTTACCATGTTACTTGTTACCCCGTTACCCTGTTGCCTTGTTACCCGTTACCCTGTTACCTTGTTACCATGTTACCTGCTACCTTGTCACCTTGTTACCCTGTTACCCGTTACCTCGTTACCCTGTTACCTTGTTACCGCTTTACGCGTTAGCTTGTTACCGTGTTACCTGTTACCTGTCACCTTGTTACCGTGTTACTTGCTACCTTGTTGCCGTGTTACCCGTTACCCTATTACCCTGTTACCGTTCCACGCGTTACCTTGTTACCCTGTTACCTGTTACCTGTTATCTGTCACCTTGTTACCGTGTTACCTTGTTGCCCCGTTACCATGTTACCGTGTTACCATGTTACCTGTTACCTGTTACCTTGTTACCATGTTACCATGTTACCTGTTACCTTGTTACCCTTTTATCTTGTTACCCTGTTCCCATGTTACCTGTTACCTTGTTATCTTGTTACCCTGTTACCCTGTTACCTAGTTACCGTTTTACGCGTTCCCTTGTTATGCTGTTACCTGTTACCTGTGACATTGTTACCGTGTTACCTGTTACCCGGTTGTTATGTTACCCCGTTACCCTGTTACCGTGTCACCTGTTACCTGTTACTTGTTACCTTGTTACCTGTTACCTTGTTACCCTATTATCTTGTTACCCTGTTACCCCGATACCCTGTTTTCCTGTTACGCCGTTACCTTGTCACCGTGTTACCAGTTACCTTGTTAGCCCATTACCTTGTTACCTGTTACCTTGTTACTCTGTTACCTTGTAACCCTGTTACCTTATTACCCGTTACCGTGTTACCTTGTTACCCGTTACCCTGTTGCCTTATTACCCGTTACTATGTTACCTTTTTACCCTGTTACCTAGTTAACGTGTTACCCGTTACGCTGTTACCGTGTTACCTTGTTACTTAACTTTGGTTAACTGTAAAAAGCCAGCAACTGAATTCAAATCAGTCACCTTGGTTTGGGCTTACCTACCTCAAGGCAATGTTGGAACCACTTCGCCGCTGCGTACTTCAACGAAGTATGTGTGCCGGTTCCAACTCCGAAACCGAACAAGGTTACACGTTAGTGCAGGGACATCGTCAACAAAACCAATCGATATATCAGGTTGGAGGGGTTTGTGAGATTTCCTGACCCTTTGATTGCGTTGAAGTTACCACTGCTGAAAGAAATCAAGTAACACGACTACGAAATTTATCGCCCTCTCCTCGTCTAAGCCTTTTCAGAGCAAACTCGTCAGTACCCAGTTTGGAACGAGGTAAAATGATTTAGGTTGAGAAAGAAACGAGAATCAAGTAATCATGAGATTTGTTTTAAGGACTATTTTCCTCATGATTGCCACGAGTTTACTCTAATTTGCCCGGCTTTGAAACTTCCAAAGGAAATCGCCCATTTCGAAGAAGTTTTATGAATCATGACAGAGCAGGAGCTAGGCTATGGAATGAGATAGCAGCAGCGTTAAGAGAGCTCCCGAAAGAGCGATTTAGAACTAAACTCCGCTCGTCTCTAAGTGGTTTATTACTGCGGAAGGATTCGAGTTTTAATTAATGCTGTTATCCAGCAATTCAAACCTCGTGGGTATGGAAACTTTTAGAACTGATCATCGGTTGATGCCTACCTCCCCATCCTCCCCTACCCTCTCCCCACTAAATCGTAGATTGGCAGTCTTTTGCCACGCCCATTTTAGATTACAGATCAGTTTATATCTATATAATTGTATTTTGTTACTTTAAATAGTTGATCAGTGCTTAACATCATGGAAATGCTTAATGTTTAATTAACTCCTGTGTGTAGTATTATTATTGTAACGTTACGTAATGTTTTCATCAACATCTTTATCAGTGACTGATCCGCCTACATTAGTGCTATTTTCGGATCCGGCCAGTTTATAACTGTCTTTCATTCGCTTATTTGATAAAAGTGTAAAGAAATTGTAGAACATAGGACGTCCATTCTTATTACATCCCATTTCAAACCATTGATGCATCTTCTTTGTCATCACAAAGACTTAAATATTGTTTTCGGTTTCTCTATACAATTTTTCTCATCGCCTAAAGGCGATTGAAATTTCCTACACAAGGGCACAAACGACCTTTCAATCAGTCGTGCTGTGATCAGAAAGTAGTGGTTTGATTATATATATCTTACCTCTACTTCAATTTTACGAGGCCTTACAAAATCATCAAAATATATATTATACCTAGCACTTTGAAATCTTTCTTGTCTCTCCAAGAAAATTGTTTTTAAATATTACTCTCACATAACTTTAAAGAAAACGACAATACTTTTAAGTTTGAAAGACATGTTTCGACAGAAACTTCTGTCATCTTCAGTTAATTAATGTACAAAGCGTTAGAAGTTGAATTTTTAAGAGGGAAAAAATGCTAATTATACTAGTAACAACGGAATGTACGAAAAAAAACGTGACAATGTGAGAATCAAAAGGACAATTTTAGATTAACATGATG
>OX419342.1:12072507-12100007 GCA_948470475.1 Galaxea fascicularis
AACGGGTAACACGGCAACAAGGTAACAGGGTAAAACGGCAACAAGGTAACAAGGTAACAGGGTAACAGGTAACATGGTAACAAGGTAACAGGTAACAGGTAACAGGTAACAGGTAACATGGCAACACGGTAACAGGGTAACGGGGTAACAAGGCAACAGGGTAACGGGGTAACAGGTAACAAGGTAACGGGTAACAGGCTAACAAGATAACAGGGTAACAAGGTAACAAGGTAACAGGTAACAGGCTAACAAGATAACAGGGTAACAAGGTAACAGGTAACAAGGTAACAAGGTAACAGGTAACATGGTAACAAGGTAACAAGGTAACAGGTAACAGGTAACATGGTAACAGGGTAACGGGGTAACATAACAACAGGTTAACAGAGGAACGGGGTAACAAGGTAACGGGGTAACGGGGTAACAGGTAACAGGGTGACAGAGTAACAAGGTGACGGTGTATCAGGCTAACAGAGTAATAAGACAACTGGGTACACTAAATTGCCAAAGAAGTACGGTACATAATAATTATCATATATGAAGTACCTACCATCAACCAACAATGCTTGCAACAACTCGAGCTCGTCCCCAGAGCTGTCCCCAGAGCCACTGGTCCTCTTAACCGGTGAAGCCTGAGCACGAGCCTACTGGTCCTTGTGCTCAGGCTTCATCGGTTAAAAGAGGGCCAGGTGGTTCTGGTGACGAGAATGGAGCATAATAACATGCCATAAATGCCGATAAATGCCATTAATGTTATGGCATTGCCTGATTTCATACCGTGAAGGACTAGGTACAAGTCTGTAAATTATGGGATTAGCAACTATTGATCCACATAGTCAGAAAGGGCACACCGAGATTCACAAAATCCCCAAGTTTGGTGTTAATCGGGCTAGTTTTGACTGAGATACAGGCATTTAAAAACGTAAAAAATTACAAAGAAATGTATGGAAATCCGGACAAAAGTCAAGACAAAATTAGAGACATTTGTATGGATTTTGAGCTATGTTTCAAGGTCCATAACTTGGTCTCTGTTCAACCTAAAAGAATTAGACTTGGTCAAACGACCAATCTCAATGTTATCTTTCATATGATGGTGTCAATTTATCGATTACTTCAAAATTTGAAACTCGCCCAAATTCCCTTTTGAATTTCGGAACGGCTAATTCACTCACTCGCTCCAGTCTTCTGCTCCAAACATTCACAAGTTTCAGGGACAAGAGCCATATGGCGAGAGCTGCACGTGTTATCTACCAGAATAATAGTATTGCAAAGCCAGATTGGTTGCCAATTTCTTATATATTTAAAAGAAGACTCCTTCTCTTGATGCATGACGTTTTGAATGGTAAAGCTTTATAGCTCCCTTTTGATTTGAGGTAAGGAGACAGACCATCGCGTAGGGGCGGGTTAAAGTTTGAAATCCCCAGGGTGAAGTACAAACTAGGTAAGGAATCAGCACAATACAGAGGTGTAGTGATCTGGAATTTTATCAATGGGTTGGTAAATTTTAATGCAAACGTTCAAAAAGCAGACCTTTCAACCTCTGAAACACCCAAACCTTGAGATCCCAAAAATTTACTTGAAGAAACCTTGAGATTTGGGTCCCAAACCTTGAGATTTTCAAATTTTTCGAAAACAAAGAAACATCAACACTAACAATATTAGTAAGGCTTTGATAGTCGATTACCAACGAACGCGTACTGGAGCAACAAACGTTTTATTATTATTTATAGACTATAATACGTAAAAATTATAAATTAAGTTGATTGAACTGAGATGAAAAGACATGAAAATGGTGATAAAGACAGACTAAACACACAAATTTGATTTCATTTTAGGTTTTGATTGAGACTGCCATTTTATTGATTTATTCAATATTGTGAAAAACCTTGAGATTTAGAGGCTAAACCGTGAGACCGTGAGATGACATCTTAAACCGTGAGTCTCACGGTCAAACCGTGAGAGTTGGAAGGTCTGTCAGAAAGACAGTTTCAAAAACATTTTACGTAGGCTCGCACAAAACGTAAATAGCTTCTCGTTCGAAGCGCCCATGATAGCTATTAAAGACCGAGATTTTGCATATTTTAAAGTATTATTATGTTGTACCTAGCTTCTGGATTGGTTTGTAATTTTTTGTCAATGTACTTGTATTCTGTAAATAGTTCCTTTTATTTATTACCCTTGTCCCCATTCTTATCTTAATTTATTTGTAAGTAGGTCCACATCAGCCTTTGGCTGCCCACTCTAACCCACCCAAATAAAGTATGTATATGTATGCATATATCCAATTTACATTACGTCAGCGCGTGACAACACACTCAGATGGGATGGTCTGCCTGTGGATTAGGTCAGCAGTTTTTCCCATCAACAATATGGCAAACAACTGCGAATGGACTTTCAATGCAAATTTTTTTTCGTTTTGACAGTTTGGGGCTTTTATCGATATTTAGAAAAAACTACCACTGGTATAGGCCCTATATTTATCTAAAATGGCTTGCTATTCAGTCGTGTTAAATGTATACGACATGGTAATTTAAATTTATTTTAATCGACTAGACATACCAGTTTAAGTTTGGTCTGGAAAGAAATAAGCGTAAGCTTAGCTTAAAATGAAGAGGAAGTTCTAATATACCTTATTAGAAGTATATAATAATGCTTGTTATTGTGTCTCTTAGTACTGGATAAATCAGTATACATTTCCTGTTGGTCTTGGAGTCTTCCACTCTGGAGTTGTTGTCCACGGAAAAGGTCAGTTGAAATATAAGTTTAACAAGACAGCTTGTCATATTTTTGTTTCATACCGCTCTTTGATTTTATCCGTTTATAGAATTGGTAGATATTCCAGCCATGCCTTGTTTCTGTTACTGTACTATTTTTGCTTTCGAGTTTTAGCGACATAAATTCGTTTTCTGACTGATATTTTTTACTTGCAAGTTTATAATTTAATTATGTCATAGAATTATTATGGACAAGGGACCGTGGAATGAGGGCGTGTGTGGAAAAGCAGGAATCCGGAGTAGGAACCAGAATTCGGCAAGGCGGAAACTTGAAAATTGGCAAGCCAGAAAATCCGAAAACCTCAAATGGGAATTGCAAAACAAATATCTTTTATCAGCAAAACTATAGAAATACTTAGCATTCAGGAGAAAAACAAACATTAAGATTATTGTGCAATGTAGTGCCTGGGTGTCATTCTGGTAAGATTTCTGTACAGCCCCATACATTAATATTATGCATACATTTTGTGACTCAAACTCTATTCATTTTTGGAACAGGGTTAGTATGACAGTGGTTGGCATGACAGTGCTGCATGTGCAATTAATGTGTTGGGCTGTGCAGAAATCTTTCCATGTTTTGAGCGAGTATGCATGCAAGATTTGCACAGGGCTCAAGGAACTTCAGGATCTTGCCTGCAAACATTTTTCTAAAAGACAACACGATGTTTGAATTTGGAAGACAAGTTTTGGATACTTAGTTATGTTGTCTTTTTGAAATGTTAAATTTCGATTTTACTGCTACAAGAATTTGGGAACATTTTTCTACAGACACTCGAAGTGAAGTAATTTGGGTCCTCTCTCTAACTATATTGTGCAGGACACAACTATGGTGCTTACCATATCTAACAAATTTGCTCCCATCCAGTAATTTCAGTGTCGATGTTTATACTCATGGAAGCCATTACATTGAGGTGCCATATAAAGATGAGCCCTATTGCAGTTCTGTTTGAAAAATGTCCACACAAGTGGTATTACTCATAACTGTTTAGCAAACTGCACATAACCATGCATCATTAAAGAGAACTTTTTATTCAAAATATTGCATCATGATTTTTGAATGAGCTCAATCACGTGAAAAATGTAATGCAGTTATTCCCACATATCTCAACCACATGTCATGTGAAAATCTAGCTAAGAGTAACAATGTATTCCCATCTTGTTAATTGGACAAAATCGTGTGGCCAGTCAATGGTATACTTGAAACGTCATAGTTTGGTGGTTTTCAATGAGGTCTTGGGATGGGAGTGCTGCCGGCACATTTTCAGATGGGCATTCCTGGAGCTTAATCAGTTGAAGCTGCTGATTGAATGAAAGAGCGGGAGATTCTGAAACATTGTTAATGATTTGCAGTGGGTGAGTGGGGTTTCAAGGATTTGGATGAGTGGGGCGACCTTAAAACTGGAATGGTGGAAATAATTTCTCACATGTGATGTGATGAAAGACATTTGGATTCTTGATGGAGGAATAAATCATTGCCAATTTTGTTAATAGCTCCAATTCAGTTTTAAAAAATAGCAAATCATGCTTCAATTTTCCCACAAACTGGCAGACCTTAATCAGAATGAAATATGTGCTGTGTTCTTTTCACAAAGGCAATACAATCAACATGATGGAGAGAAAATGGCTAATGGAATTTCAACACATAGCCAGTTTATTAAAATCTGAATATAAAAATATGATCACAAACTATCATGTAAATATGTATGCCTGAGGGCAATCAACCACTAGAAAAATATATATGTTGTGGTTCAATTTTATCCTTGGTTTATTAATTTTATTTTCCTTTGTTTTCAACTCATTATCATACATTAACATACCCCAAAACAAAAGAAAATAAAATTGAAGCAAGGATAACATTGAACCACAACATATACACCATAAAACAAGAGATAGGAAGGAATAAGGAGGTGGAGGGTCAATGACAATTTTTTTTCGTGCCAATGTGATCAAGAATGGGACGTCCATAATACAACAATCCACAAATATGACATAAGTTGAAGATGCCACCTTTGATTCAAAATTCAAATCAGTACCCTTGATTCCATGTTCCCAACCTCTCTCTACATTATACTAAAACTAATGGTTTCAGGTGATGTCAGTCATCTGTAGTTTGCACATTAGGACTGCATGTAATGCTAAAAATTAAATACCTCCACTATCATAGACAGCTACTTTTTGTTCAACCTTAATTTTCCTTCTCTGACTTGCACTTTCCAGTTTTCTGGCTTTCCACCTTTCCTAATTCAGGAGCCTATTCCATTTTCTGTAATCTTGGTTTTCCACATGCCCCAATGGAATAACAGACTAATGGAACACAACTCATCCTAAGGGGAAAAATGGCAGGACATTTTAATATTTAGTACTAGTTTACCTAGGTGAACATAATCAGGGTTACTTAGACCAAATTAAAACCAGTTAGGCTTAATTGGGTTCAATGAGGTTTAACGAGAATTTAGAGGGATGATTTATCAGTCCATCATACCTTATCATATCCCATCCACCAGAGGAAAAAAATGTTGCCAATTTCCTGGATAGCATCGTAACTTTTTAATTAATATGACATGTATAGAGTAAATAAAAGAAAATGAAAAAAAATACAGTTTAAAGCAAGTGCATCATCCTACCATGTACTACATGCAGAAGAATAGATGGGTTGAGAATAGGGGGTCTTTACCAAAGTATTAATGTAACAACTTCAGCAGCAGTGCATAAGTGGTCACTTTTTATGAAGTACATGGTCAGTCGTTAAAAATTACTTCCTTAGTTGATTACTGCAAAACTGCCAAGCAAACTGTTTCTATTGTCTTGACTTTTTTAATGGTCACTTTGTAAAAGAAAGCCTCTCAAATATACAATTATTAGGGGTGGCGAATGGTAAAATCCAAGACTCACCGAGATGCCGAGACCCTGAGACCCTTGTTTGAAAATCTGAGACTGAGACAAAACATGCCAGACTTCGAGACCGGAATAAGTTCACTATAAACAAGACTTTGAGACTCTTTGCAAAGGCTGTTGAGATTTTGAGATCGGATGAAAAGTTTACGAGACCCAAGATTTTGAGGTACCATTTGCCACCCCTAATTATTACAAAATTACCAGTACTGTTTAATGAAAGTTGCATGGTGTTTATTTCATCTGTCACTAATGGCCTTCCCCTGAGGGTAACCTCTTAATACACTGGCTGGGATGTCTGTAAAATCAACCAGCATGTTTATTATTGTAGATAGATTATTGAAAAATGTCATTACAGCAGAAGGAGAAATTGTTAAATAAGAAACCTGGGCAGTTATATTATCTGGGGAAATCTGGTAATATATGTACAAAGATCACCACTTTTTGCCTTGTATCCTGTAGAATATGCTTTTGGTGGCCATCCATATAACTGGTCTGGAATATTTGACATGAATCCAAAATCTGTGGACACATTAGGAGATGAATTTAAATTCAGGTTTGTGTTTGAAAAGATATGAATGCTATTCATGCTTTGACATAACGACAGCAACTCTTTGGAGAATTGTTTAGTATCAGTTGGTAGAGCACTGCACTGGCATTGCAGAGGTCTTGGGTTTGTCTCCTGTACAAATCAGAATTTTTTTCAGGCTTTGTTTTTACCAGTACCCAAGTAGTGTTCATTGACTATGACGATCACAGACATCTTCATTCATAATGCACAGTTCAAATATATGATTTAATATATCCAGTCATTTTATTCATCACTCATGGGTTTATTACAAACCCACAAAATGACCAGCTCGCAGTTGATTTGTTACATTAGTGGGTAGAATGCTGCATCAGTATTGTAGAGGTCATGGGTAACTGGTCTCCCACACAAGCCTGAATTTTTTTAGGGCTTCATTTTCACTACTGCTGAAGTTGTGTTCGTAACTGATGACCAAATACATCTTCATTAGTTAATCTGCAGTGATTTCATACATTTGCACTAAACCTGCAATATTTGTTGCACACTTGGTACCTTAATTGTATTAATGTATATCTTTTGTGGTTTAAGTTTGTTTTTGGTTTAAAAGTTTTTGATCCGGTTTAATTTTTAGTTTCCTTACCATAATCTAAAACATAGAACGGAATAAAAATCAAACTAGTTCAGAACATATTTTAACCTGGGAAAAATTCAACCACAACATGTCCATTAATTACTCAGTGACAAAAGAAGGGTGCAAAATCAGCAACCCATTCAGAGAGATTGCATGGATAAAAATTTTAAGTAGTTATTTAATATATCATTTACACTTTGATGCATTCAAGTTTGGATTTGCTTGGAATTTTTTCATCATCTGAAGTCATTTTGTAAATTTGCAAATGTATCGCTGATTCACATCGCTCATTAATGAGGTTACTGTATACCCTCAGATCAGCAATTCTCTTCAAATTTGAATATTTCAGTTAAAGTAATGACTGAAATGGAATCTCTATTCTAAAGAAAATAGTTAAAACAATTAAATATTCACACCGCTCATTAATGTTTAAGGTTACTGTATACCTTCAGATCAGCAATTTTCTTCAAATTAATTTGGATTTTTCAGTTAAAGTAATGACTGAAATTCTGAAAAAAATATACTTAAAAAAATTAAATATTGGCAGAGAAATGGCAGTTTTACGTTTTTGCCGGAATTAAGAATTACATTTACCCATTTGATTGACATTCTTAGCGTGGTTTTCTCTAATCAATTTTTTTACTTGAAAGAGACACTTTAAAGAGCTAAAACTCAAGGGGAATTTGTCTGTTTGCCCTCAAACTTGGACAGTGGGACAAAAACGTGTCTGCATTTTGTTATTTCAAAATATTTTTTCTCTGACAGTGATTTTTGCACAATCACTTTGCATTTTTTTTAAAATTCAACAGTTCATTTTATTTCGAAGTTCTTGGCATAGTTTCGATAGCCAGCTCTATAAGATTTAATTTGATATGGGGATTTAGGAATCTACAGTTTGAACTGGATGCGCTACATCGCTTGGACACAGACACCCCTTAAGGTATATGGTAACCTTAATTCATTCATTAAATATTTACTTTTGTTGTAATAATATTATGCTTTTATGTTTACCATTGGTATAATATAAAATAATATAAATTTTTTCACAAATGAAACTGATGTTGAGGATGATCATCCTTTTTGCTGATTGCAGGGAAACTATAAAAATTGGAACAACGAACCTTTCACCCACTCAAGTAGAAGATCTTGTGAGAAAAATGGGATCAAATTACCAAGGATGTTCATACCACTTAATTGAGAAGTATGTGGTGTTAAACTGTGATTTGCATTGGTTTGAGTATGATTTGGAGCAAGAGGAAACACCTGGGAATATTTGGCTAAGATGGTCAAATTACTTACAGCTGTAATATGCACAATGCATGATAATTCAATTTAATTTAATTTGATTCTATTCAACTCACACAAATGTTACAGAGGACGTTGTGAAGGTTAGTTAACAATAATGGGAAAAGCATGATGAAGAATACAGTACGCATACAAAAAAGAAATCAAATAATTTACAATCCAAAAAGGAAGGAAAAAAAATTCTAAAATGCTAGGTTAGTAGTGTGTATAGTTTGGGACACCTAAATAGGCTATCAAACGTATTGAGTTGGTGCCACAAAATAAATTTGTGCACAAAAGAAATACAGTGTTAAATAATTTAGATAAAACAGACTATATTTACATAAGCTACTAAAAGAATAATATTACTAACACCATCATAACCGTCAATCATAGTTTTCTTTTATATTGTGATTAAGGTGGCTCAAAACAGTTTCCAGCACTTTCCAAGACGTAGATTTTGATGGGTCATCATTACTACTCTTTATCAGTTGATGCTATAATCATGGTATCAAAAAACTGCCCAATCATTGGTGAATACATTGGTATTATTTTTGTGACACTATAGGTAACCATGGCAACACTATGACCCGCTAAAAACACCCTTAATTTCAGCTTTAAGCACTTATATTTCAAAAACGGTACGGTGAAATTTTTTCTTATTATAGAATGTAATAAGTAGGATGAGATGCAGCTTTTCCCAAAGTTTAAATAAATTCTGTACATGGAGTTCAGAGCCACCTTAAATTTTCGAAAATTTAAGGTGGCTCTGAACCCCATGTACAGAATTTGTTTAAACTTGGCCAAAAGTTGCATCTCATCCTGCTTACTTAAATTCTATAATTAAAAAAAAAATTGACCCCGCTGTTTTTGAAATATAAGCGCTTAAAGCTGAAATTAAGGGTGTTTTTAGCAGGTCACAGTGTTGCTATGGTAATCTATAGTGTCACGAAAATAACACCAACATATTCACCAATGGTTGGGCAGTTTTTTGATACAATGATTGTAACATCAACTGATAAAGAGTGACATTAATGACCCATCAAAATCTACGTCTTGGAAAGTGCTGGGAATTGTTTTGAGCCACCTTAAATCTAGAGAAAGGAATGGTTTGCTTGATATTAGGTGCTAATGAATTCCAGAGATAGGCACTGGTGTAGCGAAGGAAGCAAATGCCATTATTGAGTAATTTGGTCTGAGTTTACAAACAGATCTTCATTAATTATTTGTGATTGACGTTTGACGCCTGTAGGCCTGGTGGCCAGCCCTTGCTTGATGAAAGTCCCAAACATTTTATCAACTTCTGTTTGTAGTACCTGTAATTATAAATAATTTATCTTATTAAAGTTTCTTGCAGTTAACCCACAATATAATGAATATGAAAAGTGGCCAACCTTTTACAATGAGATTAGACATTTGAGATACCAACACGACATTGGTCATACAAACTATTTAGCTTACAATCATGTGAGGCTTACAAAGTATTATACCTATTTGAAGCTTAATTTTATGATTATATTCTTCAAGTTATTGTTATATTCTATTTCTAGTACTTTTCGAAATTCTCTCTCCTTAGAATCCAGTACCATCAAAGTCATTAATAAAAATAAATGCTTGTATGAACGTAATTTAAATAACAGCAATCTCATAGGCTTGCAAACTTTAAATCCAAGATGTACTGTATTTTTGACACTAGCCAAATCTTTGGGCTTGACTTACCAGAAAAAAATTCAAAACAATAATTATTGTTCCACATTCAAAAGTCACCTGTTGGTTCTTTTTATGGCGTTTGATATTAACTTACCAGTATAGTAGCTACAGTGAGTGAAATTATTGTATATTTTACTTTTATTCTATAGGAACTGTAATCACTTCACATCAGAATTTTGTCAGGTACATGCAGGCGATAATATTCTTAACTAAAGTAACACATGAATTAAAACTGGTGAATTATTACGTGGTCAAGCCAGTCAACTCAAACAGATTGGATTTAACCCTTCGACATTTCATTTAAAATACACGTAAGTGTGTGTGCATGCTGACTGTTCTGGTCTTAAAGAAAATTGGTTAAAATTCTCCATGCCATTGATTGTTGCATTTTCACAATCTCAATTCTCGCTTAGTAATTAATAGCTAGCTCTCTGAAATTTGAAGTACAGTAACACCCCTACAATTTGAAGGCTTTGGTATCTTGAGAGTTTAATTTGATATTTTCTCAGGTTTTGTCATGTAATGTTATGAATTGTTTGTGTGCATTTCATGGTTTTATCACCCTTGCAAAGTAACTGTGTTCAGTAGTTTATACCTTGAACAGAGAGACAATGTGGAGAAGAGGTTGTTGTTGAGGGTGATGTCATATTTGTTGCTTTCGTTGTATAGGCACTTTGTGACAAATCTATTCCTGGCTGGGTAAACAGATTAGCCTCTGTCAGTTCATATTTACCATTCCTGCTTAAGTGTCTTCCTAAAGAATGGATCAGTCCTGTACCAGATTCCAGAAGCAGTCCTGGGTATATTTCACATCCATTTCATGGTAATGGATTGACAAGATTGTCTTAATGTTAACATATTACACTGCATGTGACCTTGATTGTAACAAGCCTCTGTGTACAGTGTATAACAAAGCCCTCGGTAAAATGTATAGAACAGAACCTTGTTATAATGAATTCAATCCATGAGACCAAATGAAAAATCTACCTCAATGTCACAAATAAATTTCAATGCAGGACAAAAGATTAATGTGGAAAAGACCCGCAGCAATGTAAATCCTTTAATCCTGTACCAAGAGAAGAGCTAATTTATCAGATATACAGTTTTTCAGTGTCATAACTGTGTAGTGTACTGCAGCTGCATACACACATTAAAGCACAAATGGTATTTAATCATTCAGATTAGGAAGAGATGGGTAGTGCACCCTACTGTAACACCATTAAAAAACAGTATTTTACTATACCTTGATAAATTATAAGAAAGATTTTAGTTGTTTTTCCACAAATTCATAACAAGGTTTTTTATATAAGAAACCCTCAATATAACAAAACAGTTTCCCCAGTTCCTTGCCACCTTGTTGAATCAAGGTTCAACTGTATTATCTCGTGCGAAGTGGATAAGGTGCTGAAAAAAAAAAGACCAACATAATTTGTACCTCTTCAATCATTGGCACCTTGTTCCTAAAACGTTCCATTTAGTTGGCAACAATGTTACTGATTAAATTCAATGGTTCATCATATGATTCTCCTTTTTCTGAGCCTTTATTAACTTACTTTAAAAAGTGTAAAATTTCCTTGACTAAATGTGGAAATGAAGACAGTGTTAATAAGATCATAAGTATTAGTGTCATATCCAAGATACAATTACTCAATGTTTCAATTATACTTTTTGGCTTAGATGTTTCAGGACCAAATGATGATGAACTAGAGATTGACAGAGGTAAAACCAAGTACAGCTGACCTCAGTGTGATGGTGAAGATGCCTTGGCAAAATGCACTAGTAATGTTTGTTATCTGATTTTGCTATGTTAGGTCGGCACAATGGTACAAATGCTTCCATAATTCCTTAAGTAAGCCCCACCCCCTCAAATACACCTACCTCCTCAATAACCCCCTTCCTGCTTTTTAGAGGGAGAGTTAGTAATTAACCCCCCTCCCAATGCACCTTTTCCTTGAAAACAAAATTAGACATTTAGTCACAAATGAAACAATTCATGCGCAGGGACAGATCAAAGCATGCTTTATTCATTTGCTGGACATTCCAAATCAGGGGTTTCAAAAAGAAAAAAAGTAGCAGGTGGATATTCAGAAGTACCCAGAGGACTATAATTTGCCCTGCAATAGCAGCACAGTGCGGCGGAGCCAAGGTTTATGCCAAAGTATCCGGCACAAATGCTTAAAGTAGCCAGTGACTTGCAGCGGGTGCCAGCTTAAATTGAAAACCATGCAAATGCACTAATTTGTTATTGGCTTTGGCTGCTTGAACTGCAATTTAATATTCCTGTTTCTTTGCTACAGTACTGCTTTTCATCAAAACAAAAAAGGTCTCAGTTTAGTTAGTAACCCTCTCCTTAACACCAAAGGAAAAGAAATAAAATTATGTCCAGAAATGCATGCTAATGAGATTCCTTCTCTTCACAATAGACACCACAAAGTGTCCCAAGCCCTAACCTCACCTAAATGCAAGCAATTCTGTCAAACATGAAGGCATATGGAAATTACAATTAATTGTGTGTAATATGAAGTACAGGTGTACCCAAGGTCCCAGTTAACATGCATTTCTGGACATAAGTGATTTTATGGGGTATGTTATAAAATAATGACACCAACAAGTGTGGAGGAGGTCACTGAAAAGACTGCATAGTGCCCAAAGTGAAAAATAAAAGACATTGAAAATTTTTATTTGCCTCATACATACAGTATAGGGTATACGACTAGACCATAGCGTAAATTGCAGCTCTCAGAGCATTCATTGTACGAAGACAAAAAGTTGTAGGGGTGGTAAATCAAGTCTTATATAGGAGGGGGCCATGAGTTTATGCTTGCAATGTGCAGATTTCTCAATGACTTTTTCGTCATAAAAATTTCAGAAAAATTGCCATATGGCAATCTCAGGCATTAAATGGTTTATCCCCACTCTTCTAAGTTGCCTGAAATAATGAGATAATTTACAATGTTTGCAATTTTTGTGTGGCTTACACAAAGTGTACAGTATTGTGCAAAAGTAATGCAAACGAATTTCGACGAAATTCCTGGCTTTTCGGGGCTTTTCGAAGAAATTTCGCTCGATACGATATTTCGACGAAATTTCCCCGCATTTTCGTGACACCTATTGTTTGGATCCGCGCGATTTTTCGAACGATAATTCGCTTTGCGCGATGAATCACCGCGAATTTTCGAGCGATAATTCGCTCCTACCGAAAAGTCGCTGCGATTTTTCGAACGATAATTCCCTTCTCCCGAAAATTCGATCTATTGTTATTCAATAGGCCAAGAGGGTTTTCGAAACAAAGTTCACCGAGTGAAATATATAAATAACCTTTCCAATTATTGCACACGAAAGAAGCCATTAATCTGCCGAAATAATAGCATCACAGCTCGACGAAATGTTAGCTTTGAAACTCACCTAGTTGTTTCAGAAGGAGCGCTACAATGTTGACTTGATCCAAAACCCCAAAACAAATAATTCATTACCGTATCGGTAACAATGAAACATGAATTCTGCTATCTTCCTATGATAAGAATCTTTCCCAATTGGATCAGACCGGTAAACTGTGTGTATTTACATTTCTAAACACTTCTCGCTAATGCACGAAAATGGAAACAAACAGCCTGACTGTGAAACTGAAACAAAAATCCTGTACTCCAGTAAAAAAAATCATAATCCTCGTTCTAGGAAAGATATTTGAATGCTTCTGGTGTCTATTTAAAGCTAAAAATGAGCTCCGTTCAAAAAACATATTTGTTATAACGCGCAGAGAACTTTAGAGGTCGCAAACTGTGGAAAAAACTCTTGCGGTAGCGCGCCCAACGTGTGAAAATTATCCCGACACTGTAAACAAAATGTAAACAAACAGCCTGACTGTGAAACTGAAACAAAAATCCTGTACTCCAGTAAAAAAAAATCATAATTCTCGTTCTAGGAAAGATATTTGGATGCTTCTGGTGTCTATTTAAAGCTAAAAATGAGCTCCGTTCAAAAAACATATTTGTTATAGCGCGCAGAGAACTTTAGAGGTAGAAAACTGTGGAAAAAAAACTCTTGCGGTAGCGCGCCTAACGTGTGAAAATTATCCCGACACTGTAAACAAAATGTAAACAAACAGCCTGACTGTGAAACTGAAACAAAAATCCTGTACTCCAGTAAAAAAAAAATCATAATTCTCGTTCTAGGAAAGATATTTGGATGCTTCTGGTGTCTATTTAAAGCTAAAAATGAGCTCCGTTCAAAAAACATATTTGTTATAGCGCGCAGAGAACTTTAGAGGTAGAAAACTGTGGAAAAAAAACTCTTGCGGTAGCGCGCCTAACGTGTGAAAATTATCCCGACACTGTGGAACGAACTGAGCTCATTGTCTTCGTAATGCAGTTCAGTGTGTTCTAATTCTCTGCGTACGAAACTGAGCCCGAGCTGAACTTGAACAAGCGAAGCTGGTTGAAAGCCTTTCACCAACTTTAGGTGAGTAAGATTTTAGTAACGTATTTGTCATAGATAAAAATGTTAGCCCCTTAATCGGTGATTGATGACTGCAAACCGGCTCTTATTTACAAACAGCTTAACGGCGCGTATTTACAAATTTATCTCTTGTGAGTTGCACGACAGTTTGTTCGTATCAGCTGCTGAAAGAAAATTGCTTGAACGCTCCCGAACTGCCGTTCAATGCGTTGCGAAATTTCGTGAACTGCCTGCGAATTATCGTTTTTGCTCACGAATTTTCTTTAGCTTAACGAAACTTCGAAGAAAAATCGTCCTTTGTTTAAGCGAATTATCGCTCGATACGCCGTGAAATTTCACTCGAACTTTCGTGCGAACTTTCATCGAAAAGTCGCGGGAACAAAGAACGAAATTCGCGCATTTCGCTTGCATTACTTTTGCACAATACTGTATAGCCATATTATGGCACAATCAGATTTATTTATTTGTCCACAAGAGTCGAGCGCCTGTCATGTGCTCTAGTAAGCCACACATGTATCCATTGCAGACCTATTTTTGTGTGCCAGTTTGCATTGCTTAGAGAGGTATATTATAATAATAAGTTGTTCCAGGAAATATCCATATCCTCAAACGTTTGCCATTTTGAACCCTTCCCCACCTCTGTGACAATTTCAGTGCAGCTGAACCCTTTAACCCCTACATGAATGAGTGACCAATGAATGTTTAATTTCTACTTATAGTAACACTGCTTGATCAATCATAAAGGTTGTGAGAAAAAAGGAAGTGATCAATACGTAATAAAGATCTCAATCAATTAACAAATTCTCTGCATCATTACCATTAGAAAATGTATGGAAAACAGTATGGAGACTCAGTATACATGCTAATATCAGGGTTTTACAAGTTAACAAGTTGCTCTAAAAAGAGTGGCTTTTAGTCCTCTACCCTTTGAATTTTGGATGACTGTGTCCCCAAGGAGGGCATGGATAATTTCTGGATAATCATAACAAGCCAAACTAGTTGGTCAATTATTAAGTAATTTTTAAAAGCAAAATTTGATTTATTAAGATGCTTCTCAAAACAAACTGGCATCATGTTTTAAAAGGGCAGATTAGTTTTGCTGTTTTTTTTTTTCTCACAGTATTTTAATGTTTCAATTAGCCTTTATTTTAAACCCTTCGAAATAAAATTTTCAGGCTCTTGCCTCACTGGGCAAGTGCTATTCAAATTTCAGTTTTGCTCCCCAGAAATTGTGCTTGGCCTGTTTCAAAAGAAGTTGCCCATCACAAAGTCAGCTGTGTTAAACAATTGTCATTTACTTTACTTTACTTGGGTTTTGTTGGTTACAATTTTCACCTTGGTACAGTGCAAGCGTTGCTTGTTCTTGTTATGGACACAAATAACAGCAATTCAAAAATTATCTGAACCCTTGAAGAACTGAAAAAAATATTAAAGAAAATATGGGTATATATTCTTTCCTATTTGACAGTATTTATAGAACATTTTATCCTGTTACAGAAAACTGGATCTAAAGAAAATCTTTTTCCCACTTTTCTCTCGCATTTTTTGAGGCTGTTTGGTTACCGCTATCCAAATGAACTTGGCAAATGTTTTTGGGAGGCAGTTCTGAAACATCAGAAACTGATGGCACTAGTTTTCTCTGACTTGTTTTGCGGCAGAGAGCCAAAAAATCACATTGAACTCGTCTCTGTTTACCCCACATTTTGAAAGCAGCCAAGATCTATTCATGAAGCACAATGTATATGTATATTATTGACACTGGTAAGTTGTTGGAAATCAGGGACAATCTAACTCAGAGTGAACATGTAAAATTCAGTGTACAGTTTGACTACAAAAGAATGTTTCTTACCTTCCTCTTCCCCTACATGATGGAAGCCAGTTGTCCATGCCAAATTTTGAATTGTTTGGGGCAAGTGGACACCCCTTAATTTTGAACCCAGGACGGTGACTGCAATGTTTTGATTTCTTAATGCTAGTTATCATGGTAGTGACCTGAAGAAATATTTTACTAGACGTTTGTTTGATTTTGAGATACAATAATTTTTGTAAAGTGAGAAAAAAATTCACTTTCCAGCATTTAAAAATGGCTGGTAAATTCAATGAGCAACAAATGCAATTTATTAATTTATTAAACTGCTTCACTGCAGTTATTTTTAGTATTGTAGGCTCACATTTTTCCTGTTTTCAAGGTCTTTTTCCCTGCTGTTATAAATTAGGATTTTCGCAGAAATTGGTTTTAATTAATTTATTTTTGTTAAATAGACTGCCAAAAAAAAAGTGTTTTTAAATTCAACTTTGGAAATAAGGACCATTGCAAATGCTTCTTTGGTTTTCTTCGTCCATATCAAATAATTATTGATAACACTTGTTAAGAATTCTGTAAAATAAATTAAACAGACAGCACTCATTCAGTTTGCGTATTTGTGTTTCTTGGGGTAGCAGAATAAATTATTTATACACAGCACAAGCATGGAACCAAATGTGTTTTATTTCGGCCTGGGAGTCAGATATTTTCTTAAAGCATGCATGTCAAGAGGGCATGTCTTTACATATTAAAGGTGGTTTGATGGTACCATAGATTTCTTTCATTTTTCACTCAGAAATATCAGTAACATAGATATAAACCTGGTGTACTTACAAGGAAATTTATTTTTTGGTATTTAAGTAATGTAGGACTGTCATTAACAGCCAGGACTTGGGGAATTTCCCAGGAAACTTCTGAGTTAGACACCTGGCAACTTTGATAGAAAAACAATATTGACTTTACCACAATAGCTGGCCTCAGTGGCTACTTTCTCCACATCCCTGTTCGCTTCAGTTCAAGAATTAGTGACAGGCTATGACCTTAAAACACACTTGCAAACTAAAGTCCTCAGAACAAATCAGGCACTTTCTATCAAAAGTCTTTCTTCTATGAGACATCGACATGAGGAAAGAAGGCTTCATTATCAGACAGAGCTCAAATCCTTTCATTAAACTTTGAAGTGTTCATCTTTGGTTGATCTCACAACTAACCTTTGATCAACAACAACTTAATGAAAAAAGAGTTTGTCTTATGAAAGTGTCTACTTGAGTTGTTGTCAGTGTGCTTCACTTTGCAAACATGAAGATTATGTCCTAACCACATCTCACTATCCAATTATATATTACCATGGTGGCCTTAATCTCAAACAAGAGAACTGACTCACACCTTTCATCAAAATAAAAGTGCTTTTGGTGGAAACTACATGTACAAGCCAAAAATAATAGAAACCTAGCCACGAAGAATAAAATTTTGTATTTGCTTGCTTGTGAAAAAAAAAAGTCTTGTAAAATATAACAACAATCCACAGGGCACCAGACTGTTTTCTGCTTATTGTTGTAATTATCTCAATGTAATAAAATGTTAAACATTCATTTTATAGTCAGCCTTCAGTTTATTTGTTAGAGTTGTATCAGAGTGAAAATAGTTTGAAAAGCCAGTGATTGTCCCATGGCCTCATAAAGCCTCAACCATGTAATGTAATTATCAAGTCTAACTCAATACGACATTTTGAAAATGGCCGCCATCTTTACGGGAAGTGAATTTTGCATCAACAGGAAGTAGCTCAAACCTGCCGTTAAGGTGACCTGGTTACCTTATTGAAAAAATATATACTTGTTTTTAATAAATACAATACATATTTAAATCATGCAAAAGGCAAAATTAATAAATTATAAGTTATTCTAAACAAACTGGAACTGCATATTCTTAAACTGGATGTGAGTCTCAATGTTATAAGTTTATTTTCTGTACTGCAACAATATTGATTTGCCAATTTCCCTCCAATTACCTTTTTGGAGATATCTTCCGAAAAAGTTCTTAAACATTTTAGAGATATTTTTGAAACATAACCCTATTCTGTCATACTTTAAGGGCGTAGCCATGTTTGTATTTTTTGGTTGAACTTTGTACTTGTGGTAGAATTTTCTTTCTTCTAGCAAGAGTAGCAGACCATTTCCATGAAATTATTTTAATTTTATGTACAACCTGCTCAACATCAAATATCAGGACATTAGTGAATTTGAAGAAAGTATGAGAGTCAAAACTGGCGACGATTTATCCAATTCAAAGCATCATGGCGAAGTTCAAAGCACTGAGCATTTGCTAAAGATGTGAATGCACTGGTGGTGACTATAGAGTCAATGAGTAATCCGTTTGAAGAGGAAAGCCAGGATCTCCTCGTCCTTGACAGCAAAGACATTGCTGATCATAAAGTTGTGAAGGCAGAAAAGCAGGTGAAAGTGCTTGGTGATGAATACTTTCAAAACGTTCATAACCAAACTTTTAATAAACAGGGAAAAGCCACTATCTGAGCCAATCAAATGTAACCACCTGCCTTTATTCAGTTGTCTCCTGCCAAAAGATGTTTCCAAGAGCAAGCAACCAATAGCATCCCTAAAGAATGATTTCTTGCTGTTTTCAAGGCTCTATATTTCATGCCAGACCAGAGAAGGTGACCTAGATGAATTCTTTAAACATGAAAATCAGGCACGCCTCTCCGTCTTTGTCCCACCTTGCCAAACTGCATCTTCCAGGCAACAAGGCTGAGCTCACAGACTCCTTGCAGTCTTATTGTAAACCCAGTGTTGAATTACCAGAAGGCTGGTTGGAGTCATCATTATTGACGGTGCTGCTCTGGTGAACATGTCAAAGCCAGAACTGTGAAATCATTTTCCGAGTACCGGTATGCTTCTCAATAATTATTGCTCTTGCATTATCTTCAAGTTCAGCTCCAGCATGCAAGCCTAGTAGACATTGTGTGGGATGAGTACACTCCAAATAGTCTTAAAGCAACAGCTGGTATCCGAAGGCGAGTGAATGCTACCAATCAGGTGCCACGACACTGGAGTGGTTTCCTGTGAGTCGATGGGAACAAATACAAGTTTTCAAATTTCTGGCAGAGGAAGCAAGATTATTACCTTGCATGGTGAGAGGCAGGTCATTTCCACTTTTGGTGAAGGCATTATCTGTAATCCTTCCCGTGTTGATGTTTCCAATCTAGCCCCTTGTTACCATGAAGAAGCTAACATGCGAATGATGTTACATGCCTCAGATTCTGTAAAACAATTAAGGTTTTAGCAAGATAGTTATTCATACCGTCCACACTGATGTGGTCTCACCTTCACAGGGTGTGATACAGTTTCCTGCTTTTCTGGACATGGAAAGAAGACTGCATGAGCAAACTGGAAATTATTCAAGAAGGCAACTATTTTTGTTGAAAGATTGTTGTCCTATGGTATGACAGAGCTAGCTCCAAGAATAGAGTAAATGAAGCATGCAAACAGCTGTTTGCACAGAAAGAAAGAGGCCTTGATGCCATACCTCCGCCCCAGGTTCACTACTGCAACAAAGAGAAACTGCCTATCAAGAGGGTCACTAGCTATTAAACAGTTCTCTTCAAAAAAATCTACCATGGCACAAGAATAACCTATTTATCGTCCAGTTCTTTGGCCGGGTTCAAACTGAGGACTCACAGACTTCAACAGGCAAGAGAGAGAGAGAGAGAGCTTGTGAAGTGTGGTTGTAGGAAGGGATGTCATGGAAACTGTTTGTGCTTTAAAGCTGCCTTGAAGTGCACAGCACTTGTGCTTGGAGTGGAGCATGTCAATAGGCCACTGAATATTGAGAACTGTGTTTATATCACTGCATACCTGTTTATTGTAAAAACAGAACAAGGAAAACATGGTAAAAATAACCTAAAACGAATTAATGAATGTGAAATGTTCAACTTCTGGTTCACAAATTTTTATTTTGTAAAGTATGTCATCATGAATGGAAAATGTTTTTTGACTTACCTTTTTGTCAGCAATACACATCGAATAAAATTGAATTCGTAAGGCTTATTTTGAGAATAAAACAAATGACATTTGCCAACTTTTGGCTGTCATAATTTTCACTTCTGGTTTTGCTGAGCGGCCATTTTGAAATACCCCTAAGGAGGCTGGTAAGGGTTTTTAGCTACATGCGCGTGTACAATCTACACATGCCATAACAAAGATGCATGCGTCAGCCAAATGAATCAAAATCAAGCACACCGGAAGTTAAATACTGTGTAAAATTGCACCAACTGGAAATAAAATCTGCCGAAAACATTTTGTTTTTAGCTTGAAATTTTGCATGCATGCACCATTGATGATGACAATTCAATTATAAAAGTTTCGGGGAAAATTATCTAGTAGAATTTTCTGTCAGCCATAAAATGCGTTTTTTTTTTTTTAATATCTTTAATTCTACTAGATGAACTTTCTTCATACTGCCTGAAAAGTTAAAAAATTCAGGGAGTTTCCCAACAAAGGAAGAAAAACGGTAGGTCACTGAATTAGTTTTTCATATAATTTACAAGAACTGGCATTTAGAGGACCTTTTTGTGGACCTGGCATGTTGCCATGGTAACTGATATGACATCCTATTGTACTATAGCCCAACAATCAAGTTCCAAGGAGACATATAGTTTGCCTACACCATTAAATATCTTCTTTGTAATCTTTCATCATTTCGCAAACACTACATCAACGAAAAACCCTTTCGAGCCTCCTTACCACACGCCAATTTCTCGTCATTCAGGATGACTCCATATCTAAAATTGATAAGTATGTAGAAATGGTCTTTTGTGCCAAAATTGATGCTTTCATCACAAAACGTACAACTTTTGCACATAACTGCGTAGCTAAAATGTCAATCCGGCTCTTGTAAACTAACAAAGCGGAGCCGAAGATATAAACTGTCCGGACTTTGCTTGGCTTTTCTTCAACCAATTTGAGCGACAGCAGAGAAAACAAAGAGTTTTAGGATCCAAAATGAAATATTGGATAGAAAACACAAATATAATTATTTTTTAGTCCAAACTAATTTGGGATGAAAGCGTGAAAACAACAAAACGTAAGAAAACAAAGAACAATGGGAATGTCTCTTTGGCGTTTCTCATAGAAATTGAAAAAATAAGACAAGTAACAAACATAACTCATAGTAACCTATACAAATTGCTAATTGATTTTCTTGTCATAAATGTCCTTATATACAGTAAAAGACAAAACAGGAGTACTAACTTTTGGACAGTTTGAGCTTAAGTCAACAATCAATCCGAACGCAGAGCTTACATAATAACTGTTGTTTAAGCAAATACAAATCCTTAAGGGCCTTGATAGTTTCCACTGTTACTCTGTGTTACTTCCCAATTCTACCAAGGAAGCTTCTTCAATTACAGATTTTTAGCGGCAAAACATCTTCAAGTAACACAATAACACAGCATACGTCCGAAGACACCTAACGCCTGATTAAAACCTTGCCAAAACCACACGAGCTTTTCTCCCACAAACCTGTAAACTATAAAATAGTGAAGCCTGCAAATCCATTGGCTGCTTCTAACATCCAAAGCTGATTCTATCAGTTCAAACAAGAGAAAACTGAGATGTAGTCAAGGTAGGCGGTGAATTTTGTTGTTTACATTCTTTGGACCAAAGATCTCAAACTTATTCAATGAGGCATGACATTTTCCTGGCAGCTTTGTGACAACTTTCTGTTATATTTTGAGACATGCACATGCACTTGATGGGCTCTTCTCCTCAAGTAAGAGTTTCTACCACCTGTATTAAAACCCCAAAAAAAATGCTGGAAAAAAATTTTTCCAAAAGGTTTTCTACCTAAACATGTCAAGTGTCGACTCCCCTGAAGATGTTTACTTAACAAAGTGGAAGTGTGCAAAAAATTAAGTCTCGTTTTGGCCTGGCTTGAACCTGTGATCCAATGAACCAGTACCTGGTCAGTGGTCAACTTAAAAAAAACAGCTGACCTTGATGAGCTATTAACTTGAGCCTGCAATATGGTCATGTGATATGGGTCAGCAGATACCTGGTTTAAACAGGTGTCAATTGACCATAACTCCAAAATCAAAGATGTCTGCTGTAAACTGGGTGGTCAGCTAGAGTATGGCTGCCATGTTTGATTATTTATTATTATTATAAGGATATTATTAATTATTGGGCGACGTCATTGTTGGTTGTGCCCACGAGCAATACTGCTAGCCAAGATTACCATGAGAAAAGCAGTTGACAGGTTTCTATAAGTATGGGGCCCCGCTTTCACACCTCAAGAGCAAATCTTTTCCAACTTGACCAAAACACACATAAAACCTTTTTTTGGTACCATTATTTTACTATACTAACACTCAGGTTCCTTGTGTTTATTAATTGACACATAATTTGTTGCAACTGATTTTGAGAAGACAAAAAATCAAGAAAATCAAAACCAATTACAGTGTAAATAATCAAATCAACTTTGTTTAAAGTGCCTATGAAGTAAAAAAAAATATGTTTGCTTATTTGAAAGAACTTTAAACGTGAGTAAGAATGGCACTTTCTTTTTTTTCATTCCCAAGATATTCAAGTTTTTGGTTAAAATTTGATGATGTCACAAGTGGTTTAGGTAAGAATATCTCTGGAAATATTTGAGTGACACCATTCAAACTAGGCACCAGTAATGTACATCAGATAAGACATAAAATAGTACAATGGCAACAATTTGGCTTCCCAGTCTACAGTATTTCATGCGTGATTCACTTTCCTAGTTTTTACTCAGGCTTCCAGTGGAACGCCCAAGTCTAAATCTGTCGTCTGTTTTTCTTGTTTTTTTTTTTTTTTCGTTGTTTTCCACAAACCTCATTTCCAGCGTATTTGCGCAGGCGCTAACGATGAACCTGTAAAACCTGGTAAAAACCTGTTTACGTTTTGTTTACACTTGTCTTGTCTGTTGAAAAGCAAGGCACAAAGCAACTGTGGATTCCTCGACTGATTTCAAAGGAAAAAGTTGACATGTCTACAGCTATGGCAAACGGTGTCGTATCCAATACGCTCAAACCACGTACAAACGCACACGCCGTCCGCGGTAGACCCACACTAAATGATGATGGTGAGTGTACATTTCGAAACGGGTCGTTCCACGAACTCAAAGCAAATGTGAGAAATATTATGATATCAAATGAGCTGAATGAGTTATCAATGAGTACAAAAAGTGCACAAACTTTGACTACCAATTACAAATGTTCCTTGACGAACTTGAGTGGAAACTTTGACACGAACAGTTTAGGTGCTGGCGAATACAAGATACCCGTTGATGATGAGATTAGAGGTACAAAGACGAACAGCAGTAGTAACAACAGCAACAGGAAAGCAGCCATGTTGGGTGATAAAGAACCCACGCATCGAAGCAAAGATACAAGTAGCATTTTTACTTTTATGGCTATTGTCACCAGTATTTCATTTCTTTTGTATACTTTAGATTGTGGATTATCAGCTGTATCAAGTCTGTGTAGTGTGTTAGTTTTATATGTAATCTTGGACCTTCACGTGTTCTACATAAATGTGTCAAGTTTATCAGTTTTATCAACACAAATGTCGGATGTACTTGAAAAATGCGAGGTATCTGAGAAGGCAATGCAGTTATCTGAACATGATCAATGTGATGCCTTAGTGAAAATAAAATATAGAAAGGAATTCAGATCTCGTTATGCTAAGTTTGTGTATTTTAACGATAACCGTGAATGCCTTGTGCCATCAAGACGTTGTGATCGCGAGCCCAATAGGATACCAGTAAAAAAGCTAAAAAGTCTGTCATAGAAAAGCAGAAAACTAAGATTGTTTGTGTGGGAAAGAGTTCTCAAGCAAACTCCGTTGTCATCGAAACTTCATTGTTACATCAAATCTAGGCTAAGAAGAACTCGAACTACAAAGAGGCCAACAGTAAATGGAAGGTTTGTACAAAGTGTGAGGAAGAAGCCAGCTTCCATTCGACGAAAATTACGTCAAACACCTTTGCCTTGCTTCAAAAGATATACCGGTAGACGAAAACAGGTAAATTTGAAGAAATATCAACTGTTATACACGTTCAGTGGGCTCATAAGCGTGTACCGCAAGAATGGTAATCACAGAGGGTACTGTGCTATGTTTAAACTACGTAATGATATAGAAACAAATCCTGGGCCTCCTATACATCATGCTGATCCCACCCTTACAATGAAAGCACCATAGTCAAAGTGATGTGACAGTGTTTGGTGCAAATGCTGGACAGCAATGTGTTGCCATGAGCTTGTGTGCTTTGGTTTACAACAATATCAAAGGAATAAACAGTTGTAATGATCTGGTGCAAATCATGAATGTGGGAAATGAATTATACTCTATTTTATCAGTCAACAGGACAGTCATATTTAATGCTTACAGAACTACCATCAATGATTTCAATGTTGGAGGAAAATTACCTTTGTAACTTTTTAAGCATGTGAAATGTACTTATATCCTGTTATTTTCGCAAGCTAACTTGTAATTTATTTGTATCTTCATTTTAGTTCTCACAGTGTTTATAGAGTTTTCAAGAATTTTAATAAACAGCAGTTTGTGAACTGATGTTCCCCCAAATCACTGGAGCAATACCATGGTAGAGCTTTTGAATCACTGCTGTCAGAAAATTATATGTCATTCATTTTAACAGTAGGATTTAATTATTACTGTTGGCATTTATTGTACTGATACAGGGAAGTTTAAAATATTTGATTCACATGCTAGAGATGCATATGGTAAAAGCCATCCTCAGGGTACCTGTGTGCTATTAGAAGTACCATCCATTCAAAACTTAGTACAGTATTTCCAAGGAGGACATGCAAATGGTGAAGTTTATGAACTCAGAGGAGTGCAAGTTTTCAAATATGGGATAAATGAACCTTTAAGCAATGACAGTGAAGTAACAAATTCTTCCTGTAAACAATCTTTGTACAGACTGATTTTGGCGAGCCTCGTTCCCACTGTCCTGTTGTATTTACACTCACACAGGCAGCCCAATGCTTTAACGAATCGAGTGTGAGTCACAAAATACATGTATAATTTTATATATTAGGCTGTGCGGAAATCATCCACAACATCCATTTGCCACTTGAAAGGCCCGAGTGAAGGCCAGTACGGCCTCTAGTTGTGTTAATCAAACATTGTCCACTTACAATGAGCTAGTGAGTAGACGTGAGGTAATATCGGGCATCATGTGAGTTTCAAGTCTGACCATCTGTAACTCCTCATCTGGTCAAAAATGGGTGTGTTTGGTTCTTCCAAACAAGGTCTGGAAGAGTATTGTCATGGCAACAACACAGTGGGTATCATTATTTTTGCTTCTTACATGATGTACATTTCTGGTGCCAAGTTGAATGGCATTACTCAAATATTTGTATTCTTACTTAACCCTTTCACTCCCGATAGTGCCAAATGGCAATGATTTTACTCTGTCTAACGCCAGACGATTTTACTCGTCAATGGAGAACCCCTTGGGAGTGAAAGGGTTAAACCATTTGTGATGTCATCAATTTTTAAGCAAAAACTTGAATATCTCGGAAATGAAATAAGGTCTTTCAAAAAAGACAGTGTCACTCTTTAGTCTTACTCACTTTTAAGGGTCTTTTGAAAAAGCGAACATAATTTTTTACTTCATAGGCACTTAAAGGAGGGTGAACTGACAAACCCATGGCCTACAAATTCTAGATTGGATTGGATTTAGAAAGCTTGGTTTCTGGGGAGAGAAGAAAACCAGGATACCCAGAAAAAATTTCTCTAAACCAGGACAAGAACCACTTGACTCACAAGATACTAAACAGGGGAAATGACCCCAGACCAACTGGTGGAAGATAATTGCTGTCATCACTGTTGCTTGCTCTCCAAGGGAGTGTTTTTATTAAAGTCCTGATGAGGGCTGAACAGCAACAGTAATACATATTTCTATCCGATTGTGGTCAATCTTTTAGACCAATGCAATCAAAACATCTGTTGGAAGATGTGTGGTTGTAATAGACCTTATTAACTACCACTATAACTGGCATTTCTGGCAGTTAGAAATGTTTTGTTCTCTTGTGAAGAGTGTGGTTGAATAACGAATGTATGATGGGTATGTTCACCTTAACCTGTGTCACTTGGGAGTGCCTTTCACATAATGCTCAGTGGTTCAGATCATCTTCACTCTTCAGAAAATTGCTCCGAGCAGTCACTAATCCTCATAGTCTTCCTTATCAAAGTACTGTTCCTCTTCATCTCTTTCCCGCATTGTAATATCATCATACTCACTGTTTGTGTCAACAGCACTGTAATCAAATTCCTCTTCTTCCCCGCGAATGAATTTGTCTTGCATGGCACTTAAAAATTCTTCATGCAACATGAGTTTCTCTTTTTCTGTTGGACAACCCTTAAAAGGGCTTCCTGGCTCAACTAGCAGAAAGAGATGAGAAATAAACATTTTCAGTAAAGACACCATGAATATATAACACAGCATCTACGGATTTTGCTTCTGAATCCTGAAACTAATTAAGACAACAGGGCAACAGGCTTGCAGTAGGTTTTCACAAAGGCAATAAACAAGGATTTGCACAATATTTTCCTATGGTTTTGTAAAATTGTAAATATGTATGAAAACAAGCATTAATATTGTACAAATAAGGTATGTATGCTTTAATATCCTTTTTAAATTATTTACAATTTTCTTGAATGTGTGGTTCCATAAAATATCCAAACCACTCACTGTTTTTTTGGTTTGCACCCCCCCACCTTCTTGCATTTTGCGATTCCCCCTCCCTTTTTTAATTTCCATTGCCCTTTTGTAGGGGAGGTATGGAAATTTTCTGGACCTGCCCAATTCAAATAAAATCTCAAACTTCCCTTCTGGGAAACCTGGTGTTAACCTGACCCTCTTAGCACAAACAAGTCTTGTTTCACACCAGGCAGTTCGTAACGGCTCCAATAAATAAATGCCATGCAAAAACTTTTAAGACGTTTACCATTTCTGTCAACTACTTTCAGGTGATTATCCTGGCAGTCAAACCAAAGCCTACTTTGGGCTTACCTATTCACCACAATAATGCACTAGTCAAACCCCACCCTCAACTCCCCAGGGAACACTGGGGAAAATTCACAATAGCACCTTAGAAATTGGAAGGATTTCCCCGAGGCCCCCACAGACAGATTCAGAAGGTAATTGCCCCTCCACCATAAGTTGTAAAGGAACCATTAGATTCAAGTTAAACAAAAAATTTAAATAATACTGCATACAGTGGCATCCCAATTTTTCCAACCTCCAAGGGAAATGGAATTTGGTTTGAAAAATTGAAAGTGGCAACTAATGACCCCAGATTTACTGTGATGTTGTTTCATAACAAACAAGAAGGCAGACAACGATGGTCAAGGGCAC
>OX419342.1:12105007-12107507 GCA_948470475.1 Galaxea fascicularis
AGCTCGTCTGTTGGGAATTTCAACTCCCCATTCTCATCTACCAGCGAAGCGGAAAGCCTGTAGCCACATTCTGTCTTTTTCACTCAAGGTTGTCATGGTGGATGTACCAGAGAAGTTTGAAGCGCCAGAAATCGTGCGGGTTCGCTTTCTTCGTTTAGGAGGCATCTGCCATGTGGTCGGCTCCACTACGGACATACTGTCGATTGAATCGATGGATTCCCGACTTGAGGTTTGGTAATCTGTACAGGAACACGAATTTCCTTTTCTCTGGCATCTTATCTTCTTTTTTCGGATAATAAGTGGAAAGCAACCTCCGATTAAGAAGAGAAAAACTACTAGAATCCTGGTTATAAGAGCCATATTTACTTTCCGTGAAAGCCCGCCAGTGATAACTGAAATGCTAATGAATTGTGTCTGCTTTTATCCGTAACCAGAGCGACCTTTGTACCAAAACAAAGCCTGAGTAAACGATGACGTCATGGCAAACATTTTTCCTCTACAGGATAGTAAGATGGCCATTGAGACAAACAGAAAGTTCAATCACATGAGATGGACCGCTTGGAAAAAGAAATCTCACTATTGATTAGCAAGATGGTCAAGAACTTGTCACCTTCTCTTTTCCTTGCTGTCGCTGTTGGTAACCAAATATTTTCCAAGCTGAAGCACCCACTCCCTACCCTGCCCTGCTTAGAAAATATTTTGGCCAAGATGGCGAAGTCTTGGCGGGAATTCACGGGAGTCTTGTGACACGCCAAACAGGCACGTGCAATCCCCGAGTGTTTGTTTCTATTTTTCCCGGATTACAGCAAAAGACAGTATGGAGTCAGTTTTGGAAACAAGGCATAAGTCATAAGAACCAGTGGTGGTCAATGGTAAATACAAGTGACGGAAGTTTGATGCTGCAACAAAAGCTTGTTTTGGCTCTGTTGTTCGCAGTTCGAAGGTGCGAGATTCTTTTCATTCCCCGACAGAAATCCTATTTAGACAGATGCCCTGTGTATTTTGATAACTTTTCCCACAGCAACGTTGAAAGATGACGCAAAGTGCGAAAAATAACCTTCGAGTTTTGATCGAACAAGCTGTGTTACATTCTGGTAACCTCGTAATTTTTTTGTTTTTTCAGGTTGAATCTGACGCGGCAGGTTTGGTTAAGAGCAGGATGATGTAACGTTGTTTATTTTGTACGAGAGTCAAAATAGACTCCTATATCACAAAATTACCTCTTTTATGACGTCTACTTTTTATTGATTTCATTTTATTTTTTTTTTACATGTGCTCTTACCCTTATGTTCCCTGAATCATATTTGACCGCTTTACCACCGATATTCATGTGCAGCACCCTTTGTCTGTTTAATCACCCTATTTGTACGGTCGTGTCTGTTTGAGAAGCACGTCTCGTCCTGAATTCAGACACGTGCGCTCAGCGCACCATTGACATGCCCCCAAGATCGTTTTAATCCTCACAAATAACGCTGTGATGCACGGCCTCCCCACCGGTTTGCGGAAAAAAACAATAAAGTTACTATTAAATTTAGTAAAATACTTTCAACAAATGAAAAGCACTTTCACGGGATAATGGTGGTCGGCCAAAGCTGGCAGAACGCGCGGGAAAACATCCAAGTTTGATGGAATAAGTAAGTAAGATGCGTTTTAATCATTTTTAAAGAGTCAACCCACTCTCTTCAGTTGAAAAGGTGAGAGTGGCCATGTAATGCAATGACTGCTGTAGAGAATGTGACAGGCACTTGAGGGTTGCGTGATGTGAGCGTGACTATGTATCGTGAGGACTGCCGTACGGAATTCGTACTTAAAATATACGATGTTCATCATTTGTACTTTGAACTGTGCAGCACTGCCAAACAGCAGCGTCTGTAATCCTGGAGGTTCATGGCGATAAAACGACCTGGGAACAACAAAACGGATCTCTGTCGATCCTGTGCATTTTCAACCTCGGGGGGGGGGGGGGGGGCGCCAAAGGGTATGGTTTTTTTTAGCTGTTTTGGTCTGAAATAGGGTATCAATTTTGACCATTTTGGTCTGAAATAGGGTATGGTTTGTGCACTCCAGTCTTGAATTGGTGACGCATGATGCAACCTGCTTTTTAGTGTGGAATTTTAAGCTCGAAACTTTGTACACTTTTGTATCGTACTTAATAAAAGCGCATAAACATTGCCTTTAACATTGGTCTGACCCAGGGAGCTGATTATAATGCAGGTCTGAAATTGGGTAAGGAAAAACAAAGACTTTGGTCTGAAATAGGGTAAGGGTTTCAGAAGGCGTGCCGCACGCCCCCACCCAATTTTTCTGGAAGTACCCTCCCCCCCCGGAGGGTTTAACCCGGACACATTTGTTGTTCCTGTCTCAAAACACACAGATAGAGTCACAGTTCCGGAGCCTGTGGATACAGTTTCTTGGCTAAGGATCTGCATTGTCTTTACCAGACAATCCTGGCTCGGACTCAGGCCGGCTGTAAGGGACAGGAGAAACGAGAAGCTTGTTC